>ML779745.1:330430-357448 GCA_009831015.1 Picea engelmannii | reverse complement strand
TCATCTATACATTTTTCCAACAATGCATCATATACCAATGGAACCACATCGATCCATCTTCATCATCTATCAATGACAACTCATTGATCCATCTTCATCTATGCATTCTCATCAAGGACAATACATATTATATTACATAAATCGTCAATCAATCAATCCTTTGAAATCAATCAATCACTTGACATCAATCAATCAAACCATTGGCATCAATGACAACATGATCCAACAATCTCCCCCTTTGGCATTGATGGCAATACCAACATTGATGTCAACACCAATTACCAATTATTGATGTCAACCTATAGATACGACATGTTCTACATCAATAGTCAATGTGACTATCTCTCCACATCAATCTCTCCCATCAATAGACATCAATCACAACAATGTGATTATCTCTCCCCCTTTGACATCAATGGCAAAGGGCCATTCTCCTCTTGGGGCTGCTCCCCTTGCTTGAACTCTCGTTGGGGATGCTCCCCCTATCTGAATTCCTTTGATATTCCTCTGAATAATCTCTCCCCTTTTGAACAAGGTATATCACTCTGATGTAATGCTGAAAATACATCGAACATATTCCCCCTGTGACCATCGCTCCCCCTGAAATTATGCCTCTGTGCTCTTTCTTCAAATATAGGTCTCTTTTCTTGGTATGCATCTGATAAATATCTCCTCTTAGAATCATGGGAAGAAGAATGACCCCCCCTAAGGGTATGTCTCCCCCTATCTTCTCTGCAAGATGAACAATATAATACCATATGACGATCCTTGGACCTATTCATGCATCAAACTTGTGCTATACCATTCATCATGAAACAAAATATATGTCAACAATGAAATAGAGAATCATGAACAATATATCCACCAAGTATATCATGTACCAAAATGTGCCCACCATGCACAACACCCATGTACATCAACCATGTACATCAACAATGTGCCAAAATATATCATCCATGAAATGTATCCACCATATGCCAACATGTGCATCTACCAATATGCCAACATGTACATCTACCAACATGCCAAACAATGTGCATCTATTAATATGCTAAACAAATACCATCCATGAGTGTACCATCATACATCATTACTTTCACCAAGCAAGTATATCAACCATGCGTCAATAAGCTAAGATTCCCCAATGATGTACAACATGACTATCAATCTACATGTCTCAATGTGTAGCCCATCCACATGAAAAATGCATGCACCATGATATCCAACAGATCGCTCGACAATCTTTTCATGTTTAGAGGGTCTGAAAAGGGCTTAAAAGAAGACCCGTTATATCTTTTGGGAGTCCTGAGGGTGAGGTCAAGAGCGAAAATGAATCATGCAAATGAGGCTCAAACTTGTAATTAGGAAAAACTACAAGGACTCCCGAGCCTGTAGTGATTAGAGACAACATGGATACCATAATGCAACTAGGATCTACCTAGGGCATCCATGTTCCGGTAAGCTCTACCACCAAGTCGCGACACTTCTAAAGCAACTATGATGGTTCTGTGTCGCAACCTGATGGGATCGATCATATGGCAAAGGAAAAAGACAACGAGATACAAAAGTCAGGGTAGAAACCTAACCTACATGCTCAAGTTGATCCTCAGATTTTTTTTTTTCACGGATCGTCGAAAATTTCCCAAAACTCCAAAAAACTGTCTTGATAATTGATCATATCCCTCCCATGCAACTCCTGAATCACTCTAAATGGTTTTTGGTTTAAAGAAAATGATAAGGGAGGCCAAACAAGTGACAAAAAGAGGCCAAAAAGTCTATAAATAGAAGTTGGTAGCTCATTATCACCATTGCTAATTTGGAAATTAACTCTGGAGCCAAAAGACCCCCTTTGTCAAAAGCGGTGATTCCGGGAGCTACAGTGGACGAAACGAACTTCTGTCCGGACCAAGTAAGTACAAACTCTCTTATCTTGCATTTTAAGTCTTTATTTTTGCATTGCGGTTCATTTTTTAGGGGGGCGTCGAGCTTTAAAAGGTCGGCCCTAGGTCCACGGGGGCTGTCTCAGGAAATGCTGCATGTATATTCGGGCAGAGTAAACTCTGCATGCGTGTACATGTGACTGTCACTATTACAGCCCACATGGACCCCCTTACTGAATGAGAAAGGCTTAAAAATCAAGGGTTAACCCTCCTGAACCTTGGTGTTTTGCAGGATGTATGTCCACTAGAGAGAAAGAGAGCATAAAGAGGTTAGTGAGTTGGTCAGGGAAGACCCCAATGCTGTGGCAGCTTTGATGCAATGTGGGTTACTCAAGTTTTTCTTATGTCCTTTTATGCAGGCACAACCTAGGCTATTGAATTCCTTGGTTGACTACTGGCATCCGGATGCAGAGACATTCATGTTAGAGGGGCAATCACTGGTGCCCATGACCGAGGACATTTATTTTTTGACTGGCCTCTCCCGGAGAGGGGAACTAGTCAACTTCCAGACTTTTCCTTCGGGGCCGCATAACATAGCGGAATTGATAGGTCTATACTGTGCAGATGATACAGATCGCTCGAGCTCGCAGGTGCCCATAAGCAAGATCACTGACTTATCGCTACAGGCGATAGTGTTGCTTGTTGAGCGAATCATTGGTTTTACGGCTCTACATCAGGTGTCCCGTGCACATATGAACTGTGCAGTCCAATGCTTAAATGCACAAATTTTTGATTGGAGTACCACATTGCTTGAGTGTATGAAGAGGCAGTTGACAGATTGTCGTTTGCGGACACAGAGGAACTTTGGGTTCGAAACCATTCTGTGCTCATTCTTTTTTGAGAGAGTTCTGAGTTTTAGTCCTCGAGTAGTGGTACGAGGACATCATGCCTCTCTTCCTGCTATGTGTAGATGGGCAATATTATTTCCGCAACAGGGTGGCGGAAGGACCAATGAGTCCTTCGATGATGACTTCTTCACGTGGTTGTCGCGACAGATCCCGATTATAGAGGATTACTCCTATGCCGGGATTGATTTCTCGAGAGACCCTGAGATACCAGTACTTCCTGGTGAGGAGCGAGGGGAGATGGGTAAGTCTCCACCATTGTAGTTTTTTTGTTTGTTAAACATATGTAATTTTTATGTTGTTTTTGTTATATATATCATATTTTTTTTGTTATACCAGAGTATTTGACGGATATGTGCTCGTTGTGTGCAGATGTGGGACCAGTGAAACCGACTGACTATGCGAGGAACAAGCATCATCCTTGGCCAGGGGCCGCACCTGCCGCCCCAGGGGGACCAACAGTAGTAGGAGATCTTCCAGCCAGGGAGGCTGAGAGGGTATTGAGACGAGTCGAGCGAAACTTTACAGCGCTCACTCGCATGGTCCCTATGGAATAGATTGAGGACCTGCCACCATCTATGTAGCCTCATGTAGTGGGGGCACCACAGACGTGGGTCCGATTGTTTCGACGTTTAGCCAACGTTGTGGATCAGTATAACAAGGCCCACAGGCCATGACCTTAGCTACACATTTTTACGTGCTACGAGCACTAGTATATATTTTTTGAGGGCATAAGCCCCGTGACTCGTTATTGGTCATATTTTTGAGGCGCTCACATCCATCTGTGTACTCTGGTTACTTTATGATATTATATATGGTTTTTATGTCTTTTGTGTCTTATGGATCATGTGTGCAAAAAATGTATTTACATGTTTATGTGAATGTTCTTTCATATGTGTGCAAGATGCCAATCTAAAATTTGATTAGCTAGAGTATCTGTAACTTGGTTTAATCTCCTAGGAACATGAAAATATATAATATAATCAAAGTTTCGTTCTAAGAGATGTACCCTAAGGAATCGTCGGTGTAAAGTTGGATCATGAACTCGGTATACTCTGTTTAACTAAGACACAACCAGCTGAGCGTCGAGATAGACCCGAAGATGAGAGATACCAAATGACAAAGCGTCACGAAGCAACTCAATAACTGCACTATACTCGGTGACATTGTTTGTGGTGTCACCTAAGCATATACCTCTGGAAGATAATAACTGGCCTTGAGGTGTAAAGATTACCCAAGTTGTGGAGGCAAGCCTCCGAGTGTGTCGACTAGCACCATTTGCATACCCAACGAACACCTCAGAATCACTTGACATCTACCACAATGACGAAAGATAACATCAACGACATGTCCATAACACTAAAAGAAACTAGAAAGTAATAGTACAAAGACTATACATATGTTACAAAAATTTACCCACAGTGACCTGCCTATGAGTAATACTTATTGAGGTAGAGCCCATTTCTAGGCTCCGCCAAAGCATTCCCTTCAAAGTCAACCAGACGATAAGCGCCCTTTTTTAAAACCTCTTTTATGATGAAAGGTCCAAACCACATGGGTTTGAATTTTCCTGCCCCCAGGGGGTCCTTATCTTGGTCATAGACCAGGACAAGGTCGCCTTCAGAGAAAATCCTAGGACGAACGGACCTACATATTGACACTTGACCTTATGTTTGTGAGCCTCGTTGGCCAGGGCCGCATCACGACACTGTTGATTGAGCTGCTCAAGGTATACTAACTGTTCTTCAAGTGGAGAAGTGTCTGGCAATAATTGTACTGCCAACTTTAGAGACGAGATTTGACATTCGATAGGCAAGACTGCCTCCAGCCCGTAAACGAGTTGGAAAGGTGAGAAACTAGTTGCAGTCTTAACAGATGTTCGATAATCCCATAATGTCGAGTATAACATCAAATGCCAATTTGACTTGGCTGAGTTGATCATTCGCTGTAGAATGGTCTTAAGAGTTTTGTTCACAGCTTCCACCTGACGATTTTCCTGGGGGTAGTAGGGTGACAAATGTTCCTACCATAACCCAAGTTTTGACGTTAACTCGGTCATCATTTGGTTTTGAAAATGACTACCATGGTCAGTGACAATCCCCCTTGGGACGCTGAACCTTGCTATTATCTGGTTGAATAAAAAGAGAGCTGCAGTCTCTCCATCATCTTTAAACATTGGCATAGCTTCAACCCACTTTGTGAAGTAGTCTACAACTACGATGATATAGCGGTGCCCCCTTGTTGAAGGAGGGTTTCATGTAGTGTAATCAATCCCCCACTTGGTGAAGGGACCAACTGTGATGACAGGAAACATGGGAGCGGGATGTGCCCTCATCTTCCGAGAGAAGATTTGGCATGGGTGGCACTTCTTGACCGATTCGATACAATCTTTGATAAATGTCGGCCAGAAGTAACCTGCTCGTAGAATCTTTTGGGCTGTTGCCAACCCAGACAAATGACCACCACAGGCTTCGGTATGGCAATCGTTAAGCATGATAAATGCTTCATCGTGAGTGACACATCGTCGCAGGATGCAGTCTACACCTCTCCGATACAATGTATCATTGAGTATGAGATAATTCTTAGCCTGATGGAATATGTGTCGACGCTCATCACGAGAAGCAGAGGTGGGGCACTTCAAAGTCTGGAGATAGATAAGTATATCTCCGTACCAGGGATCCGAAGAGGTGATAAAAAACATATCTCCTCTGATAGGAAACTCTTCGGGCACAAGATCACCTGACTCAACCATAAGTTCTGTGAAGACTAGTGACTTTTTGTATTTCGTTGAAATGAAATCTAAGTCAAATTCTTGGAGGATGACTATCCATCTACTGATCTTGCCGCCTATTACTCGTCATGTCAACATGTACTGAAATGGATTCATGACAACAATGACGATGGTCTTGTGAAACATAACATAATGACGGAACTGTTGAACAACATGGACTGCTGCCAACACAAGTTTTTCAATATGAGAATAATTGAGTTCCGGTCCTACAAGGCCTCGGCTCAGGTAATAGATGATATATTCTGAAAACAAGTCATCCTTCTGAACTAAGACCATGCCAATGGTTGACTCTGTTGTAGCCAGATATAATAAGAAATCCTTGTTATAGTTAGGTGGCCGGAGCAGAGGGGCTGTTGTGAGTGCATCTTTCAATGTGGCGAAAGAGCGTTGAGCGACATTATCCCAATAAAAAGGAATGTCTTTCTTAAGTAAGCGCATAAATCCCTTGGTGATCTCAGCATAGTTAGCGATGAAGCGTCGTAAAAAAATTGCCTTACCCTATAGACTCTGAAGTTGAAGGATTGTGCGTGTGGGGGGCAACTGAATTATTGCCTCAACCTTGAGAGGATCGACCATGATCCCTGTTGTTGACACTATGAAACCTAACAAATGTCCCGATGTTACGCAAAAGATGCATTTGTTTGGATTCAAGCGAATCCGAAAGTAGCGACAACGCTCAAAGATAAGTCGAAGGTGCGTGGGATGATCCGTTCTCTTGCGAGATTGAGATGCTAAATCATCTAAATAGGCCTCGACTATATGCTTGAGGTCATGGAAAGCAAAAGACATGGCCCGCTGAAAGGTGGCTCCAACATTTTTGAGACCAAAAGGCATCTTACGATACACGAATGTACTCCATGGATAGATGAATGCCGTTTTGTGCTGGTCTTCGGGTTTGATTTGTATTTGATTATATCCCGAAAAACCGTCCATGAAAGAGAAGGCCACGCAACCCGCACATTCATCAATTATCTGGTCGATGAATGGTGTGGGAAAATTATCTTTGGGACATGCCTTGTTCAAATCACATAAGTCTGTACATACACGAATTGTGCCTTGTTTTTTATTGACCGACACGGGGTTTGACACCCATTGGGTCAAATGGATAGAATAGATAAAACTGACTTTTAGTAGTTTCTCAACCTCAACCTTAATGGCTGCTGCTTTCTTGGGGTTAACTAGACAAAGCTTCTGCCGGACAGGCTTGGCATCTGGATAAGTTGTGATTTCATGTTCAACTATTTTTGGATCGATGCCTGGCATTTCCTCATAAGACCAGGCAAAAATGTCACAGAATTATTTAAAAAGATCTGTGTAGATTTGAATCTCTCCAGGGGAGCAGTCAGCTCTGACGAAAACAATCTCCACGACGCCAGGGTTTCGGGAGATATTGATCGGTAAGGTTTCAGCGATAGTTTCCATATTATCCTCAACATAAACCTCGTGTGTAGCTAAGGGATTAATAGGACAAGACCGATATCCCATCATAGTCAAGGTGAATTCTCTAGCTTCGATTCTGCTTAACTCTGGGAGGAAGTATGATCTATGATGAAGATCTTCCCAGGGTTTGTCCAGACTAGTCATTGCCTTAATTATATCTTCATCAGAGGGCAAGACTAAGTCTAATGAATCGATGTGAGCAAGAGAACCCTGAGCCTAAATAGGCTCTAGAAGTGGATCAAACTCTTGTGCAGGAGTTGGATCAATGTTGGCTGAAGCTTGCTGGACTAAAGAGTACGCTACTTCAGCTGCGGACAAGGGCATGGACATGCCTGGGTGCCCTGTCCGATCCATCATGGACGATGGGGAAGGAAGTATCCACGGATCGTCGAAGTAAGTCGTGCGGAACGACAAAACTTGAAAAATCTCAACCTTATGGTGATTCGATATAAACTTGATATCGCCTTGAGGGGGAGGGTAATCGAAGGTACCCATCAAAGATGGGCACAAACCAACCCCTACATTGACTACACCTGGTTGAGGATTATCAATCATCAGGACTGTGGATGCCCCCAATGAAGGGTCAGGTATGGAGAAAGACAATTGATCGATGGTCACTATCCGTCCCTCATGTGGGAACAACAAGACCCGAAAAACTATAGCAACCACAACTTGCATGGAATAAGTCCAACTCCTTCATAACAAGAGGTTATAGTCAAGGGGTGAATTGACTACCTCTACCTCGACACACATGGTCTTCCCTCCTAACTGCACGGGGAAAGAGGGAATGATGCCATGTGGTCGGAACAAACGACCGTCGAAAGCAGTGAGGAGAGTAGGTGACGGAGACAAAACGGTTTGGCCAACGACCTTCCAACATGCCAACGACATAACGCATGTCGAGGCTCCCTCATCAACCACCGTGCGAAAGATATTCCAAGTAAAATTTTTCGTGGGATAAGCCACTACTATCTGAAATGCTACATGGTAAGGCAGACGAGGTTTTAGGTCGGTTGTATCCAGCATGATTGTACCTAGATTACAAGTCTCGGTAGATCCTAAAGTGGTTAACAAGGCTTTCCTCTGGGAAGGGTATCTTTGAAGGACCTCTAAAGCGAACATCGCACAAGGGGTTTGTGATAAATCTTCCACCACATAATAGTTCTAGGCAGCCCTTGCGTTTGGGTTGTGAGAAGATTTTTTGAACGTGCCTTTGGGGATGCATGTCATTGTTTCTCCCAACGTCTTCTCAATTTGTAGAGGAAGAGATGGGAGTTCGGCTTCTTTGCCCTTCTCAGAAGTGCTTGGTTTACTATAGTCATGTGCTCTAGTCGATATAAAACCATCACCCTTCACCATATATACATTCACAGATGCAGGGTTGTTTGAAGATGGAGAGGGTCCTTGGTTTCCCCCTTCCGTGCTTGTAGAGGCTTGGGTTAGATTTTGACCATGTTGAAATGGATTGGTTAACACAACAGGCTGTTGCTGCGTCACAAACTTTTGGGCTTCCGCAAGCCGAGGACATAGATGGGTCGGGTGGTCTTCCGCGCATAAGTTGCATGGATACCTCGCCTTCCGTTTCTCAGTGTTGTCCCCGCCAACATTATCGATAGGTTTTTTATCCTCCTTACCCTTCTTTCATTGTTTTTTCTTTCCTTCAGGCTGCTGGGTGGCCTTTGGATTAGTCGATTGCACTATGTGTACATCCGACGTTTTGGTAGGGGGAGCAACCAAAGCAGTAGTTTGGCTGGCTGCTGTGTGTTGTATAGACAACTTCTACAACTGCTTCATCAATTGCTTAGCGGGCTTTGTTTGTGCTGAACCCACAATACCATCGGCATGTGGTCCAACTCTCTGTCTGGTGTTATCAAGTATTGAGCGTGGCGCATTTAGCAAGATCTCGTATAATAAACCAGACTGAGAATAGATTAGCTCAAGTTGTTGAGCTCTCATGATGGCATCTTCTTCAGAAAATACTCCCGACGTCGCGACGTCTTTGGACAACTGTGGGACCAAAGACTTAAGGAACCACTCAAGCAGGAATGCTGGTGGGACTGGTACCTTAAATAAACTCTTTCAGCGTCTCCATTCTCAGATGTGATCAGAGATATGGTCCACTTTTGTTTGTGATAAATTGGCCAGCAATTCGGTGCTAGCGTCGTATCTCACATGTAACTGGAAATGGTTTAGGAAATCCATCGCCAGTTCGTCGAAGGAAGAGTATCTTGAGCAATCGAGCTCAATGTACCATTTCGCGACACTCCCAATGAGAGTACGTTGAAACAATCACAACTGTATGGAGTCGTCTTTCAACGAGTTAGATGAGCACCAAAGATGGAAGGTAGTCACATGATCTCCTGGATCTTCGTTAGGCTTGGATTCGAACTTTGGGATGTCCGAAGGCAACTTCATCGGCATAGAAGGCCAACGCGGATCGTGACTGATAGGGTCATTCAATAACTTTGTCAAGTCTGGTAAATGCAAGGTTGCTAGGAAGGGTAGTTTGGGTTGTTCGTGATAACTTGGGAAAAAGGGGCCTGGATTTTGACTGGCACCATGTTGCCAGGAAAAGTTCGGCTGCTAGCCTGGGTTCTTGTAAAAACCATGGCCATGGCTAGCATATGGATTTTGTGTGTGAGAAGACATCATCGACTGATTTCCAAAATAGGACATAGATGGTTGGGCATTCGTTACATTCGAAGGACTTTGGGAAGGGTTGCCCCATGTTGGTCCCATGGGGATAGGCATAGTGCTTTGTCCGGGGTTACATTGATTGTGAAAAGAATTACCCTAGATCGACATTCCTTATGAGGGAACTAATCCCTGCCAAGAATTCCAAGGCCCTAATGCGAAAGAAGTTCCTGGGTGTGCCCCTTGTGCAGGAATAGTACCCTACATAGGAATAGGCTGTCCGAAACTAGGGTGGCCCCCAGTTGGGAAAGTAGCTGACGAGAAGGCATTGTTACCAAATGCACCGAACAAAGAAAATGATGTCGAACCTACCGACATATTGTGCGAAGGTGGTCCTTGACTCCCCACTCCAAATAAACTATGGTTTGCAGGTGGCATTGTTGATGCGAGCCACCGAGTGAAGGGGACGAAGGAGGTATATGACCTCCCCCGTAAGGGAAAGCATTAAAAGGAGCAGGAGTGCCCCCCATGTGTCCTTGCAGAGGAGCATTAGAGCTCCTTTCCCCCAGACCCAAAGTCTGTGAAGTGGAGTAGGAAAGTACATGACTTGTACCTGAACTAGCCATCTCGTATGAGAACGGAGGGCCTGTCGCACTTGGTGTGAAAGGGGGTTATAATAGGTTGTAGCCAAATGGATCCTTCTTCATATAACTTGGGAAGGTTGGTTTGAATTTGGCACTTAGTTCCAATCACCTTCTTTAAGCATGAAGCATGAAAAACATGATGTAGCTTAGAATGACTGGGCAAAGCTAACTAATAGGCCACCTGTCCCACATGCTTGAGAATGGTATAAGGACCATAAAATTTGGGTGCTAGCTTCTGACAATGCTTGGCCTTGAGGAAATTTTACTTGTAAGGTTGCAGTCGAAGAAACACATGATCCCCTTCTGCAAATTTATGTTCAGAGCGACCTTGATATGCTTTTTGCTTCATGCGATTATGTGCCATGACCAAATTCTCTTTGAGGGTGCGGAGAATAGCCTCTCGAACGGTAAGCATTTGGTCAACCGCTTAGACCTTCGAGACACCAGGTAAGTATGAGAGAATTGAAGGGGGATTTTATCCATATAATGCTTCAAAAGGATTCATGTGTGTAGTTGTATGGTATGAAGTGTTGTACCACCATTCAGCTAGGGGTAACCATTAAGCCCACTGATTTTTCTTTTCCAAGGAAAAAGACCTCAAATATGTTTCCAAACAC
This sequence comes from Picea engelmannii, assembly GCA_009831015.1. NCBI lineage: Eukaryota > Viridiplantae > Streptophyta > Pinopsida > Pinales > Pinaceae > Picea > Picea engelmannii. The sequence goes on along the minus strand of ML779745.1, from coordinate 346,537 downwards.
TTGTTGACAACTTCCGTTTGACCATCAATATGAGGATGATAAGATGTGAGATGCAATTGGGTGCCTTGTAGCTTGAACAATTCTTTCCAAAAATTGCTGGTGAAAGTTGGGTCATGATCAGCAAAAATAGAATGTGGCATGCCATGAAGCTTGAAGACCTGATCCATGAAAATTTGAGCCACTGTGGATGTTGTAAATGGGTGTTGAAGAGCACATAAATGAGCATACTTGGAAAGGTGATCAACAAACACCATGATGACTAATTTATTTCCCGATTTGGGCAAGCCTGTAATAAAATCCATAGAGATATCCCTCCAAATAGCAGGTGGAATCGGAAGCGGTTGTAATGTGCCTAGATATTTGACTATTTTGCCCTGGTTGCATTGACACACATCGCATTCAGAGACAAAATTATGAATGTCTTGTTTCATACCATCCCATAAAAAAGAACGTTTGACCCTGTCATAGGTTTTGGTAAACCCAGAGTGCCCAACATTGGGTGTAGCATGAAGCTCAGAAAGTACAGTGGATTTAAGTTTTGATTGATTACTTAAATAAAAATGGCCTTTGTATCAAAGCTCATCATGGAGCCAAGAGTACCCTGTGGAAGTTGGAGCATTGGACTGGAATTGTTGGATCAGATGCGAACTTTTGGGATCGTATAGCCATTCTTGGCAAACGGCTTGGATCCAATCTGGTACAATGAAGGAAAGAGAAAAAAGGGATCTGTCATCTTCATATTTTCGGGAAAGTGCATCCGCAACCACATTGTCTTTTCCCTTCTTGTAAATGATCTCATAATCATATCCAAAGAGCTTAGTCACCCATTTTTGTTGCTACGGGGAGGAAATGTGTTGTTCCAGAAAATGCTTGAGGCTTTGATGGTATGTCTTAATTTGGAAGCATTGCCCCAATAGATAAGGGCGCCAAAGATCAAAGACATGCAGAATAGCCAAAATTTCCTTTTCATAGATTGATTTGCCCAAATTTCTTTCAGACAATTGCTTGCTGGTAAAGGCAAAAGGTCGACCCTCTTGCATAAAGACAACACCAATTCCTTTCCCTGAAGCATCACATTCCAAGACAAAGGTCTTTGTGAATCAGGAAGGGCCAGGACTGGAGTTGTGCACATGGCCATATTCAAGGTTTGAAAAGCTTGAGCAACTACTGGAGTCCAAGTGAAAGAGTTCTCTTTTAGGAGTGCAGTGAGAGGTGTTGCAATCTTTCCATAATTCTTAACAAACTTGCGATAATAACCTGTTAAGCCTAGGAATCCACGTAAGTTTTTGAGAGTCTTTGGGTGAGGCCAGTCTTGCATAGCTTCAATCATTTTAGGATCCACCCTGACGCTGTCCTTTCCAACCAGATGATCCAAGTATTCAACTTCTGAGGTGCCAAAAGCACATTTATACTGTTTCAGGAAAATTTGGTGCTAAGAAAGTAAATGGAGAACTCAATCCACATGAGCAATATGGTATGTCCAAGTTTTTCTATAGCTGAGGATATCATCAGAGAAAACTAAGACAAAATGATGGAGAAAAGGACGAAATACATGATTCATGAGGCTTTGGAAGGTGGAGGGGGCATTACACAAGCCAAAGGCATGACCAAAAATTCATAGTGGCCCTCATGAGTTCTAAAGGAATTCTTGGGAATGTATCCCTCTTTCATACGTATCTGGTGGTAGCCAGAACGAAGATCAAGTTTAGTAAAGAAATGGGTGCCACTCAATTCATCGAAGAGGTCATCAATGACGGGAATGGGAAATTTGTCTTTAATGGTAAGTTTGTTGAGGGCACGCAAGTCAGGACACATTCGCCAAGAACCTTCTTTATTCAGGACCATGAACACAAGAGAAGAATATGGGCTCATACTAGGGCAGATAACGCCTGCGTTAAGGAGTTCCTGGACCATTTTCTCAATTTCATTTTTTTGGGAAAAGGGGTGACGATATAGACGAATATTGGGAGGAAGGCTTCCTGGTACAAGGGGAATGGAATGATTATAAACACCACAGGAAGGAGGGAGTCCCTGGGGAGTGGAAAATACCACTTGATGTTTAGAAAGGATGGCTTGGAGGTCTTGCGGCACCGAGGGTGTCTCCGTTGCTTGTATGGCATGGAGTTGGGCAATAACACCAGAATGACCTTTTTTGAAAAGCTTTTCCATGCGATGGGAACTAATGATCTCAGGTGAACCGATGGTGATTCCTTGGAACTTATATTGTTGGCCCTCCTGGTCAAATTGCATGGTTAATTCCTTAAAATCCATGAGAATGGGACCCAAAGTCCTTATCCAGTCTGCACCCAACACCATGTCACAACTGCCCATGTCGATAGCAAACATATGAGATTTCAGGTGGTAGTCACCAATTTGGAGATGCACATTTTCACAACGCCCTCCACATTTCATGGAGCCACCATTGGCAATCATGATTTGGAAATTATTGACTGCATGGATGTAGCAATGAGTTTCTTGGGAAATGCAATGATGAATAAAATTATGGGTGATTCCACTATCAACTAGAATGATGACCTTCCTATGCTTGATGTAACAAATTAACTTGAGGGTTTGGGAAGTAGAGAAGCCAATGAGAGAATTTAGGGAAATGACCGGTTCTACTTTGGGAGGGTTTGAGGGAGGGGTTATGTCAGTTGTTTCAGGTGACTCAGACACAAGGGGAGTTTCAACATCCTCTTTCGAAATATCCTCCGAGATGGCCATAAAAAGATTTTGTTCCTTACACTTGTGGCTTGGGAAATATTTGTCATCATAATTATAACAAAGGCCTTTGAGTTGGCGTTCAATCATTTAAGCCCTAGTCAATTTTTGGATCTTTAGTGGAGCGGAGGGAGTAATGGGATTTACTGGTTTAGTGCGAGGGATAAAGGAGGGTTTCTGGTTTTGAGAAGATACAACCTATTGTGCTTCTTTATCTCTTTTATTATCCTCCACCCAACTCTGAGGCTGAGCCATGAGGACATGGGCCCAAATCTCATCCTTGAGGCCACTAATAAAAGACTCTCGGAAAAAGGCATCAGACATGCCCTTGGTCCGAAAATCCAGGCGCTCAGAAGTAGCTAAAAGTCTTCTATTGTGCTTGATTGTTTCAACTTTTTCAAATGGACCAAATGGTTAGTGTCAGTGTCAAAGCGTTCATAAAGCTCTGCCACAAAGTGTGTCCAAGCAATATACCCTTGACGAGAATTTTTTCTCCATTGCCACCATTGCCAATGTTCTTGATCTAAATGGAGAACACCATACTAGAGTTTAGCCAAGTCATTTGTAATGCCATATAAAGAGAAATAATGTTCCATTTGGGTTACCCAACCAGTGGGATCTGAGCCATCAAATTTGGTCACATCCACCCGCAAAAGGCATAGGTCACGTTGAAAGTGATGGTGTTGAAAGTTATGGGAATGAGAGGAATTTTCAGCTTCAGTATGTGGAGGTGGGTCAGATAAAGGGTTATCTGTAGGGAAATGCAGCTTGGTGCAGAGCGTTGAAACGATAGATTCAATATGGGTAGTTAGGTCTTGTTTGATTTCCTCCATTGAGGACTACATGATTGTATTGATGGCGGAAACATTGGCACTGAGTTGTTTCACTTCTTGTTGGGTCTCGGTGAAATTAGATTACAAGGTATTGAAGCGATCTTCCCAGTCTTGGCTACGGGTATGGGCCATGATGACGAGGGAACCAAAATGGGGCAGGCGGGGTTTGCTTAAAAATGATATGTATGAATGTGATAAGGGAAAAGAGATGAATCCAATGGAATAGGTCTCAAATAATGGTGCAAAAATTTCCAGACTTTTTTTTTTTTTACACCTGCGGAGGTATACTCCAGTCTAAAGAATACTTCAGTGATGAAATGCCCAAATGCTTAATGAAGAAGAAATGTGTAATGATTTGGCAACTCAAACACAGTTGCACGACAATAGATCTTGTCTGTTTTAATTTGTTTATGTTTTTGTCCCCACATGTTAGGTGTTCAAGGGTTCTACAGACAAGGGTTTGCCTTGTGCTATAGCTCTCTGATATATGTGCGGGGTCCAATAGTAGTACTCGACCCAATATCTCAGGGCACTAACTAAGGAGGCTAGACCGTGCCCTTAGCCATACTACCCGACTACCCAGGTAATAAAGAGTATCTTCTCGAGTGTTGTTCTCGGTGGCACTATAGAAGTCAGGCGATTGATCGATTTATCTAAAGAGGGCTTCAGGTAATCTAGGCTGATCCATACACAGGTTCTTTATGATGTGCTACCACTCGAAGGGGTACCAACAGGGGTTACAAGGGTGGCCAACAGATGTGCGTTTAAGTACCACTTGTATTTCCTGCATGTATGAATCCCTCAACCGCGGGTTTATGCACGTAACGACAAATCTCTATGGCTTAAAGATGCCAGAATATGTCTTTACCCTGAAAAAAAATTTAACCCACAATTTCTATCGAGGAAATTGCTCTGATACCACTTGTAATATACCAGATATAAAAGTATGTAGAACATAAATAAAATGCTAGAAATGACAAAATAACAACAATATAACTAGAACAATCACCACAATAACACTGAAATGATATAAGAATAACAACATAAATAACACTTTGATTCTGAGAGCAATGTTCACGAGCCTCTTCGAGGGGGCAACCTCCAGTCGAGCAGGGCTCTATTACAATAATATCCAAGCTAGGGTTCTCATGCCCTCGACTCCTATTTATACTAAATATGTCTATCAAAAGAAACATCTAGAGGAAGATCCTTCTAGAAGCGGAAGCTTATATTAGGTTTTCTTACATTCGACTTATTCTATTTTATTGCAAAGACTTATTAATGTTGACCTTTATTACATCCGAATATATTGTTCTACCTATGTGCGGGTTAGGACCCTAACATGTAGAGACAACACCAAAAACATAAATAACTATGAGGGCTACACATGAAATGGTTATTCAAGAAGATATCATGAAGCACATAGAAAAAGCTACAACATATTTGAATCCTTAAGCACTAAAGTATAATGCTACAAGCGTAAAAAAATTGCACTCATGGCCAAGGATTGTAGATTGATTGTTCCTCCTAGAGAATCACAACAGAATATCAACAATCACAGACATGAACCACAAAGAATATGTATAAGAAAGCAGGATTGGTTTAATAATGAAGAATGCATGCTTGCACTACAAGCTAAACACAAGATGCGTAGATGATATGTTGACATTGGCTATTCAAAACATATGACAGGTGATATGGATAGGTTTCTAACATTGACGAAGGAAAGAGATGCATCAGTTACATTTGGGAATGACAACTCAATCAGAATTATTGGAAAAGGGATAGTTAAGCTCGGAAGCAAGGATGCCAAAGAAGAAAATGTTCTACTAATTGAAGACATGAAACACTATATACTAAGTGTAAGTCAAATTTGTGACCAAGGACACATACTTGTGTTTGATTCTCATAAATGTAAAATAAGAAAATCCAGGTTAGATATATTGGTGGATACAGTTGTGAGAACTCTAAGCAACATATATGTACTAAACGAAATTGGAAAAGAAAAATGTTGCTTAGGAAAGGAAGAAGAAAGTTGGCTCTGGCATAGAAGAATGGGTCACATAAATTTTGATAATCTTGTCAAGGTCGGAAAAAGGGAAACAGTAAGAGAAATTCTCGATATCTCAAGACCAACAAATATACTATGCAATCATTGTTTACAGGGAAAATAGACCAAGACAAAGTTCAAGACAAAGGAATACTCCAAAACAAAGCCACTAGAGATTGTACATACCGATCTAGTCAGACCAACAAGAACAAAGAGACTAAAAGGTGAAAAATAGTTCATGCTATTGGTTGATGACTACACAAGGATGATTGTAGTGTGCTTTCTCAAGAAGAAGTCAAAGGAATTTGAGAAATTCAAGACATACAAAGAGATGGTTGAAACTGAGATAGAGTTGAAAATCACGTGTTTGAGATCAAACATTAGAGGAGAGTTTACATCAAAATATTTCATGGAATTCTGCAATGAACATGGGATAAAGAGGCAATTATCAGTAGCCAGGACACCTCAACAAAATGGAGTAGTCAAAAGGAAGAACATAACAATACAACAAATGGCCAAAACCATGATAATGGATTCCAAGTTGACAGATGTATTTTTGGTACAAGAAGTGCATACAATAGTTCACATTTAGAACAGAGGAATGCTCAGAAGTAACATTGATAAGACTCCATATGAGCTATGGAAAGGAAGACCAACGAATGTGAAACACTTCAGAGTATTTGGAAGAAAATGCTACAACAAAAGGGAAGATGGCAGGATTGGAAAATTTGATTCTCGAGTTGATAAAGGCATACTGGTTGGGTACTCAAGAAAAAGGAAAGCATACAAATGCTTCAATCTAAGACTTAATAGAATAGTGGACATAATCAATGTGATGATTGATAATACATATGGATGAAGAATAAAATATGAAAACAAATATTTAGAGGAACAAAATGATGAAGAAGAGTTAAAGGAGGAAGAAGAAGAAGCAAAAGAGGAAGAGGAAGAGAAATTAGAAGCAGAGCAAGAGAAAAAACATCTTCAAGTACCTCCAAAGACACCTAGCAGACAACTGTAGAAGAAATATCCACCAGAACATGTCGGGAATAAAGATGCAAAAATTGAAACTAGAAGAAGAATCCATTCATCGGATCAACAACATCTAGCACTACTGTCCACTACTGAGCCTAGAAGTTTTCAAGAAGCTAGCAAGGATGAATTCTGGATCAAATATATGAATGAAGAGATAGATCAGATAGAAAAGAATGACACTTGGGAACTGTTTCCAAGGCCAAAAATATAAGAATGTGATCGGCACAAAGTGGGTTTTCAGAAATAAATTGAACGATGATGGACATGTTACCATGAACAAAGTAAGGTTGGTATGTAAAGGTTATTCTTAGGTTGAAGGTATAAAATTTGAAGAGATTTTTTACCTAGTTGCCATAATGGAAGCAATTAGGTTGATTCTATCTTATTCATTCTCTAAGAATATTAAAGTGTATCAGATGGACGTGAAATCAACATTCCTAAATGGAGACCTTGAGGAAGAAGTCTACATCGAGCAGTCTAAAGGATTCCAACTGTTATCGCTCTAAAAATTCCCAAAGGTTGTCGGGAGGTAGAAGAAATTTTCGAAACTGGGATCTAGCCCTGCAAGTTTCAGAGAGGGATCTCTCTGTAATATTTAACTATGTTCCAGGTTTTAGATATTAGGCTAGCTAAATAAATAAGATTGTGTTGTTTGTTTTATAACATGGCTGAAATATTGCTTACGCATCCATTGGGCTATGGGGTCTGTTTTATAAAGTTTGAGACCAAAAAACAGATTTCATAAGGTGTTTTCACAGGGCAGGATAATGCAACTGTTAGATCCTTTAGAATAAAAATGATGGATAGAAGAAAATATGAGATAATTAGTTAAGATAGAGAGTCATTTAAGAATTTCTCTATCATAACATTATAAGACAAACACTTAGATCTTTAAAAGCCAGAAACATAGTATACAAAGATAAATTCTGCAACTTCAACTTCTTTTAAATGATCGGATATAGAAAACATAAATGATTATGAATACAGAAAAACCATTCAACGAAGAGGAATAAACATCACCATCATTTAACACGCAGGAATCCCGTGAAACGTCCTTTTTATTACTGGTAGATCTCTTGAGAAAAATTACAGCGATTACAACTTGCTTGGGCGTAAAGATCAACCCCGACTACTTAAAAAATTGAAGTATTTATAAGAAAAATTACAAATGATCCTGTCATTAATGATCAAGACGTGGTAGAATCCGAATCTAACTAATTAAGTAACAAAATGCAAAATTGTAGGAACTGCTGATGATCTGTTAGATTCTTCATGCCGATTTTGGGGAAGGCTGTTGGGGAGTCATTCACTTGACTTTGACTGCTCCACATGCTGACTTGGTTTGTACACCTCATCCCTTATTCAATCAAACTGCACAGATCCTCCCATCTTTGCTGACTGGGAATGGTGACTTTGAGTAGTCTTCAATACACTTCATCCATTTCTGTGTATTTTGCGAAAGTTGGCTTGGTGATGAAGATATACTTGATTTCATGCTGGATGTTGAGGTTCAGTTGCAGAGTCTCTAAAAATTCTTTACCTGTTATGCTACCCTGTATCCATGAAAACTTGGAGTTGTCCTTTTCCACCATGGAAATCTTTTGCTTGTAGTCGGACAAAGTCATCATTTTGTCATTTAAGATCAACAAATTGGGAAGGCCTTTCTTCTGCAAAGCATCAATCTTACTAAAGAATCTCTGAACTCTGATATCCATGTTTTGGCCTCTCTCTTCCAATTGAAACATTAATCCTCTTTTGGTCAGGACCTTCTTAACTTCGAGGATAGTCTCAGTCCTATCCTCAATTTCCATACTTTTGAGCTCATCCTTAGTCTTTGAATTTAGAAACTTGATGATTTCATTTGCTTCTGTGGGCATTTATCCCAACTCTCCTTTAATCCTGTCGATGGCCTGCTTGCTCCTTAACAACAATTCGTGCTGCTCAAACATGATATGCATGAGGGGCTAGATTTCTGTCATGGATTTTGAGATATCCATACAAATGTTCTCCTTGGCTTCTGCTAGTGTTTTGCCCACAACTGTTTTCTTTTGCAGTTGTTGTATCTCCAACTTCAGTTTTTCTTATGTGTGCCTCTCAGTGTTGTAGCTGGCCTAGAAAGAAGATTTAAGCTTTTGGAGATGCTGGATCTCTTGCTACAATTTTTTAATTTCTTCTCCTTGTAAAGTCATTTCCTCCATTGAATTTTCTAGAGCTTCAGATGTCTCTAGAATTGTCATTGGGGAAACTGATGGAAGTTTTGCAGTGGTGGTTGCTGATGCTATCGCTGTGCTAACTCCTATGAGGGGAACTTCACTGAATGGGATGACCTCCATGGGATCTGTTTGATCTTTTTCCTTTACTAGTCTTTCCATCTTAGTCTCCATCTCTTTGATCTGTGCGTTCTGTTCCATGATCAACTTTAGCATTTCTTCTTTTTGACCCTCTGTCTCTGCCATCTCTTTGGTTTGTGAGTCTTCAATAACTGACAATTTTAATTGCTTCCTCAAGGAGGCCATGTCAGCGTTCTTTTTCTTCAACAGTTCTTCAACTACTTTCACATTCGTGGGATCATACCCAACTTTAAGTACCATCTCTTCTAAAGACTTGATCCTGTTAACTTTTGCAAAAGATGACACTTTCTCCAGCTTTAGTTGAGTCTAGACATTGTTCAGAGAAACCTGTAATTTTGCAGTGGTTGTGGAAGTGTTTGCCAATGTTGAGAAAACCATTTCTCTAGTATGTTTGTGAAAATCCATCTGATCAGCTGGATGTACTTGCTTGGCATCAAAATCAAGTGTTGACCTTTTGTAATCAATGATTTCCTTTGGATGGGGCACCTGTGCCTGCATAAATGCCATGTGTATTCTCCCTTTTTCTGTATCAAAAGCAGAGAACAATCTATGCTGTTTTGTTGATGTTTGTTTCCAGAATTGAGAATAGGTGTTATTTGTCAGCATCTTGTTCTTCTTCTTGATTAAATCATATTTCTCAAAGATACTCAGTTTTGCAGACCTTTGTGATGGCTGGGTGGTAAAAGTGGTATCAGTCTTCCTTTTTGAATAAGAAGTGGACATCATCTTCTGATTACTTGAGAACAATGGTGAGTGTTCTCCCTCGACTACTATGGTAGACTGTGTCTCTTCCTCTCTCGACCTGTCAGTTGTATGACTGGACTTGGGCCTTTTCTTGTAAACCTGGAAATCCTTTGCTGAGACTTCAGTAATTGAAGGGGAGGCATACTTTCTGGGCCTTTTTTCCTTTGGTATATGTGGAGTAGTGGTTTGTGAAAAAATGGTTGGAGGAGATTGTTGTTCAGTGTCTTCCAAAGTGTTCACCTCCCACTCTGTTTGGTTTATAAATTTCTCGATCTCTCATTTGGGCACATGAGCATATGGGGAGATTTTATTCCTTAATCTCATTTCTGCAATAATCCCACATGGATCATATGTCCAAGGGAAACTAATGCCAAACTTCATTTCCTTTAGTAGCTTGTTTGCCTCTTCCTCGAAAGCTCGATTGTTACAGATAAAGGATCCTATCTGCGCTTTAATTCTCAATTGTTGTTTCTTCTTCAAAGCTACAAAATGTATGTCGTTTGAATTGATTATTTGCCTAATGTATTCCAAGTCGAATATCATAACAGGTACATATCTGGGAAGCTTATAAGGAGCCAACTCACAACATAAATTCTGATTTCCATGTGATTCTGATACAAATACCAGTCTCTAGTCTTGGCGAGGTCCGCGAGGTGTAAAATTCTTTGGATCTCCTCATTTATCCTCGATTCTTGTCTACCACTGAGCATGCTTACCATTGGGTGGTAAAACTGCTCAATGATTTCTTGAAATTAAACTATGTGGAGTTTTTTCTTAGTAATGAAGTCCAAGAGGTGGCAAACTGTGGTTTGCCATCCTGGTCCAGTTTATGCATGGGGAATAAGAACTTATCTTCTTGAAAGAACATGAACATGTAAGCCAATATTGAAGAATACCGGAACATGCCCTTTGTGGGAAATTTGAAAAGTTGCTCATGCATGTTCTCAGCTAGAAAACTGTTGTAGTCGAACATGGTGGTAGCTTTTTCTTTGGCAAAGAAAATGGAAAAGAAACACAGAATGGGATCGTCCACCCATTCGTCTGAATAATACCCGATTAGACAACATAACGATGAAATGACTTGATTACATTTTTTTGAAAACATGGAAGAATGGTAGGGGGGATTTTTCTTATGGAATTGGGCATTATGTGGGAGGAAAAACTCGAAAATTTGCACTCTCTGGGGAAAAGACAAATTCTGGTACATTTCAATTAGAACTTCTATGGTGAAAGTAGAGGGGGATTCGGCTCTGGGTATTTGCATCATCTCGTCAATGGCCTCGGGTGTGATAGTGAAAAGGGTCTCTCCAGACGATGAAACAATAGCTCTCTGATCGGGGAGATAATGTGCCTGGAACTTGAGGGCGAACTCGGGAAAATGGTGAATTTGGGGAAAAAGATACAGTGGGATATTGGACTCCTAGTGTCCAATCTCATCACTTTGATCCAGGAAGGTGTCTCTGAACCATGAATGCAATTCGGAAAAATTGAATTCGCATCTGGGCTCTGAGATCAGGTAGTCTTTGTCAGCCAGAGGAATCCGATCGAGATCGACAGGAGGCGGGAGGAATGGATTTTCCTTGACCTCTGATTGCTTATATTTTGATGCCATGAATTCAATTATTATCTGCAATCTGAAAAAAAAAATGTTAGTGAGAAATTTTCTTTATCTCGGTCACTGACTGAAACAATGCGAGAAGTGAGCTTTTGGTATGTGGAAAGTGTGAACAATGCGATAATGGAGGAGAAACGAGATTTAAAACGAGCGAACGAGTGACCATTAGGGATTGGTGGACCATTTCGCAGCCTAACGGGTATGGTTGGCTGCTTTGAATGGCCAACGGATATATGGGGATAAGGTCATGGGAAAGTGATGGGTTAAGGGCATGTGAGGGTGATGTGGAGGGTAGCAAGTAGAGGGGATGTGACGTGTGGCAGATGAGTGGTGGACGAGGTACATTGACAGAGTAAAGTCGCATGACTTGCAAACGACGGTAGTGGAGTATGTCGTCATGCATCAGAGGCGGTATAGCAAGGCTGGTATGGCGGTATGTCGGAGGGGGGGTAGGCAGTAACTGGTTTAGAGCAAGGGGGGTCCGACGTAACAGATTTGCACCACGTTAGGATGGGGCCCACTAGGAAAAACCACCATATCGGACCCCACCCCCACCATTAAATATAGACCGGCCGGGGGGTCCAATATCTCTTATCGACCATAGTTCTGAGCGTTGTTTGCTCAACCGCTGATCTGGATGCACCTTTTAATTTCGGAGTGCGCATCACATTTCTTTGCAGAAACTTAGGATAACGCGTATTTTGTGGGTTTTAGCGCTATTTCCTATGATTTTGATCACCAAGGGGTTAGAAAACATCATTCAAACATAAAAACCAAGAATCTCTACCACCATTAGGCTTGTTTTATTGAAATAAAACCAATTAACCTATGTTCTATCCTATTTATCTAACACATTTAACCCAGATTGGACTTTTGGGTTAAGAATTACTCTACCCTAGGGCTATTTGACCAAGATTAAACAATTTGATCAAATTTATTCACTACCTAGCCTATCTACTTGGCTAAGATTAAATAGTTTAGCCAAGCTTTATTCATTAATCCTATCAACATAAATTCAAAAGACTTGACCATGGTTAAAATGTATGGATCAAGTCATTATTATTGCATGGGGCCTTATCCATTTTTTATGCCCTCTTTTATCCTTTTATTTTATTTTATTTTCTTTCTTTTTTATTTTATTTTATTTTCTTTCTTTTTCTTTTCTTTTCTTTTTCTTTTTCTTTTCTTTCACTTCTTTTCTTTTTCCTTTCTTTATTTTTGAAAATAATTTACAAAAATGAAATATTATTTACAACCAAACTACATCAAGAGTAAAAATTTCCAGTTACCAGTTGATCCTATGAAACATAGGGTTAGAATAGTGTCTCCACCTGGGGATGGTGCTCTCCTTGTGAGGTTCCAAGAACTTATTTCCTGATGTCTGTAAAGATTTTCTCCATTGCATATTCTGCATATCTGATTTGTTTTTATTTTGAGAATTTGGTGGCACTGGTCAGTGGCTTAGCGCCTTCTCTGCGGGCTTCAACCATCTAATCAATATCACCAATACACAACTTGAATGTAAAGAAATGGTATGTACAATGGGAAAGGATTTAGGATATATTTATTGGGGTGGGAGATAATGCTTCAACATCCTACCATTCATAGGTCCACCTGGCAGGTCTGGTTCATCAATGTTTTTGAGCAAAAATGCATTATTTCCTCTGAATGCTTGAATGATGTAAGGGCCTTTCCATAAGCTATCAAATTTTCCATGTTTACCCTTATCTTCATTCTTGGAGTCCCACTTCAGTACCAAGTCACCTAACTCAAAATCATCTTCTTTAATTCTTCTGTCAAAAATATTTTTTATGTTTTCCTAGATGACCTGAGTTTTGTTATATACTTCTTCTCTGGTCTGCTGCAATTGGATCATTTGATTTATTCTCCTTTGGGAATCATTTGGCTCAGCTTGCACCTCTTTCAATAGTTTCATGACAGGGATCCCCAAAGAGGTAGGGAAAACTGCTTCAGTGTCGTACACCGGCTGGTATGGAGATATACCAATTGATCTCTTAGTGGTTAGTATGTCAGCCCAAAGTGAGAAAACCAACTTGTTATGCTAGAAATTCTTGTTCTCTTGTAGCATTTTATTAATGATATTCACCAGAATTTTGTTTGAGGACTCAACCAACCCATTTCCTTGAGGATACTATGTTTTTGAGTGTCCCAAAGTAATGTGGTATTGGCTACAAAACTCTATAATTCTTTTGGATCTGAAAGCCACTGCATTGTCAGCTATAATTTTCCTGGGGCATCCAAATCGAGACAAAATATTAGTTTTCAAAAATTTAATGATAATAGAGTCAGTAGCTTGCTTGCATGGCACAACCTTGATCCACTTCGTGAAGTAGTCTGTGGCTATGAGGATCCACTTGTGTTGGCCCAAGGAGGGCTGATGTATTTCTACGATAAAGTTTAAACCCCATTGTTGGAATGGATATTCCATTGAGATGGGTTTCATGGGGAGAGGCAAAAGCTTCCTTTTACCTTCGAAGACCTGACATTTGTCGCAAGAAGTGACTTTCTGATGAACATAAAAAAACAATGTAGGCCAGTAGAAACCAACTATAAGAATCTTGTTAGCTGTGGTATTCCAACTCAGATGCCCGCTAGAGTCCCTTGCATGGAAATCCCGCAATACCCCGTCAACTTCATCCTTAAATAGGCAATTAAGAAAAATGCCTCCAAGGTCTTTCCAAATAAGGTTTCCTTCTAGAATACAATATTTCAATGCTTTGAATTTAATAAATCTGGCTTTGGTCTTAGTCAAACCAGGAGGAGCTTGTAAGTTATGAAGTACAAAAATGTGTCCTGCATACCAAGGAGAGTTTAAGAATACCTCTTTTACATTTGGAGTCGCCTACTCTTCCCGTCCATCAACTGCAGCCAAAAAATTAATGTCTAGAGCATGAAAATTGGATTCAACCATTAGCTTGGTCAAACCCTGACCTTTGATCAGTTTAGTGGGTTTTATTTCTATCTCATATTCCAAAATAACTGCAATCCACTTTCCTCTCCTGCCATCTGGATTATCCCGAGTCAGGATATCTTTCACCACGACATTCAGAACATATGTAATTGTGTGAGAATGGAGAATATAGACTTTGGAATCTTTTATGACCTTTACCAGGGAAAACACTTGTTTCTTCATTATGTTGTAATTCAATGCAACATCTCTCAAAGATTTGCTGAAAAATGCTATGGGTTGTTCATACCCTTCGTTGTTTTTCTGTAATAGTACTGCTGAGATGGTGTGTTCGGAAGAGAAAGAGAAAACAAAGAAATATTTGGTGTAATCTGGGCTGATCAAAACTGGGGCTTGGGTGAGTGCATGTTTCACCAGCTCAAATGACTGTTTGGACTCAGTGTTCCATCTAATTTTGGTGTCTTTTTTCAACATATTTGTGATATTCCTAATAATTTTGACGAATTTGGGTATGAAACTTTTGAGGAAATTTATTTTTCCAATGAATGATTGTAGCTCTTTGATGTTCCTAGGGTGTTCCACCTTCTGGATGGCTTCTATCCTGTTGGGATCTATTTTAATTTTATCTTTAGAGATTATGTGTCCCAACAACTTGCCTTCCTCTAAACCGAAAAGGCTTTTCTTTGGATTCAATGAAATCCCAAACTTTCTGCACTTCTCAAACACACGTCTGAGATGCTGAAAGTGTTCCTCGTCAGATTTGGAGTAGACAATCACATCATCCAGATATATGACTATAAATCTTCCAAGTTCATCCACAAAAGAAATATCCATTGCTCTTTGGAAAGTGGCACCAACGTTCATCAAATCAAAGGGCATCTTCACATACATGAAGGTTCCCTAGGGTGTGGTAAAGGTTGTTTTCTCCTGATCATCTAGGTGAACAAAAACCTAGTTATAACCTGAGAAACCATCTAGTAAGGAGATCATACTGGCCCCTACTACCTTTTGTAAGATGTGGTCCATTTTAGGCAAAGGGTAATTGTCTTTGATGGAAACCTTGTTCAAATTTCTGAAATCAATGCAAAGCCTGATTTCACCAGTTTTCTTCTTGGTAGGAACCAGGTTAGAAACCCATTTGGAAAATATCAAGGGGACTATAATTTTGGCATCATACATTTTTTTTATTTCCTTTTCTATTAAGGGAAGCAACTTGGGATTGATTCTCCTAAGTTTCTTCCTGAAAGGTTTGTGTTCTTCTTTTATTGGGATCAGATGTTGTATGATACTTGTGTCATAATATTTTAAGCCCGCATAACCCCAAGCAAACACATCTACAAATTCCTTAAACAATTCAATGTATTTGCGTTTTTTCTCAGGGGGTAGAGATTTGGACAATTTTATCATCTTGGGTTTTTTTTTTGTTCCTATGTTACATTCTTCGACCTCTTTACCACTAACTTCAATTTTTGGTTTTTTCGCTACATCGTTAAAATCAAACAAGTCTTCTAGCGGAACTAAACCTCTAGGTAACACAATATTTTTCAACTGTAAAATACCATAATCTACCTCGTTTTATTTCAATTCATCCGAGTCTACTTTATTTACACTACCCTTTTCAAAAACATATTTATTTACATTACCATCATCATTCTCTAAATCTATATTTGTACATTTGAAATCATTCTTTTTTTTTGACAAGAACGGTTATGTTGCATTAAGTGGCATTCTGGCAAGCCAGAATCAGGGAGTTACAAATCTGAAGAAGGTTGGTGACCTCTAACAGTGCTGCCAACCTTCTTATTAACGTCTTGGGAGACAAATCCCGT
>ML779745.1:289363-328818 GCA_009831015.1 Picea engelmannii | reverse complement strand
TAGTATCTCTGGGTGCAACCACACGTTCGACCACTACCTCAAGGTGTCCCCATGGCTCCAGGTAAAGCCCTCACGAGAATTGAACCTTGCCCAACGGTGAAAAACTCCTCGCTTTTCACCATTGGATCCAACCCCTTTGGGCTCCATTTGAAATCATTCTTACAATGTAGGAAGTCTTCAAATTGATCGTCATTCCCAAATACCAGTCAGTTTCTGATTTTGTCTGGAAGGGTTGGTTTGCAATTCACCTCCACTGTGTATTTGTGAGTGGGACAAAAAGGTATTTTACATGTAGCTGCTGATGTAGCCAACCCGTCTTCTAGTATGTTTTGTCCCCTGGGCATTACCTGCAAGTTGATTTCAATAAAACATTGAAGGGCATCCAAAACAACATTCCTATAAGCACTAAGTCTGGGATGTTTAGCTTCATACTCACCTTTAATTTGCTTGATAACCAGTTTAGAATCACCCCTTACCATAATTTGTTTGGCACCAACCTTCTTCAGTAATTTCAGGCCGAGCATCAAAGCTTCGTACTCAGTTATGTTGTTAGTGCATTGGAAATTCAGTTTGTAAGAATGACTCTCTGAATACCTTGATTTGTGATTATGCAACCAAAATATAACTCCATCTCCCTCCTTGCTCACAGCTCCATCAAAATCCATGCTCCAAAATTCTGCTGGCAGTTCCCCACTTTCCACAGTTGGAGTATTTCTTACCTCAATGATTGCTTTATCTTCTTTCGGATTAGGTGTATCATCTTCCAGCTGAGTGATTTGTTCTTCCAAGTCACCATCATTGTACACAATGAAAAAATCCAGATCAGAGTGTGCAAAGTATAGTGGGTAGTTGTGTGAATTTTCCTGACTGTTGACCATATACTTCATCAAGGTCTCTTTATACAGTCTTATCTATTTTCCAAATACCAAGATGGTGGCATAGGACATATCTAGTTGCTGGGTACCTTTCATCTTAGCTCCCCAGGATATTGGTAGTAACATACCATATTTCAAGGGAATGTCTGCAACTATGATATCCATCACCATACTCTTTGCTAGGATTTGAGCTAGGGTGATGCATAAATATTTAATCAGTCCTATACATTTGACCTTGATAGAGTCAAAAGAATGCAAATCCTTGTAGGGTTTGGTGACCTCAAGTCCCAACTTTTCCATCACAGCTTTGGGCATCAGGTTGTGAGAGGCGCTCAAATCCAGCATAACGTTGTGTAATATCAATTCGTGGATATTCAGGCTAATGTAAAAAGGGGCAATGACACCATTATCAGTTTGACCATCAACTTCAAGACCAAAAAGGAGATCAGGTTGATCATCAACAAGATTTACCATGTCCGAGTGATTTACTAACCTGACATTCAAGGCCTTCATACCTATCTCTGGTTTGATTCTTAAATATTTAGTCACCTGCAACCTGTAAGCATTCTTGCTCATCAATTTGGAAAGGGGAATGTGAATATTTAGTTTAGCTAGTTCCCCTTCAAGGCTAAAAGTAGTGGAAGCTTTGCTTAGGCTCTGCACTTCTGGTTTATCCATCAGGGTCCTATGGGCATAAGCACTTGGTTTACTAGTTGACGAAACCTTAGTCTGATTTGATGTTTGTAAAATTTTGGGGTTTCTTTTTGCAGGAGATTCGACATTATTCCTCTCAGGGAATTTCTTGGGAGAAGTTTTCGAGGTTTTCTTGGTTTAGACTATTCTCTTCGCTTCGGTAGCCTTCTTTGTTTCAACAACCTTCTTTGGAGGGTTGTCATTTTCCCTCTTGCTTCTCAGGTTATACTGCCTGTAGACCTCCATTATAGAATTTTCAAAGGCCCGATGTTCTGTTTCCTCTGCTTCGTCATTTACCTCTGTTTGTGAAAGGAGAAAGAGCTCGTGCTCTTCCTGAGTAAGAAAATTTGATTCATCATCATGAATGCCCATGAGGTTTATATGAGTGTCATCCAATTCTTCGATTATCTCCTCACCTTCATCGACATAATTTTACTGGAGGGGTGGTCTGATTTGCTGATCAGGCCCCCTCAGTTCTCTTTGATCTCTAGGATCTCTCTGCCTGATCTGGGTGGGATTTCTTCTGAAGTTCAGATTCCAAATCTGAGGAGAAACTTGGTTTTCCCTAGATGGATTTATGTTGGCTATGGTAAGTCTCTCCATCATTCTCTCCATAGCCCTGGCTAGGGAATCTAGTTTGGCATATGAAGAGGAAGTGGAAGGCTCTTCCTTAATCATTACCCTTCTTTCTGTTCTCTTCCTGGCTCTTTTGGATAAAAGATTTGCTTCCACGCTTACGACACTTTTCTGCATGTTTTCGAGAGTAGCAAAATTTATTTCCCTTAGCTGATATGACATGTCAATGTCAAATCCATCGGGGAATTTTATTAATGCCAAACCTTGAGGTGGTTTGATATCAGCTAGAATTGCATTGTACAAATTGTTGAAACGAGTGCAATAATCCTGCACTGTCTCTCCTTGGTTCCTTCTGATATTCTCATATTATGACAATATCTGGAGAGGATTTTTATTTACCTCCCATCTGTCGAGAAAACTCTGCTGGAAAGTAGCAAGGTCTACTATCGTAGCAGGACGTAAAGATTTGAACCATTTTTTAACATCCCCGGTCAGACTCGATGTGAAAAGTCTCATCTGGACGTCTGCCTCGTCAACTTCCTACAAATCAAAATAATCATTCATCTTGTCAACATGTTGTTGTGTATTCAGAGGACCAGTACCATCAAACTAAGGAAGTTTGGTTTGATAGTCCTGAGGCATGGTATGTAAAGCAACGACCAACACTAATGGAGCATATCTTGCTGCCATGATTGGTGGAGGAGGCTGGAAAACAACCTGTGTGATTGGAGGGGAAGTGACAGAAGTTGTGGAAGATGAAGGGCTGGGAGGAATGAAGTGAGTTTGTTTAGGTTTAACAAAAGATGCAGCAATAGTTAAGGCAGAAAGTTCGACTGACTGTTCGAAGTGAGCTTTGTCTAAGGCTTGATCAATATTTTCTACTAGATCTTCTAACTTGTCAAATTCCTGAAGAAATCGTTGATCAACGTCTGCCCTGGGATAAAGTATTTCAGGGGTCCTAGGTTGTAGGATGGTTTGATCTAAAACTATTTCACTTACAAAGCTGTCAGATTTTGTTCTAAAAAGGTTTTGTTCAAAATATATGTCAAACACGATATCCTGAAGGACAACCAACTTCTCTAGGAGAGAAGGGGACCTATGAAGAGGACTGTGACTCCCAGAACCCTCTGCAACATTTTTCTTTCTGAGTAATTTTTCGGGATTGTCTATTGCTGTTGCAGGTTCTGAATCTGGATGAGATCTAGTGAAAACTCTTTTAGGAGCCATAATTTTATTTTTTTAAGAAATTTTAAAACTAATTACATACAAAATTTAACAACCTCTGAACATTATCTCTTTATAAGTTTAGATTTTATGATTCGTTCATAAATAAGTTTTCTTTGTCTAGGGAAAAACAATCGTAGGGTAAAAAGTTCTTTCAGTTCCCTAGTATGGTCGCCACTATGATATCGCTCTGTAAATTCCCAGAGGTTTTTAGGAGGCAGAAGAAATTTATCAGAAGTAACTTTATCCAACCGCTTCTAAACTCAGATCTAGCCCTGCCAGTTTCAGAGAGGGATCTCTCTGTAAGATTTAACTATGTTCCAGGTCAGATATTAGGCTAGATAAACAAATAATATTGTGTTGTTTGTTTTATAAAATGACCGAAATATTGCTTACGCATCCATTGGGCTATGGGGTCTGTTTTATAAAGTTTGAGACCAAAGAACATATTTTATAAGGTGTTTTCACAGGGCAGGATAATGGAACTGTTAGATCCTTTAGAATAAAAATGATGGATATCAGAAAATATGAGATAATCAATTAATATAAAGAATCATTTAAGAATTTCTCTATCATAACATCATAAGACAAACACTTAGATATTTAAAAGCCAAAAACATAGTATACAAAGATAAATTCTGCAACTTTAAATTTTTTTAAATGATCAGATATAGAAAACATAAATGATCACAAAGACAGAAAAACCATTTAACAAAGAGGAATAAACATCATCCCTTATTCAATCAAAGCACACAGATCCTCCCATCTTTGCTGACTAGGAATGGTGACTTTGAGTAGTCTTCGGTACACTTCATCCATTTCTGTACATTTTGCGAAATTTGGCTTGGTGATGAAGATATACTTGATTTCATGCTGGATGCTGAGGTCCAGTTGCAGAGTCTCTGAAAATGATTTACCTGTTATGCTACCCTGTATCCCTGAAAACTTGGATCTGTCCTTTGCCACCATGGAAATATTTTGCTTGTAGTCGGACAAAGTCATCAATTTGTCATTTAAGACCAACAAACAGGGAAGGCATTTCTTCTGCAAAGAATCAATTTTGATGAAGAATCTCTGAACTCCAATATCCATGTTCTGGGATCTCTCTTCCAATTGCAACATTAATCCTCTTTTGGCCAGGACCTTCTTAACTTCGAGGATAGTCTCAGTCCTATCCTCAATTTACAGACTTTCGAGCTCATCCTTAGCCTTTGAATTTAGAAACTTGATGATTTCATTTGCTTCTGTGGGAATTTCTCCCAAATCTCCTTTGATCCCGTCGATGACATGCCTGCTCCTTAACACCAATTCGTGCTGCTCAAACATGATCTGCACGAAGGGCCAGATTTCTGTCATGGATTTTGAGATATCCATCCAAATGTTCTCCTTGGCTTTTGCAAGTGTTTTTCCCACAACTGTTTGCTTTTGCAGTTGTTGTATCTCCTACTTTAGTTTTTTTGATGTGTGCCTCTCAGTGTTGTAGTTGGCATGGAAAGAAGATTTAAGTTTCTGGAGATGCTCCATCTCTTGTTGCAATTTTTTAATTTCTACTCCTTGTAAATTCATTTCCTCCATTGACTTTTCTAGATATTCAGATGTCTCTAGAACTGTCACTAGGGTAGCTGATGGAAGTTCTACAGTGGTGGTTGTTGATGCTGTTGCTGTGTTAACTCCTCTGAGGGGAATTACACTCAATGGGATGACCTCCATGGGCTATGTCTATTCTTTTTCCTTTACTAGTATTTCCAGCTCAGTGTCCATCTCTTTGATCTGTGCATTCTGTTCCATGATCAACTTTAACATTTCTTCTTTTTGACCCTCTGTCTCTGCCATCTCTTTGGTTTGTGATTCTTCAATAGTTGACAATTTTAATTTCTTCCTCAAGGAGGCTATGTCAGCGTTATTTTTCTTCAAAATTTCTTCAACTACTTTCACATTCGAGGGATCATACCCAACTTTAAGTACCATCTCTTCTAAAGACTTGATCCTGTTATCTTTTGCAAAAGATGCAACTTTCTCCATATTTAGTTGAGTATGAACATTGTTTAGAGAAACTTGTAATTTTGCAGTGGTTGTGGAAGCATTTGCCAATGTTGAGAAAACCATTTCTTCAGTTCGTCTGTGCAAATCCATCTGATCAGTTGGATGTACTTGCTTGACATCAAACTCAAGTGTTGACTTTTTGTAATCAGTGATTTCCTTTGGATGGGGTGCCACCTGTGCATGTAGAAACTCCATGTGCATTCTCCCTTTTTATGTATCAAAAGTAGAGAGAAATATATGTTGTGATGTTGATGTTTGTTTCCAGAATTGAGCATAGGTGTTATTTGTCAACATCTTGTTCTTATAGTTGATTAAATCATATTTCTCAAAGATACTCAGTTTTGTAGACCCTTGTGATGGCTGGGTGGTCAAAGTGGTATCAACCTTCTTTTTTGAAGAAGAAGTGGACATCATCTGCTGATTACTTGAGAAAAATGGTGAGTTTTCTCCCTCGACTACTGTGGTAGGCTGGGTCTCTTCCTCTCCTGACCTGCCAGTTGTATGACTGGTCTTGGGCCTTTTCTTGTAAACCTGGAAATCCTCTGTCGAGACT
The DNA here is from genome assembly GCA_009831015.1 of Picea engelmannii. Taxonomy (NCBI): domain Eukaryota; kingdom Viridiplantae; phylum Streptophyta; class Pinopsida; order Pinales; family Pinaceae; genus Picea; species Picea engelmannii. Next base: position 322,854 of record ML779745.1, on the reverse strand, counting down.
TCAGTAATTGAAGGGGAGGCATCCTTTCTGGGCCTTTTATCCTTTGGTATATGTGGAGTAGTGGTCTGTGAAAAAATGGATGGAGGAGATTGTTGTTCAGCGTCTTCCAGAATGTTCACCTCCCACTCAGTTTGGTTCATAAATTTCTTGATATCTGGTTTGGGCACATGAGCATATGGGGAAATTTTATTCCTTAATCTCATTTCTGCAATAATCCCACATGGATCATAGTGCCAAGGGAAACTAATGCCAAAATTCATTTCCTTTAGTAGCTTGTTTTCCTCTTCCCCGGTAGCTCAATTGTTACAGATAAAGGATCCTATCTGCCCTTTAATTCTCAACTGTTGTTTCTTCTTCAAAGCTACAAAATGTATGTCGTCTGAATTGATCATTTGCTTGATGTATTCCAAGGCGAATACCCTAACATGTACATATATGGGAATCTTATAAGGAGCCAACTCACATCCATAAATTCAGATTTCCATGTGATTTTGATACAGATACTAGTCTCTAGTCTTGGCGAGGTCCAAGAGGTGTAAAATTCTTCAGATCTCCTCATTTATCCTTGATTCTTGTCTACCATTGAGCATGCTTACCACTGGGTGGTAAAAATTCTCAATGAATTGCTTGAAATTAAACTCTGTGGAGGTTTTTCTCAATAATGAAGTCCAAGAGGTGGCAGGCTTTGGTTTGTCATCCTGGTCCAATTTCTGCATGGGGAATAAGAACTTATCTGGTTGAAAGAACACGAACATGTAAGCCAATATTGAAGAATACTAAAACATGCCCTTTGTGGGAAATTTGAAAAGTTTCTCATGCATGTTCTCAGCTAGAAAAATGCTACAGTTGAACTAGGTGGTGGATTTTTCTTCGGCAAAGAAAATGGACAAGAAACCCAGGATGGGATCGTCCACCCATTCATCTGAATAATACCCGAGCATACAACATAACAATGAAATGAATTGGTTACCTTTTTCGGAAAACATGGAAGAATGATAGGGGGGATTTTTCTTGGGGAATTGGGCATTGTGTGGGAGGAAAAACTCAAAAATTTGCGCTCTCTGGGGAAAAGACAAATTCTGGTACATTTCAGTTAGAACTTCAATGGTGAAAGTAGAGGGGGATTCAGATATGGGTATTTGCATCATCTGGTCAATGGCCTTGGGTGTGATAGTGAAAAGGGTCTCTCCAGACGATGCAACAATATCTCTCTGAGCGGGGAGATAATGCGTCTGGCACTTGAGGGCGAACTTGGCAAAATTGTGAATTTGGGGAAAAATATACAGTGTGAGATTGGACTCCCAGAGTCCAATCTCGTCACTTTGATCTAGGAAGGTGTCTCTGAACCATGAATGCAATTCGGAAAAATCGAATTCACATCTGGGCTTTGAGATCAAGTAGTCTTTGTCAGCCAGAGGAATCCGACCGAGATCGACATGAGGCGAGAGGAATGGATTTTCCTTGACCTCTGATTTCTTAGATTTTGGCACCATGAATTCAACTATTACATGTAATCTGAAACAAAAAACGTTAGCGTGAACTTTTCTTTATCTTGGTCACTGACTGAAATGGCTGGGGAAGTGAGCTTCTGGTATGTGGAAAGTGTGAACAATGCGATAATGACGGAGAAATGAGATTTAAGATGGGAGAACGGGTGACCGTTGGGGATCGATGGACCATTCTGTAGCCTAACGGGTATGCTTGGCTGCTTTGAATGGCCAACGAATATCTAAGGATGAGGCGACGGACAAGTGATGGGTTAAGGGCATGTAAGGGTGATGTGGAGGGTATCAAGTGGAGGGGATGTGACGTGTGGCGGATGAGTGGTGGACGAGGTACGCTGACAGAGTAAAGTCGCATGACTTGCAAAGGATAGTAGTGGAGTGTGTCGTCATGCATTAGAGGTGGTATAGCAAGGCTTGTATGGCGGTATGTTATATGGGGGGTAGGCAGTAATTGGTTTAGAGCAAGGGAGGTCCGACTTAACAGATTTGCGCCACGTTAGGATGGGGCCTGCCGAGAAAAACCACCATATCGGACCCCCCCCACCATTAAATATAGAACGGTTGGGGGGGGGGTCCGATATCTCTTGTTGGCCATAGATCTAAGCGTTGTTTTCTCAGCCGCTGATCTCGACGCACCTTTTAATTTCGGAGCGCACATCACATTGCTTTGTAGAAACTTAGGATAACACGTATTTTGTGGGTTTTAGCGCTATTTCCTATCATTTTGATCACCAAGGGGTTATAACACATCATTCAAATATCAAAACCAAGAATTTCGACCATCATTAGGCTTGTTTTATTGAAATAAAACCAATTAACCTATGTTCTATCCTATTTATCTGACACATTTAACCCATATTAGACTGTTGGGTTAAGAATTACTCTACCCTAGGGCTATTTGACGAAGATTAAACAGTTTGATCAAATTTATTCACTACCTAGCCTTTATACTTGGCTAAGATTAAACAATTTAGCCAAGCTTTATTCACTAATCCTATCAACATAAATTCAAAAGACTTGACCATGGTTAAACTGTATGGATCAAGTCATTATTATTGCATGGGGCCTTATCCATTTTTTATGCCCTCTTTTATCCTTTTCTTTCTTTTTCTTTAATTTAATTTATTTTTATTTTTATTTTTCTTTTCTTTCATTTCTTTTCTTTTCCCTTTCTTTCCTTTTTAAAATAATTTGCAAAAATGAAATATTATTTACAACCAAACTACATCAAGATTAAAAATTTCCAGTCACCAGTTGATCCTATGAAACATAGGGTTATAACACTAGCTGTTAGAGAAGGAAAGTTTTGTTTATAGGTTGAAGAAGGCCATATATGGTCTTAAACAAGCCCCTAGAGCATGCTATTCAAGATTGGACAAGTACTTACAACAAGAAGGGTTCAGGAAATGAAATGCAGACAACAACCTCTACATAAAGGTAAATCGATATAGTATCTTGTTAATTGAATTTTATGTTGATGATATTATCTTTGGTAGTGATGATGACATGATGAGTCAGAAATTTGCTAAATATATGCAAAATGAGTTTGAGATGTCATTTCTTGGAGAATTGTCCTTCTTTTTTGGACTACATATATGTTAGAGAAACACATGTATCTTCATCTCTCAGACTAAGTATATCAGAGAAATGATAAAAAGGTTTGGAATGGAAGATTGCAAGCCAGTCAGTATCCCTATGTAGACCAGTTGCAAGCTAAGAAAGGATGATGATTCAAAATATGTAGTCCAAAGACAATACAGATCGATGATTGGCAGTTTACTTTACAAGACATATTATAGATCGGATGTGATGCAGTAGTTGGATAGGTTGCAAGGTTTCATGCAACACCAAAGGAATCACATGTTATGGAAGTAAAGAGGATATTCATATATCTAAAAGGTACATAATAATTTGGATCATGGTATCCAAAAGGGAATGATATATCTCTTAGTTCCTACACAGATGCAGATTGTGCAAGTAGAATTGATGATAGAATAAGTACAAGTGGAACAACTTTCTACTTGGGTGAGTGTCTGGTATCCTGGTTAAGAAAGAAACAATCTTTAGTATCCTTATCTATAATAGAATCATATTACATTGTAGAAACGACATGTTGTACCTAGGTACTACAGATGAAGAAAACTTTGAAGGATATACAAGTTGAATATGATGGGCCCATTCCGATATTTTGTGACAACACTAGTGCCATCAATATCTCAAAGAATCCAGTGATGCACTCCAAGAAAAAACACATTCTGATCAAGTTTCACTTTCTATGGGAACATGATGCAGACAAGAATATCAAGGTTGAGTATGTTGGAACAAAATAACGGATCGCAAATATCTTCACCAAATCGCTTCCTAGGGAATCCTTTTGGTATCTTCGACAGAAACTTGGGATAGTTTCATCCCCAAAGTGGATTTTGAATGCTTTTCATATATGTCATAGAATTACATGAGGAAGCACCAACGATGAGAAAAAGGATAGTTCCAAGGACAGTTTAGATAGGGGGAGCATCCCAAAGGATAGTCTAGACAGGGGGAGCAACACTAAAGGAAATATGCCCTTTTCCATTGATGTCAGAGGGGAAGAAAGAGATATCAGAGGCATGATTCCAGGGGGAGAGATGGTCACAGGGGGAGTATGAGAAACAACATCAACATGCAGAGTGTTTTCATCACTGCCAAAGGGGGAGATTGTTGATAGATTGGGTTGGTTTTCAATGATGTCAACCCTTGAAGCAAGTCTAGTAGCAGATTCTGTTAGCCATAGAGGTATGGTTAAGGAAATCAAGTTTTTTTGAGGTATTTGGACATGAAGTTCCATGAATATGAATATAAGCATATCATGGATGGATAGTACATGTCATGTTGTTTCTGGTGATATGTGGTGTGTCACATAGTTCTTCATGGTTGAGGAGACATGGCTTAGTGAAGTTGGAGAACCCTCATGAGTTATAAAGAAGCCCATAAAAGGTCAAAGAAGTCAATTATTCTAGAATATCCTAGAAGAATTTTACTAGTTAAAGTGGTTATAACTAGGAGTTAATCATGGGTAAAGTTGTTGCAATAAGAAAATAATTTAAAGTAAATTAGTTGCAACAAGAAGTGGTGAGTTTACTATTTAGGGATAAAGTGGTTGCAAGTGGGTAAAGTAGTTGAAAGTGGATTAGCCCTAAAAGAGGGAAGTTGGGTAAAACAATTAGAAGATAACCCCCAGAGTAAGATACTTGGAGAGTATAAATAAGAGACCAAGGGACTCCCATTAGCACCTATTGAGCACATTGAATATCTATTGTTGTGAAAGGTTTATTGTAGGTACTCATTAATACATCTAAATTTGTGCAAGTCTGAGGAAGCGAAGGTATGGTGACAGAAAGGGTTCATAGCCACAATGGAGAGCGGAAATATCATTAAAAACCCTAGTTAGGGTCATCCCCACGGGTCACCCAGTAGACGTCCCACGAGGCATCCCCATGGGTTGCGTAGAGCCTGTCACACTAGGCCCTGCTCGACACCTCACCTTCGTCACGTGAGGAACTATTAGACCTGAGGATGAGAGGTGATTCATGTTGCAGAGGATGAGTAGAGGCTACAGGAAGTTCAAAAACCACCAGGTACAACACATCTATCTACAAGTTTAAAAGGTATGTTATATGCTTATGTGTAGTTGGATGTTGTTGTTTGCATGAGATATGGTTATCGGAGATTGAGGATTTTCCCTTGAGAAACTATTGGTTGTATGGTACATATTGTATGAGACAGATTTATAGAGGTACAATGCTGGTATTTTTAGTATTTATCATTGGTACATCTTGTTGGGTTGATTGTTGAGGCATATCTTGTATTTCTTGGTACATGGTTGAGGTATTTCAGTTGAGGTGTGTTGTTGAAGTTGTTGGTACATTTTAAGGCTCCATAACAGTGAGGGTTTGATGTTTGGTTGATGTGAGGGTTCATTATACATGGTTATGATTGTTTTCATATGCATGGCACATGATTAGAGAGACATAGTTGCACATGGTTTGAGATGTATTCTTGTGATATTTGGTATGAGATCTATGTTACCAAATATGATCTGTTGAGGAGATTATTGGTATAGGTTGGTACAAGTTGTTGGTATAGGTTGACTACAGGTTATTGGTACATGTTGAATACAATTTGTGGGTATAGATTGGTACAGGTTTACAATGACATATTTCATAGTGACAAAGTGACATTGGTTTCATCAGTTATTTGGAACTTATAATTCAGGGTGGTTGGATGGGGCAATGATAGGTGGTTGTAGCCACATTTCGATTATAGTCAGAGAACATAGGGGATTTGAATCTTTCATGAATCAGGGACAAGTTGTTCCTCATTCAACGCCAGCTACTCCTGCTGGCACCCCAAATACAATAGGTCAGGAACATTCCACAAAAATCATGTCTCTTATCACATCATTAACCCCTTTACAGACCATTTTTGGAAATCCTAATTCAGAGCTCATTCTTGTTGGTGATATTACTCCTATCTTACCTGAAGAGATGCCTCCCTCAAGTTTCCTTTTCAACAAGAAACGAAAGGATATTGTAAAAAGAGAATCTCACCAAAAGGATGGAGTAGTCACTAAAAATAAAATATTGGTGTATGATGGGAAAGACCACGATGATCCTAAGTTTGCAAGTGAAGTTGCAGATTCACTAGGGGCTTTTTCCACTGGCAATCAATGGTCTGTGGACAATTTAACCAAACAAAAACAACAAAAAATTCTCTTGGTAGAGAAATTGCAGAATGAGATACATAGTACATAACAGATTGTTAGAAGTAGGATGAATCAAGACATTGAACAAATCAGGGCTATTCATTGATATCAAATGAAGCAGTTACAGGATAATATTGAGTTTCTCTACCAAATTTCACAGACCAACAAATGTTTGATCACTCAAAGGGACAATTTTATTGAACAACTTTAGGGAAAATTGGCCCTAACAGAGAACACAACAATATATATTATTTCCTTCAAAACACAAGCATCGGAAATCAATGAGAAGCTCGAAGTTGTCCAACAGGAGCTATATCAAAAGATAGATGCTATTCAGAAATTATATCAGGCAATAAACCTTTCTCTGAAAAGTAGTATGTCAAGGAAAAAGATGCATGTGAAGCTAGGTCTAAGTTTCATGAATTTATCATATGGATGTAGAAATCTAATATCCTTGGTCTCGCCCCTTTTGCACATTTTGAACAAGTTAAAGGCGAAATGGCCCTGAAATTCTAGGAAACAAATCGGGAGAAAAACAAGAAACTTGCCAGAGAGGCAAAGGAGGCATGTCTAGAGGCATTATCTCCATTAAATAAAAAGCTGATTGAATTTGAAGGAAATAATATCTCAGAGTCATTGGGACAGATTGAAATAGAAATGAACCAACAAATCTCCAGGAAGAATAAGGAAAATATTCAGTCAGCCATCCAACAGATGAACCAGATTGATTTACTCAAAATCAATGAATTGTTGGTAAATCCAAGTTTACAGTATCAGATCACAGTCCAAGAAATGAACAAAATCCAGGAGAAGTTTCCACATGTACAAAAGAAGATGTTTTCCTTTGAATTGAATGAGAATATTGAGCCTTTGAGATTCGTGGTAGCATTGATGGACATGTGAACCCAATTCAATGAATAGAGAAAAGCGAGTGTAGCTGGGAGAAAATGAAAGAACATACATAGCGTCCACTTTCTCCGCTGATACTCTCCCTGTCCTGCCTCACCACCTACACTTCCCCTCTCTCTACACGTCACTTACCCTGTCTATCCCTACCACCTACATTCTCGCATCCACTAATCCCACCTCCTTATTGGATACTTTTCCCAACATAATCATATTCGTGAAAAAATACTCTTCCCCATAACTGTTAGCCATCCCATAATGATCCAGTGCTGAGTTACCTATCCAATTACCACCCCCATATCTTCAACTGCAATTATTTATCCCAGTAAATGCATTCAAAGGGATAGATGGCAATGGAATCAGATGGAAAAGACAATAAGCCAATGATTGTGGTGGCCTTAATGGAAACATGTACCCAGTTCAAAAAACAAAGGAAAACAAGTGTATCTATGAGCAAATGAAGGGACAGATGAAGCATCAACACATAAAATCAAAACTCAACAATATCTGCATGTTGTTATTTCATTCATATTGTATTCTCTTTTTAGGTAGATATTGTGGGAAGTCCAACGGTTTTCAGTTGAGACAGTTTTTGTATAAATAGATAGATTTTAGATCTATTCGAGGCTGCTTCTTGCCAAATGTAAAAGAGAAAACCTTTTTGAATATCAATACAAGTGAAAACATAGATTCTAAGTTTTGTTCAATTTGAGTTATGTGTTTCCTCTGTGTTTCCATCTCTCTGAATTTATTTATGTAGTTCTTCAAGAGTGAATGATTACAATTTAGTACTACATCTACTGTGATCATAATATATCAGAATTTCATTCAAGAACAAATTTTCCTCTGTTATTACTGTGAGTAAAACAAGAACTGTGATCTGTTTGAATTACTGCATTTTTATCTCCCTTTCAAGGGTGCATCTTCTACTTTTATTCTACTGCAAACAAGGTGAGACTTATATGTAATTGATACCTGGATTTGTTTTAACAGTTTTTTAAATCATTTCTACACCCTTTGACATTATAATTGCGACTCAGATAACGAGATAGAGCCTCTGCACTGTCTTATCATTAATTTCATTTAACGATTATTTCTCATAAAACTGAAGGTAGAAAAAGAACTCAGAAAAACACTTCATTTAAAATCTTTGATGCCTGACATTATTCTTTGAACCTTAGAATCAATCTCAGGAACAACATCTTTTTGGAGCCGCTACTGGGGACGAAGACACGAAATCATTTTTCCCCTGGGAGAACGACAAAGTTAAATTTTGGTCTTTGATGGTGAAAAAAGATTGAATACGTGGAAATGTTCATTTTTCACTTGGTGACTTCATTGTAGGCAAAGAGCTGGCATTCAGTTGAAAGAATACCAGGAAAAACCCAGACGAAAAGCAGACTACGCCAGGGACATCTCAGACAAAATTCTGCATCAACAAGTAAGGTCTATCAACCTAGAATTACACAAGTTAATGTTAATATTCCCACTGAATAACTAAGTCTTAAATAAAAATTTAAACAAGTTCATTCTGCATAAACATCAACTAGTAAATCTAAAGTTAAACTAGAAACTCCAGAAGTAATTATTCCTGAAATCAAATTTGAGATTGACCAGATCATCCCTGTTTCATTAATAGATATTTTTACCATTGAAAACAAAAAATCTATTTCATTCCTAATATCATTAGTACACATCCGATTCTTTCTCTTCCCAAAGTAAAAGTTCATGTTTCCAAAAACCGTGTAGATTATATTTTATACTCAGATTCATCAGATACTACTCCTCATATCTATACATCTATTAAATCTGAGAGACCAAGCTCAAGTTTTAATTCCCCCCCTCATCTAGATCATCCATATTCTCATGATCATTTTCCTCAACTTCATTCACACCATCGCGAAGTAGTCAAAATATCAGTAGATCAATCTTTTGAAGTTTTTGATAATCTCCTATTTAGTCCTCTAATTCTGTCTCCTAGACTTTCAATGGTCGTTGTTGGAGGTGTCGGAGGTGCAGGGGCTAGTGGACAGGAAAATATACCTGCTCAATCCCCTAGGATCATTTCCAAGGTCGCTTCTAGATATGCTCCCTTAGTTCTTCCTGTTGTCCTGCATGATTTACCTAAAAATTACAAGAAGAGCCTCCCTAAATTCACAGGAGAAGGGGATTTAACAACACCATAACATATAGCCTTTTTCGATCAATTTGCTGACATTCTTGGTGTTGAGCACGAGGATGTTTACACGAGATTGTTGGTACAAATTTTTTAAGGACATGTAATAAATAGGTTCATAGGACTTCCAGTAGGTTCTATACCATCATATAATGATCTGGAAACTTCCTTCATAAGGCAATGGGGTGAGAAAAAAGATCATCTTTATTACTTAATTGAATTTGGAGCCTTGAGAAAGAAGACATCAGAATCAATCCTAGAGTTCATTCAAATATTTAATAAGCTTTATCACAAAATCTCGGCTAAAGTTAAACCTTCCCAACCCGCTGTAAAAGTCACTTTTGCAGGGGATTTTGATTTCGATTTCGCTTTACTTTTGAGAGAAAGAAGATCCACTACTTTAGTAGGGATGCATGATGATGCTATGGGAACAAGGAAACCCAGTTCATATGGGAACAAGGGAACCCAAGCGTTTCAAAGAACATGCAAGGCCCTATGGATCTGGAAAACCTACAGAGGAAAAAATGGATGAGATGGCTAAAATTATTAAATATCTATCAAACAAAATTTCTAGGATGGAAATGGAACTATCCAAACCTAATCCATATGTTAGAAATCAATTCAGGAGAAATCCTAATCCTCATATACAACAAAGGAAAATAAAAAATGAGGAACAAGAGATTCAAGCTCCTTTTAAAACTAAGAATTTCATACAGAGAGATGAGGTGCAAGATTATGATGAATTAGATGGAGATCTAAACAACCTCAGTGATGATGATCTTGAGCCTCACCTAACCAAACAAGATTATGAGAAATCCTTGGATCTGGAATCTTTGTTTAATGGTGATGAAAATATCAACATTTTGGGAGACTCTACATATAAAGGTCTTGTTGATTCAATAATGGTCAAGCTTCAACATAAATATGATTTGAGGCCAAGAGAAAAAAATTCTACAAATATTCCACCAAAAAAGTTTTATCATCAAACAAAGCAAATGAGGAAGCAATTACAAAAACATCAACCGAAATGCAAGCTGCCGGAATAAAGCAAGTTGAAACAAAAGCAATACTGGTTAAGAAGCCAAAAAATAAAGAAGCATAAGTTCAGACCAGGGAAATTGAAAAATCAATTGGAACTTTCAATATAGAAAATGAACTAAATAAAATTAGAATTCCAATGCCTCTGGTTGAACTTGATAGAAATCCAATGTATAAAAATAAAATCGCAAAAGAAATAAATTATTTTGATGATGAATGCCAAGCCGATGTTATCAATTTACAGGATGAGAAACCTACAATCATGTTTGGACCACACATTGGAAATAGTAAGGATTTTGTCGCTACTTTCTATATTACATTGACGGTGCACGATCATTTAATTCAAAATTGCATGTTAGACTTAGAAGCTTCACACAATTTAATGCCTAATATTATCATGGAAAAATTGGGCCTTGAAATTACCAAACCTTATCAAGATTTATACTCATTTGATTCTAGAAAGGTTAAGTGTCTGGGTATGATTAAAGATTTAGTTGTAAATCTTGCTCAGGTTCCTATGAAAAGTATTCTTATGGATGTGGTTGTTGCTGATGTTCCTACCAAGTATGGAATGCTTCTATCCAGATCTTGGGGTGTCAAGCTAGGAGGATTGGTTCAGTTAGAAATAACGTATGCTACAATTACAATTTTTGGTGGACAATTTACTCGACCATACAGAGAAACTAGACTGGCGTATACTGTAAGTGACCCTCAAAACCCCAATAACTACACAATCTATGTTGTTGATCAAGATTTAGGCAATTGTATATTATCTATAGATGACAATTTTGAAGAATGTATAGAAGAAGAAAATAAAAAAATAGTTTTTTCAAAGAAAAATATAAATGTTAGAGAAGGGATGTGGAAAATGTTCTTTGATGGTGCTCATTCTTGAAAAGGAGCAAGAGTTGGAGTTTTATTTGTGGCACCAGGTGATGAGTATGTTATTCCTTTCTCTTATAGATTACAATGGGATGTTGATTATACCAATAATGTCTGTGAATATGAAGCTTTAGTTTTAGGATTAGAAGCTGCAAGAAAATTAAAAATTGAACATTTGATAGTTTATGGAGATGTTGAGCTCATTGTAAAACAAATAAAACGACAATACCAAGCTAAGCATCTGATATTGAGATCGTATAGAAATTGTTCCTGGGATCTAATAGAGAATTTATTCTCGTCTTTCAATATTCACTCTGTTCCCAGAATGCAAAATTAACAAGTTGATTCTTTAGTCAAAGCTACTATGGCTTTCATACCACCTATTGTTTTGAAGCTTAAATATCATATTGAGATGAAGCATAGACTGTTGGCCCTTCACCAGGTTTTGAGGGATTTGGTCAAGTTTGACCTATTTTCGGACTTCGACAGCATGTTGAAGGAGGAGTGCAAGACGAAGCAGAGATCATGGATATCGACCCCCTTTTTGGGTTTTTAGGATTATGTAACAGGCATGGGATGTCGACCCATGGGTTTACCCATGTTTAGGCCTTTTTTGTAATGTATAAATAGATGTCTAGGATACGTAAGAGAGGAGAGGGTGATCTATGTGATGTGAGGTTGATAAGCTAAGTGCTAAGTGCAAGTATGGTTTGTAGATTCTCTGTGCATACTGGGAGAGACTTGCATAGCTAGGTGCAAGGTATTGTAACAGGCTGTGAAGTGATTTGTGCTATAATGCAAGGAAGGAGGATCTAGCGAGGTGTGCAGATCTCATGTCTGAGGTGAAGTAGCGTTTTGAGGCTCTATGCTTGTAACTGATTGATTGAAGACAATAAAGAAGAAGAGTTGGTGGACGTAGCCCCAGGGTGGGGGTGAACCGTGTAAACACTGTGTTGTTCCACTTTGTGCTTGTCTTGATGTGTTTATAACCTCTCTTACTAAGTGCTTTGATAGAGATAGATAAATCTGTTGATGCTTTGTGCTAATGATGTGCAAGAATGTTAGATCTGACCTATATGAAGGTGCTTAGCACTGGATCTGCTAGATACAACCTGCTTGTTTATGATAAAGTGCTTAAATACATAAGATCTGAGTGAATGATGCGATGCTCTGTTCTATCTGCGTAGTAGTTATTGGTTGAATATTGATGAACTGTTGATGCTAAAGTGCTCTGTTAAGTATTTTAATCACATATTTGTTTCCCAGCTAAGGTTGCAGACACTTGAGTCCTACAACCACCCTTGCCTCTACCTTGGGTGAGACTTCATCTGCTTCGCAGGTGTTGCCAAAAGGGTCGGTAATTAGGGTTTTGTTGGTGCGTTGTTGTAGCGTTGAACCTTGGGTATGCCCATGTGCCAACAAATAGTTCCGTTGCTGGGACTTGAAACTGTGATTGCTGGGAACTGTAGAGAAGTTTTGTGCGTAGATCTACTGTTGAGTGCATAGTATCAGACCTAAAACTATGATTGTTGGGAACTGAGAAATAATAAGCTTTGTGAAAATATTCGACCTGAGATTGTGAAATATCTGTACGTATATCTGTTGTCCTAGTACACAACATTCTACTTGACCTGAGGAGCTCTGTACCAAGAAAAGAGGTCATATCTGAAGAAAAGAGGTAAGATCTTTAAGCGCTATGCTCTGATACAGGTAAGAATAGTGAAAAGTTATAGATCTGAAGGCTTTGTGCTTTGTAGAAGTAAGATTAGTGGAAATTTTTGTTTCAAAAGTATGAATCTAGGTATGTTTGATAGATTCTATCCTAGCTTGAAAACTAGGGTATTAATAGATGAAAGAAGATTTGATATGAATAGTGAAAGATATGTTATACCTATGCATAGAAAGAATGTTTGGACTAACAAATGGATGTAGGATCCTAGAAAGATTTTTTTGCAGGATAGCTCCTATGAGCCTAGTGCGCAGTACAAGAAAGGTTGGATATCACTTAAACGAAAGAGAGGATTGACCCTATGTTATAGTTTTAGAAGACCATGACATCTTGCTAAGGAATTCCCTGGGAAAAGACCTAGTTGTCTTTGTTGTAAAGCTATGGACCATGAAGTGTTGGATTTCCCTAGAATGATTGCTAAGCTGGAAGGAATGAATCTGAATAAAGAAAACCCTAAGGCAGATCCAGAAATTGAGATTATGGCAGAACCCTAGAAAGAATAAGAGAAATTATTGCTACAGATGAAAGAAAATCTGAATGACCACCGACATATCAAATTATCAAAGATCTTCAAAGAAAAAGAATGCCTTGAAGCAAGAATATGAGACTTCGACATTGGCTGTGTTTTGGATGAGGAAACACAGATGAATACTATGATAGAAAGAACTTGGGAACTTTTAGGAAATCCTGATATGATTCCTTCATTAGGAGGAATAGGGTTATTCAGAGGAAAGCTGATAAACCTATGTGGAAGGCTTGCTCAGATACCTATGACTGTCAATGGAACTTTAATAGAAGAAGATTTTGAGATTATTAAATTTATCGAGGATAGCACCCCATTTACCATGTTATTAGGAAAACCTTGGATTGATAGAGATCGAGCCAGACGAAAGGAAGAAGAAGCAGTTTTGGAGCAGAAGAAGCAAGAATTAAAAGATTTCATGACTAGAAGGATCACACACTTGATCGAAGAACATCGGAATAGATCGAAGCTATTTAACACTAGAGACCCAGATGTCGAAGTTGCAAGAACACTAGAGGATCCATAGAATATTGAAGTACCTATCCCAGACAAAGAAGAAGTATTATTCGAGAACCCTAGGGAAGAATCTCAACAGTGCGAAGTGACTAGGTCAAAACAAGACAAAAATCAGAATGGAAAAAGGAATACCGAGACGAAGCTCACTTGAAAGAAGGCAAAAAAGTTAAGTAAGAAGAGAGCCAAGATCGATAAGTTGTAGAAGGCTCCAGAGGGAACCTTGCAGAAGGAAAAATTGAAAAATTGGAGCTTGGCCAGGATATCAGAACAACGACACATGGCACTTCGCCATGGCGAAGCAATATAGCCATTGGGGACATTATAACCATTAGATCAATGCTCCGAATGGATATAAATCCATTTATGGCCAACCATCTCGCCATCCGACCATTGGGACCGTCCCATAACAGAAAAATTTGAGTTAATGAAGGCCTCATACCTGTTGCAAGCACCCATTTTTGAGCTACCTATTTATCCCACCGCACCACGCATCAAGAACACTTTTTCCAATTGAGAATTTGAGCCCGCAGACTAAGTTGAGTTTATACAGTGATCATCGTGCTTCTGCTCTCTATCTTGCTACTGTGTCTAAGCTACCCCCCAAACCTGAGATTGTTAACCCTGAGTATGTATGTAAGATGAGTTGAGCGCTGCAAAAAAAGTTGTTGAGGAAGTGTTGATCGACCTCATGACTGAAAGAACCATGTCAATATCTACAAGTATACAAGAATCATCCATGAGAGGATTTCCAGCCTCTGCATCCACTGCTCGCAGAGCAGGACCATCCCAACCGTCCGATGAGAAGCGAACTAAGCACAGGTATGACTTCGCGAATGCTAAACTGATCCCAACTATCTTACCTACCTATATACCACCTTTAATCGGTGTTGTAAACCACGACATCGTACCTAGAGATTTTGAGTATGCCTTGGTCACTGCGTACCTCTCGAAGGGGATATGCGCAGTGCGAGCAGACCAAGATAAGATCACAATGTTGAAGTTTAGTGACTTCAACCTCGGAGATCGCAAAGTCTACAACATGTTATCCCCACATAAGTATTTGACTAGAACAAAAGGGAAAAACTCAAAGGTAATTCCCCAAGCATGGACCCATAACCTCGTGCAATCCACCCTACTCAACGACATGAAAATTCCCCACTTTGGAAAACACCAAAAAGTGAATGCATGTGTCAAGATGTTGCTGTCTTGTTACCATGGTGGATATTTGTGGCTAAACCATCGTATCATAGTTGATACGACCTTGATCAATCAAATCACAGGTTTGAGTATGAAAGGACCTGACCCAAAGGATTTCTATCTTGGAAAATCCATGGACCGCGCTCTCGTACAAAGGATCAAGGACACTTATGGCGATGTCGAGAAGGGAACGCAAGGCTACAAGGTAGCCTCTATTCAGAATGACATAGTGTGCCTCACCTGTCATTTGATTGCAGGGAAGTTAGTATGCAAGAACCAACCCACCCAAGTGACTGGTTTTGTAGTCAACCTCGCAGGGAAGTGCGTAGAGGGCCTACAAATGAATTGGGCGAAGTACCTAGTGAACCAGTTGGAACTTGAATGCAGAGAAACACAATATCAAGGATATGAATTCCATTTCAGTTGGATTTTGATCCTAATCACTTTCATTGCCTAGGAGATGCCAGAAGGTGCAACCTTCCCAGACATCGAGCCTTTCAAACCATTGGCCGCGAAGTTCAGTACATTGTGGTACTCAAGTGACATGAATAAGCAATGAAAGTCAAATTCCATTTTCCATACATACTATAATCAACTGAAGATATCCATACAGTCCGAGCCTCACATGACGCTGAACACTATACACCAATTTAGGCCTTTGATGAAGTTCAATGCTGATCGACATTTCATTTATATCACAGCACGAGCCGACGAGCACAAGCAACAACTTCAATCATACTATAATCTGACAGAGGAGGACTTAGAGGAGATTACTAAGGAATGGTCCACTGACCTCCTTATTCCATTCGACCCTACAGAGATATCCGACATTGACAACCCATAAGCTGTGCATGATACACTCGGATCTAGCAAAACAAAGAAGATTGACGAAGTACAAGATTTAAGTAGTGCCTCGGTGAATACTGCTTCCCCGTCACTAGAGAAAGGAGGTGATGGTGAAAATATAGATGGCACATAAGATGAACAAAGGAAAGGCGAAGTAACACTGCCCAGAGACGAGGAGGACCCCTCAAAGAAAAGAAAGGTTTCCCCCCCGAAAACTTCCTCCCAGAAGAGATCAAAATCCCCTATAAATAAGATGCAGACCGTCCTCACCTATGATGATTTCAATTTCATCATAACAACCCTAAACGATGCTTCGTTGGAGATAATAGAGTAATAAGAAGATAAGAAGGAGGAGATGTAAAATAGAATTGAGGTCGAACTCCAAGGGGTGCAGCAGGAACTACAGTCCATCCGCGCAGTCTCCACTGTGCCTCTGCCACTGGGAACACCGGAATTGGGAGATGAGCCAACCCAACTCCACCGGCTCACTGATACAGTTGAAGCTTGCCTTCGACGAACACAAGAGGAAATAACGCAAGCCACCCAGGATTTGGTACAAGTACATGGAGTACTTGTAGAACAACGCCGAGCTGTCGAATAGGAAAAAAGTGCTCTCCAAGTGAAGTTCGATGAGGAAAAGGCACAGCTGCAGCAAGGCAAGGAACAATTGCTCACTGAGCAACTCGAAGTGAAGGAAGCGGTCAACAGAGCACTGTGCTCTGTGACTGTCATAGAAGTAAAGGCAGAGGATCAAGTCACAAAGCAAGTAGTGCAACTTGAAGAAGTGATCCAGTAGTTGCAGCAACGCATCACAGACCTAGAACTATGCATTGTGCTCGAGACCCCATAGGAAGTTAAGGACCAAAGAGAAACAACTTCCAGGAGCACAGTTGGAAGGATAAAGGCCCTTACCTTAGAATGAAAACAATTCGTTGATCGTAGTGCCCAAACATATGAGAAACTTACCAAGAACCCATAGTTACAGGCACTAGAGTCGCAGCTCCAGGAAGAAAAGCATCACGCAGAAACACTACAGGTGCAGCTGAAATCCCTGTCAGTTGTGGAGAGAATGAAGAGATATCAAGAGTAGCGAACCACCCAACAATAGATCCACGCTATCCAAAGCAGAGTTATGGAAGTAACTCAGACACTACGACCTGTCCAAGACAAGGCTTACCAATTTTTCTTAAAGGTCGAGAGTCAGGGAGAAGAACTGGAGAAGGTTATCACTGCAGTAGAACAATGCCTAGAAGGACTTGTGAATGATACAATCATTCAAGAGTTTGCTGAACAAGAGCTTGTAGCACAACAACAAGTTGAAGCAGTTTGAGCCAAGCTCAAACTGTTTGAAGAAGAACTTCCTACACCGAAGTGACTCAGGACGAGTCACATGTGAGTGTTGGGGGCATGTTGGCCCATGACTAGGTTTTGAGGGATCTGGTCAAGTTTGACCTATTTTCGGACTTTGACAGCTTGTCGAAGGAGGAGCCCTAGATGAAGCAGATATCACGGATTTCGGCCCCTTTTTTGGGTCCTTTTTGGGTTTTTGGGATTATTTAATGGGCATGGGATATCGAACCATGGGTTTACCCATGTTTAGGCCTATTTTGTAATGTATAAATAGATGTCTAGGCTACGTAAGAGATGAGAGGGGGATCTATGTGATGTGAGGATGATAATCTAAGTGCTAAGTACAAGTATGATTTGTAGATGCTCTGTGCATACTGGGAGAGACTTGCAGAGCTAGGTGCAAGGTATTGTAACATGATGTGAAGTGATTTTTTCTATAATGTAAGGAAGGAGGATCTAGCGAGGTGTGTAGATCTCATGTCCTAGGCAAAGTAGGGTTTTGAGGATCTATTCTTGTAACCAATTGATTTAAGACAATAAAGAATAAGAGTTGGTGGACATAGCCCCAGGGTGGGGTTGAACCACATAAACACTGTGTTGTTCCGCTTTGTGATTGTCTTGATGTGTTTATAACTTCTCTTGCTATGTGCTTTGATAGAGATAGATAAATCTGCTAATGCTTTGTGATAATGATGTGTAAGAATGTTATATCTGACCTATATGAAGGTTCTTAGCACTGGATCTGCTAGATATAACCTTCCTGTTTATGACAAAGTGCTTAAATACATCAAATCTGAGTGAATGATGCGATGCTCTACTCTATCTGCGTAGTAGTTATTGGTTGAGTATTGATGAACTGTTGATGCTAAGGTGCTCTGTTAAGTATTATAATCACATATTTGTGTCCCAGCTAAGGTTGCAGACACTTGAGTCCTGCAACCACCCCTGCCTCTACCTCAGGTGAGACTTCATCTTCTTCGTAGGTGTTGGTGCGTTGTTGTAGCGTTGAACCCTGGGTTTGCCCCTGTGCCAACATAGACCTTCAATTCCAAAAAATGTTCAACACTGGAAAGTATTTGAAGATGATGAATAAATCAAGCAGTTCCTAGAAATGGTAGATGAGTTTTTTGAGACCCACATAGATCAAGAAAATCAGAATGATCGTGCTTGGATTATGTAGGAAGGAGAAAATCTAGAAAAGTTCCAAGATAAAATTGCAAATCACCACATGCTCTTAATTAAAAACAATCAGACTCTCAGAGGTCTTATCCCTCTAGAAAGGTTGTTTGACCAGGATGATATACCTTTAAAGTCTACTTTGCGACCTCAACCTGAAGAAGTTGAAGATTCTAATGTAGGAACTAATGAAAATCCCAAGATGGTCAAAATATCAAAATCTCTTTTGACACAAATAAAGAGTAAATATGTTGAGTTACTTAAACAATATAAATATGTTTTTGCATGGTCTTATGAGGACTTAAAAACCTATGATACTTATCTTATTGAGCACAAGATTCCCTTAAAGCATGGTATTAAGAATTTCAAGCAAAATCTTAGACAGATAAACCCAATTCTTTGGATAGTAATAGAAAAAGAGGTTTAAAAACTCCTTGATGCAAAAATCATTGCTCCCCTCAGATACTCTAAATGGGTGGCCAATCTGGTCTCTGTTAGGAAGAAGAACGACAAAATAAGACTCTACATTGATTTTAGGAACTTAAATCGTTCTTCTCTTAAAGATAACTACCTGCTCTAAAAAATGGACCGTGTTTTAGAGAAGGTAGTAGGGGATAACATAATTTCTATGATTGATGGCTTCTCAGGATATAATCAGATTGTTGTTCATGAAGATGATAGAGAAAAGACTACATTTAGTACTCCATGGGGAACTTTTATGTATGATAAAATTCCTTTTGGTTTAATGAATGCAGGAGCAAATTTCCAGAGAGCAATGGATATCGCATTCATCGGTGAGAGAGATAAGTTTGTTGTTATTTATCTAGAGGATCTGACAGCTTTTTCCAATTCTAATGCAGAAAATTTGGTGCACCTCAGACAAACTTTTGAAAAATGTAGAAAATTTGGTTTCTCTTAATCCCAAAAAATCACACTTTTCCATGCAAGAAGGTAAAATTTTAGGTCATATAGTTTCAAAAGATGGAATTAAGGTTGATCCTACACGATTTGAGGCTATTGACCTGATTAATATTCCTAGAAATAGAAAAGAGATTCAATCTTTTTTAGGTAAGATCAATTTTTTGAGGAGATTTATTCCTAACTTTGCTGAAATAATCAAATTGATTGCAGATATGATAAAAAAGGATAGCTAAGTAAAACAGATTGTAGAAGCCAAAGCATCTTTCGAGCTTGTTAAGAAAGCTCTAGGAGAAGCACCAATATTGGTAAGTCCAGACTATACAAAAGAATTTTTAATCTTCTCTTTTGCTTCTAAACATACTATGGCAGTAGTGCTCCTTCAAAAGATCAAAGAAGAATTCAAACAACCAATATCATTTTTCAGCAAAAGCCTCAGAGATGTAGAGCTAAGATATGATATTCTTGAAAAACAAGCTTATGCGATGGTGAAGGCTCTCTAGGATTTCAGAACACATGTCTTGCACTCCAAAATAATTGCTTATGTACCAACAAATGCAATTAAAGATATCTTGCTTCATCTAGACAGTGATGGAAGAAGAGGCAGATGGTTGGATAAAATTCAAGAGTTTGATTTAGAAGTCAAACTAACCAAACTTGTGAAAGGTCAAGGTCTGGAAAGGCTGTTAGCCGAATCAAATTTCAAAGCGCTTGGAATGAATAAATTTGAGTCTCATGATTCTCTTCTAGATATAGAGGAAATTGACGATCAAGCACCTATAATTCAGATTGAAGATAAGTTTTCTTCCTCTTCTTGGTACGGTGATATTGTTACATACCTCCTTACTCTTCAATGTCCAAATGACATGACTCCCTATAAAGCAAGAACTTTAAAGATACATGCAATTAAGTATTGCATTATAGACGACAAGCTATACTGGAAAGACCCTTTGGGTTTCCTATTGTGTTTCCTGATAGAATCTGAAACAAAAAGTGTCATTAATGAATTTCATGAAGGAGTATGCAGAGCACATCATTCCTGGAGAGAAATAGCTTACAAAATTTTAAGGGCATGATATTATTGGCCAAAATTATTTACTGATGTAAATGCAAGGGTCAGAGCTTGCCATTCATGCCAACTGTTTGTTGGAAAGCAAAATCTTCTTGCCTTTCCTTTAATTCCAGTAAAATATGAAGCTCATTTCCAACAATGGGGCCTAGACTTCATTGGAGAAATTCATCCACAATCGTGTGCTCAACACAGATGGATTCTGACCGCTACTGACTATTTTACAAAATGGGTTGAAGCCATTCCAATTCAGAATGCTACAGATTTAGTAGTGATAAAAATTTTGGAAGAAAACATCCTAGCAAGATTTGGTTGTCCTAGGAAAGTAGTTACTGATAATACTCAGGCTTTTAAATCTATGGCAATGATCAATTTTTGTCAGAAATACAATATTATTTCTACAAATTATTATCCTCAGGGAAATGGGTTGGTCGAATCATCTAACAAGATTTTGATGACTATAATCAAGAAATTTTTGACAGAAAACAAAAAAGCTTGGCATATACACTTAAAAAACGCCTTATGGGAAAACCAAATTGGCACCAAAAAATATATAGGTATGTCTCCTTTCTAATTAGTCTATGGTATTGATGTTATTCTTCCTATTAATCTTTCTCTTCCTGTGATGAAACTTTGGCAGGATGAAAACGAAGAGCCAAATGATTTTACAAGAAGAATAAATCAAATCATCGAAGTTCAACAAAACAGAGTAAAAGTGGATGATAAGCTCCAAAAATACCAGGATAATATGAAAGCCCTTTTTGATAAAAAAGCTAAAGACATGTAGTTTCTTCCTGGTGATTTAGTTTTAAAATGGGAAGATAGAAAAGAAGATGTAGGGAAACATGGAAAATTCGATCATCTCTGGTTTGGACCTTTCAAAATTGCAGATGTTGAGGGGAAAATTTCATTCTCGCTGGAAAATCTTAATGGAGAGATTCTCGAGGCCCCTATCAACGAGCGTTATTTAAAACATTTCATCCAATAGTTACATTTTATATTTCCATTGTATATATCGGATTGGATTGACATTAGCAAATTTAATTTTCAATTTTTCTTTTCTTTTTGTAAATTATCTGAGTCATTTGATCATTTCTTGTAAATATTTTCAATAAATTTATGATTGCTTGACATCATTTAAATAAAAAATAAAAACATCTGTATCACATATCATCTCTATTCTATAGGATTGTCTGACATTTTATATTTCATTCCTTTTGCAGAATAGATCTTGTTGAACAAGATATGAGACTGAATAAAAACTCGACACTTGTCTTTCAATCATTTGATTTCTCTAAAAACAGGTGATAAATAAATAATCTGCCTTGCTGAATATTCAAAAGGAAAATAAGGTGTGAGTCCCTACTCTTCTTATAGTTCAAATAAAACTTAAAAAATTCTTTTTGAAATGAATGCGAAGGAATTTTTTCTCATGATAATATTATCACTTGACCTAAAAATCAGAGATGTATTCAATTATAACTTGAAGTGTCATGTTGATAAATTCTAAAGCCATCTCTGAAATGAAAATAAAAATAATAATAAATGAACTCAAAAGAGATATGAATTTAAGACAAAAAATCGTGTAGGATTAGGATATTTTGTTTCAGATCCTTTGAATCCTTGATTTGGTTATTTTTACCTATCCCCAAGTTCTTATCACACTTCAGATTTTCTTTCTCCTTTCTTATTTTCTTCTAGTCTTCATAGAAATAAAGAAACTTACCTTGACTCTGAAAACTTAAAAAACATATTTTCAAAACAAGATAGGCAAAAATATTTATGTTCCTTTGATTTTAATTGAAAAAGTATGTCTAGGCTAATCCTGATAATTTTAGCTCTGCTATCAGACTTTAAACTGACTAATTCGCTCAAGGTTGACCACTGAAAAAATCAAAATTCCCAAAAAAATTCTCCTATAGGTGAAGGTGTATTGAATATTGGAAGAAAGTTGGTTTCAGAGTATTCTTAAAATTATTGACAGACCTTCTTTTCAGTCTAAATATTTTAAACAAATATCATCCCTTGTATGTTACATACAAATTGATTTCCCCCACTTCAAAATATTAAAATATAAGATAAATGGTGAAAGGAAATTCATAATTTGATTGCCCCCATCTTGTCCAAAATATATGATGAAAGGAAATTCATATATCGATTGCCCTCATCTCACCGAAATGAAAAAGTGTTAATTGAAGTGGTGAAAGGAAATTCATATATCGATTTCCCTCATCTCACCGAAATGAAAAAGTGTTAATTGAAGTGGTGAAAGGAAATTCAATGGGAGAAGTAGATAACTTCACCGGGTTACTGAACAAGCTCGTTGCAGTGAAGAAATATCTATGATATCTGTAAGGATGTCATACATATCTATATATCATACTCTATTATCTAGTTCTCTTTTCGATGATATTTACATCCTGAACCAACTAGAGATTCTGTAAATAAATATGTTACATTTTCTTAACCTTGAAGCGAACAAAGTCGGTCGAAGCCTGATATTTTAGTTAAAATTATTTTGATTATCTTAAACAATTCTGAAATCAATTTTAAGAAAAACAAAAATTTAGTAGCCTAACTTGAGATCAATCATTAAGTATGTTTTGAAGATTTTTGGACTTGGATAATTTCATTTTTCTATGTATGATTAATTATTAAATAAAACTGGAAAATGTTTTTAAAAAGAAATAATGACTCCATTTACCCAATAAAGGAACTTGGTCTACTATTCTTTCGTGCCTCACAGGGAGCCACAATCCCCAGACGGAGTCTATGTTAGAACACACATAATTTTGAGCTTTTGAACTTTAGATTTGGCCTCTTAGAAACAAAAATTTTATCCAAAAAAGAAAAAAACTTAGAGGGTTTCCTTTTAATTTTAAAATAAATCCATTAGTTGTTATTTATCAACAAGACACTTACAACATCTATCATTGATGAATTACTGTAATTTGATCGAATGGTCCTAATGATCTCCAAAGTTTAGAAGTTGCATGAGTTTTAAAAGAAAATCTTTAACGATCGCTTCGGAGCTTCGCACTTCGGGTATTCCAACAAATCTAAACAACAAAAACCTCGAAACTCTGAATTCCCAAAGATAGTCACTCGTGATAATTCCTAAAGGACTTACATACGGGTCATGGGACACATGTCTTTTAAATATTTTCTTGGGTTGACACCTGACACTTATTTTTGACATTTACGTTGGATGATTCACACGTTTTCAAGTGACATGTGGAAACTCTCTTTTCTTAACACGTCATCAAGAATGACATCATCTATGCCACGTCACTCTGAAAGATTTCCCTTCGGGAGTTTTAACAAAGATCGAGTTCGCAAACCACCGAAGTATCAAAGCGTCAAAGTAATCAATATTACAAAAAGTAAAAGGTGTTTTAAAAAGTTAATAAAACATTTAATAACTTAGGTTAATCATGATTAAGTATTAATTAATTACTCTGTGGTTTCAGACTTCGAGAGATTTCTATCCTATCACATCCAAAGCTTCCGAACGTTGAAACGCCGAAGTATTAATGACATTTATGATTGATTAAGGTTAATGATTTCAATAAAGATTGTGAATCACCAGGTAATAAATTCCATTAAGTTTCTAATAAATTCTTCATCAGTAGATCTATACGAAGACCGACAGAATTTATGAATAAAACACTTCGATTTTCAAAGTTATTTTACCATTTTCTATTAGCATTTTTTCATTCTTCGGACTTCTCTTGTTACAGGCAGGCTAGTTTTATTTTCTTGAGGATTATGGCACCATGAAAAGCTGCAAATAATATTGATGCATCAGGTGATGATTCCAATCCAAGTGCAGATGTTCTATTAGACACAACTCTACGAGTTACAGATTCCATTAAGTCTTGGAAGCAGGTTTTTGATATCGTAGAGCATGAGATTATTAACTGTCCAGACAACTCTGTTGAGGAACACGATGAGTAATTTTCAGCCAATCTTAGATCGGTAGCACAGTGAAAACTGCATAAGATTGACGCATGACCCAAAATTATACCCTACAATGATATGATAAATTGGGCTTTGGAACATGTCGACATCCAAACTAGAAGCGTCATCATCCACCAGCAGACCGTCGTTGGCTCTTTCCAACTAGAGAATATACAAGTAATGTATAAGCTTTCCCCTACACCTAAATATACTTGCAATGCCTCTTTTCTTCTAGATTTTGAGAGAAGTGAATGCACTCAATATGGTAGAAATGGTCATGATATAATCAAGACATGGTGGGGACATCTGAAAAAATTCAGAGATGACTCTCATGGTATGTATGCCACGATGTCCTTAGATGCTCAGATGTTATATATAGTCATGATTCTCTGTCGTTTGTTTGGGAAAAAAAACCCTACGCATTTCTTAGTTGAGTGGGTAGCCATAATGAATAAAGTAGCTGAGAGTTATACCTTCAATAGGAATAAAATGCCATCTGATAATTTGGCCAAGGAAATTGCTGAGTATCAATCATTAAAATCAAAAGGGAAAACTGCTCCTTTTTACATGTCAACATATATTATGGATGCCATTTGTTTCATGTCCCCATTCCCACTGATGAACTGGAGTTGGACCCTAACCAATTCTGAGCCAATACAATTTTACCACTCTAAATTATGGGAAGAAAATGCCATATATTTCTTTTACAAAATCTGTCACAATGTAGTGGTACCTGTTCACATAGCTATCTATGGTCACCCACCGCCCAGGATTTTAGAAAAGATTATGGGGAACTTAAAAACACTTGTAGACTGGTTTATTGAGGAGAATTTCTCCTACATTAGATTATTTGTTTATTTCATTCCTCCTCATGCCCTTCCACATTTTTTACCGGATAGGTTTGTGTGTAGAGAAGTGGCATACCAAAAAGTAGCAGGAGGCATTGGAAAGGAATTGAAAGAAGTTCATAAAAAAGTTTGGCCAACTTTTCCCATTCAATTTG
Organism: Picea engelmannii; assembly: GCA_009831015.1. Lineage (NCBI taxonomy): Eukaryota > Viridiplantae > Streptophyta > Pinopsida > Pinales > Pinaceae > Picea > Picea engelmannii. Next base: position 297,316 of record ML779745.1, on the reverse strand, counting down.
GTATGTTCACATTGTTAGATTTTGGTCATTCTAAATTCAAGGCTGCAGCCCTGGAAGCTGTCAAGCTAGTTGACATCGAATTCAAGAAACATGATCTGCATAAGATAGTGGAGAATCATTTGGCTCAATACAATATGAAGCGATACATCCATGAGGATTCTCCTTATGATGAGATGTTTAGGGGAGTTAGATATTATGAAGAAGTTCAAACCATATTCCAAACTCTGCCTCCTAACCAACAAGCTGGTTTCCTCACCTTTCAAAAGAATATACTAAATAGTTTACTGAAGATATTGCAAGGAGAGTCAAAACCCATGCCTTCTTCAAATGAAGCTAAACCCATAGGATATGAACCAAGTTTCTCCACTAAGAAAAAAGTTGAATAAGTCCCAAAAAGTCCAGAAAATTTATTTCAAGAAATAAAGGCATCATTGTCAGGACTGAATGATCATAGCTCGGTTTGAAGCTTTCATGAATCAGGGACAATTTGTTCCTCATTCAATGTTAGCTACTCCTGTTGGCACCTCAAATACAACAAGTCAGGAAAATTCCATAGAAATCGTGTCTCCTATCACATCATTAACCCCTTTACAGACCAGTTTTGGAAATCCTAATTCAGAGCTCATTCATGTTGGTGATCTTACTCCTATCTTACCTGAAGAGATGCCTCCCTCAATTTTCCTTTTTAGTAAGAAACGAAAGGATATTGTAAAAAGAGAATCTCACCAAAAGGATGGAGTAGTCACTAAAAAGAAAATATTGGTGTATGATGGGAAAGACCACGATGATCCTAAGTTTGAAAACGAAGTTGTAGATTCACTAGGGGATTTTTCCACTGCCAATCAATGGTCTGTGGACAATTTAACCAAACAACAACAAGAAAAAATTCTCTTGGTAGAGAAATTGCAGAATGAGATACATAGTACATAACAGACTGTTAGAAGCAGGATGAATCAATACATTGAACAAATCAGGGCTAGTCATCGGTATCAAATGAATCAATTACAGGATAATATTGAATTTCTCTACCAGAGTTCACAAACCAACAAAGTTTTGATCACTCATCGGGACAATTTTATTGAACATATTTAGGCCAAATTGGCCCTAACAGAGAACACAACAATAGATATTACTGCATTCAAAACAAAAACATCAAAAATCAATGAGAAGCTGGAAGTTGTCCAACATGAGCTATATCAAAAGATAGATGCTATTCATAAATTATATCAGGCAATAAACCTTTCTCTGAAAAGTAGTATGTCAAGGAAAAAGATGCATGTGCAGCTAGGTCTAAGTTTCATGAATTTATCATATGGAGGCAGAAAGATAATATCCCTAGTCTCGCCCCTTTCACACATTTTGAACAAGTGAAAGGCGAAATGGCCCTGAAAGTCTAGGAAACAAATCGGGAGAAAAACAAGAAACTTTCCAGAGAGGCAAAGGAGGCATGTCTAGAGGCATTATCTTCAGTAAATAAAAAGTTGATTGAATTTGAAGGAAATAATATCTCAGAGTCATTGGGACAGATTGAAATAGAAATGAACCAACAAATCTCTAGGAAGAACAAGGAAAATATTCAATCAGCCATCCAATAGATGAACCAGATCAATTTACTCAAAATCAATGAATTGTTGGTAAATCCAAGTTTACAGTATTAGATCATAGTACAAGAAATGAACAAAATCCAGGGGAAGATGCCACATGTACAAAATAATATGTTCGCCTTTGAATTAAATGAGAAGATTGAGCCTTCAAGATTCATGGTAGCATTGATGGACATATGCACCCAATTCAATGAACATATAAAAGAGAGTGTAGTTGGGAGCAAATGAAAGAACATACACAACATCCACTTTCTCTGCCGATACTCTCCCACTCCTACCTCACCACCTACACTTCCCCTCTCTCTACACATCACTTACCCTGTCTATCCCTACCATCTACATTCTCACATCCACTCATCCCACCTCTTTACTGGACACTTGTCCCCACATCATCCTATTCGTGAACATATACTCTTCCCCGTAACTGTTAGCCATCCCATAATGAGCTCACATTAAGCTACCTGTCCAATTATCACCCCCATATCTTCAACTGCAATTCTTTATCCCAGTAAACACATTCGAAGGGATAGTTGGCAACAAAATCAGATGGAAAAGACAGTAAACCAATGATTGCGGTGGCCTTAATGGGTATGTGTACCCATTTCAGAGAACAAATTAAAACGAGTGCATCTACGAGTAAATGAAGGGACAAATGAAGCACAAACACATCAAATCAAAACTCAACAATATCTGCATGTTGTTATTTCATTCAGATTGTATTCTATTTTTAGGCAGATAGTGTGGGAAGTCCAATGGTTTTCAGCTGAGACAATTTTTGTATAAATAGATAGATTTTAGATCTATTCGAGGTTGCTTCTTGTCGAATGTAAAAGAGAAAACTTTTTTGAATATCAATACAAGTGCAGACATAGATTCTAATTTTCGTTCAATTTGAGTTATGTGTTTCCTTTGTGTTTCCATCTCTCTGAATTTATTTCTGTAGTTCTTGAAGAGTGAATGATTACAATTTAGTACTACATATACTATGATCACAATATATCAGAAGTTCATTCAGTAACAACTTTTCCTTTGTTATTACTGTGAGTAAAACAAGACATGTGATTTGTTTGAATTACTGCATTTTTATCTCCCTTTCAAGGGTGTATCTTCTACTTTTCTTCTACTGCAAACACGGTGATTTTTTTTTGTAATTGATACCTAGCTTTGTTTTAACATTTTTGTAAATCATTTCTACAACATTTGACATTATAATTTTGACTCAGATAATGAGATACATCCTCTGCACTGTCTTATCATTAATTTCATTTAAACATTATTTATCAGAAAACTAAAGGTAGAAAAAAGCACTCATAAAAACACTTCATTTAAAATCTTTGATGCCTGACATTATTCTTTGATCCTTAGAATCAATCTCAGGAACAACACTTTCAATGAATGTATTTATTTTGACAATATAAGAAAATCATTTTGTGTTTTTCTCCCGCAATCGGTTTCCACGTAAAAATATTGGTATACTATGTTTACATGTGATTGTTTATTGTTCACTACTTATGCATATTGCTCATATGGAATGTTATTGATAGTTTTCTCATAAAGTAAACATTGTGGTTAAAAGGGATTAAACATCATTAATATTGATTCAACCCCCCTCTTTGTATTCCAAGAATTAATACTTGAAATGAGTATGAGAAACTCATGTATTAGTCATGCAAATTGAAAAAATGATCAATAGTTGAGAATCTCATGTATTATTCATTTAATTGTAAAAATGGGAAATTAGTTTTATGTGAGAATCCAACTCACAAATTAGTTTCCTAATTTTTATGGGAAATTAGTTTTATGTGAGAATCCAACTCACAAATTAGTTTCCTAATTTTAAGGGGAAATTTGTTTCCTAGTTTTAAGGAGGAAGTTAAGGGTCTCATGAGTTGGTTTGGACTCTTCATCACTTTATTACAAGTGGTTTCTTAGTCTCAAGGAGTAATTTAAGGGTCTCATGAGTTGGTTGAGATGCTTTCTCATTTTTATCCTTGAGTGGTTATGAGATCCTAAATTTCTGGATCTTGTCTCCTTGGATTATGGAGACTAAAGAAACTATTTAAACTCCTTATTGGGAAAGATTTTAGGAGGCTCTTTTGGAGAGCTCTTGGAGGAGAGAATCAAGAAATCATGCATGTGGTTTGTAAGCCCCTTCATTGGGAGATTTGATCCCCCTCCATCGAGGAGCATGTAGTCCTACTGGTGTCTGAAGAAATGTCACTTATGTGAGAGCCTTAGAGTGTTGGAATTTTAATTTTTCTAGTTACACAATTACAATTAATTAAACCAATAAAAACTGTAGTAGGATCAATGAAATATAGACAATCACAGATACAATAGAACACAAATATTATCCTAGGAAACCCTTGTGGGGGAGAAAACCCAACAACCAAAATCCTCAATATAGATTCCTTCAACTAATACAATGATGCGCTATAGATCCCCAAGAAAAACGAAGATAAAAACACCAAAATAACCAATCTCCAAGACTTGTGCGCTAGACCTTATTATACTCTCCAAGATGCACAAGAGAAGTGTGTGAGTGTATGACCAAATGAGAGGGAACTATCCTCTATTGATCCACTACAATTTTGGATTTACTTCACACACACCTAGGATTTATTTTTCCTAAGGGTTTTACTTGTTTATTAGTCATAATTAGTCATTATCTAGTCTCCTATATTTTAGGGGAGAATATTCCACCTGGAGAATATTCTCTTTCAGTTGACACTTCAGTTTGACTAGTTGAGTTGAGTTTATATGTTGCATTGGTTTTGTCACCATACAACATTGGGATCATCACCAACTCACTACTCTTTGTTCAGTCAGTTAACTAAAGACTAGTTGACTAGTTAACTCAGCTAGGTGGCAGTTCACTCTTGTAACTGCCTGAGAGACTAGACTAGGTGGAAATTTACTCTTCTAACTAATGGTGTGTTTCCATATCAATCTAGACCACCACTATGGCTCATTAGTTACTCATTTATCCTATATATATTGTAATTTATTCACTCTTTGAGTGTGGAATACGGTTAATGAAAATTATTCCATTCTTTCTATCTTGCTTTTTCTTTCTCAATTTCTCTCTGCAAATGTGTGTAGTATTTTCTAGCTAGATCTATTATGTGCAGGTTCAACACATTTACATGGTATCATATCCGACATACAACTAAGCAAAAGCTACACCAAATCATTTTTTGCAAGTACACAAGATTGAAGACAACAAAAAGATGGATTATTTTCCGAAAATACTTCTCACGCCTCATAACTATTTGGAATGGAAGCCAAAATTTTTGCTTCTGCTAAGATGCAAAGGCTTATACCAAATTGCTATGGCAATGGAAGTAGAGCCTGATTCTGTCAATGAGAAAAATGACTTTCTCAATAGACAAGATATGGCCATAGGAAGTATTGACATGTTTGTTTCTCCCGAACTTTTCCATCAAGTATATGAAGAATTACAAGGATCAACTCCAAATGAATTATGGACCAGATTGGAGGTTCTATTTGGGAATAAAGAATATTGTGCAGATTTAATGCAGGACGTCGAATAGATAGAACCAGAAGATAAGCCATCAGAAGATCAAGCCTCTTATTATGAAGAGTCTTCTACAAAAGTATTTGTAGAAATTTTTATTCCATGAAGATGATGTCTACTCTATTTCATATTTTTTTTTCTGAAATTCATGTGGAAGATATATGGCATGCATCTCAAGAGTCACATGTAGACAGTTTTGCATGCACCATGCATGCATCACAGGAGTAAAAAATGGAGCCGCGCACATCAGACTCAATTCTGAGATTTTCCGAGCACTATTTGAAGAAACAAATTGGATATTTGAATTCCTTTCGGAAAAATAACCAATTTAAAAAAAAATTCGTCCGAAACGGAGTCCAGAAAGTGAAGTTATAATCTTTTCAAAATCAACAAAATTTCAGCATTTTTCTGGAAACAGCCGCACGGTTTTCAAAATTTCATCCAAAATTTATTTGGATATTATTCATTACAAGAAGATAAAGTGGATATGTGTGGAAATATCAATGATGCATATACTTCATCAAATCCATGCAGACATCTACATCTTCAAAGAGCACAAAATTGCACAGTTGCGAGGTCTTCTTGGAGTGAAGGACATGGCTGCTTAGCGACTACCTTTTTTTCCTTATCATTTTTTATTTTATGCATTGTAATTTGAGGGAGGGTTTTGTTCCCATGAGGTTTTCCCTCTTTCCTTGTTTAATTCAGTGTATCTTTTGTATTTGGGTACCTAACATGGCCTTGTAGCCGGGACCCATTCTTTATTTTCACCATAGTGATGTTCAGGGGGGGGGTGTTGGAGTTACTTCACACACACCTAGGATTTATTTTTCCTAAGGTTTTTACTTGTTTATTAGTCATAATTAGTCATTATCTAGTCTCCTATATTTTAGGGGAGAATATTCCACGCGGAGAATATTCTCTTTCAGTTGACACTTCAGTTTGATTAGTTGAGTTGAGTTTAGATGTTGCATTGGTTTTGTCACCATGAAACATTGGGATCATCACCAACTCACTATTTTTTTTCTTCAGTCAGTTAACTTAAGACTAGTTGACTACTTAACTCAGCTAGCTGGTAGTTCATTCCCGTAACTGCCTGAGAGACTAGAGTAGGTGGTAGTTTACTCTGGTAACTGCTGGTGTGTGTCCAGATCAATCTAGACCACCACTATGGCTCATTAGTTACTCATTTATCCTATATATATTGTAAATTATTCACTCTTTGAGTGTGGAATACGGTTAATGAGAATTCTTCCATTCTTTCTATCTTGCTTCTTCTTTCTCAATTTCTCTCTGCAAATGTGTGTAGTATTTTCTAGATAGATATATTATGTGCAGGTTCAACACATTTACATGGTATCAATGTTGACGGGCTGCTAAGCAAAATCTACACCAAATCATTTTTTGCAGGTACAAAAGATCGAAGACAATAAAACGATGGATTATTCGCCGAAAATACTTCTCACGCTTCATAACTATTTGGAATGGAAGCCAAAAATTTTGCTTCTTCTAAGATGCAAAGGATTATACCAAATTACTATGGCAATGGAAGTAGAGCCTGATTTTGTCAATGAGAAAAATGACTTTCTCAATAGACAAGATATGGCCATAGGAAGTATCGGCATGTCTGTTTCTCCCAAAATTTTCCATCAAGTATATGAAGAATCACAAGGATCAACTCCAAATGAATTATGGACCAGATTGGAGGTTCTATTTGGGAATAAAGAATATTGTGCAGATTTCATGCAGGAGGTCGAACAGATAGAGCCAGAAGAGAAGCCATCAGAAGATCAAGCCTCTTATTATGAAGAGTCTTCTACAAAAGTATTTGCAGAAATTTGTATTCTATTAATTGAAGATGATGTCTACTCCATTTCATATTTGTTTTCTGAAATTCATGTGGAAGATATATGGCATGCATCTCAAGAGTCACATGCAGACACTTTTGCATGCACCATGCATGCATCTCAGGAGTAAAAAATGTAGCTTCTCACATCAGACTCAATTATGATATTTTCTAACACTATATGAAGAAACAAATTGGATATTTGAATTCCTCTTGGAAAAATGCCCGATTTCAAAAAAACAATCGTCCAAAACAGAGTCCGGAAAGTGAATTTATGATCTTTTCAAAATCAACAAAATTTCATCATGTTTCTGGAAACGACCACATGGTTTTCAAAATTTCATCCAAAATTTATTTGGATATTATTCATTACAAGAAGATAAAGTGGATATGTGTGGAAATATCAATGATGCATATAATTCATCAGATCCATGCAGACATCTACATCTTCAACAAAATCTTCAAAGAGCACAAACTTGCACAATTGCGAGGTCTTCTTGGAGTGAAGGACATGGTTGCTTAGCAACTGCCTTTTGTTCCTTATCATTTTTTATTTTATGCATTGTAATTTGAGGGAGGGTTTTGTTCCCATGAGGTTTTCCCTCTTTCCTCGTTTAGTTCAGTGTATCTTTTGTATTTGGATTCCTAACATGGCCTTGTAGCCGGGACCCATTCTTTATTTTTACCATAGTGATGTTCAGGGGGGGTGTTGGAGTTACTTCACACACACCTAGGATTTATTTTTCCTAAGGTTTTTACTTGTTTATTAGTCATAATTAGTCATTATCTAGTCTCCTATATTTTAGGAGAGAATATTCCACGTGGAGAATATTCTCTTTCAGTTGACACTTCAGTTTGACTAGTTGAGTTGAGTTTAGATGTTGCATTGGTTTTTTCACCATGAAACATTGGGATCATCACCAACTCACTACTCTTTGTTCAGTCAGTTAACTGAAGACTAGTTG
>ML779745.1:254821-276772 GCA_009831015.1 Picea engelmannii | reverse complement strand
AAGGCCCGGAGACGTAGGCAAACATTGTGCCGAACTCCGTTATCAACCTGCGTTCTTATGGTTTGCTGTTCATTATTGTTTTCAGATCTGCATATGTGTATTTGACTGATATAATCCTCTTCTTTCCTCATTCTATCATTAAATTCTCAAGTGGTTAAAATATTCATGCAAGTTTAAAACTCAACCATAATCATAAAAGATCCTGCCCCGGATCAAAGGGGAATGTGTCTTTTGAGTTTTATTCTATCTATTATTGTTTTATGACAGTTGACTTCAGGGATCTTTGGACAAATGCCTGATTTTGGATATATGAGTATTATTTTTGAAATAACTTCAAATTTCATGAGTTTAAATTACCAAAAGTGAATATGTGGATGGGAGACACAAGGAGGTGTATTTTTCTTAACTAATGGTTATGTTAAAATTGTTATGATTTTTATGAACTAAAGGGAGTTACAGGGGGTCCCTCCTACTAGTTATTATTATTTATGACCCTTATTATAATTATTACTCTTCCCCCTAACTAAATTTAGTTGAGTCTTGTAGTTAACTTAACTAATGAATTGGTTCAACTTCTTAAACGAATTCTAATTTGTTAAAAGCAAAAGAAAAGGGAGGAACAGAGGGAGGATAAAAGAAAAAACATGCTAAGGGTCTTATTGTAGACCACAATATTCAGGGTTGAATCAAATCATTCAAACACTTGTTTTTCAGAGAGTCAAGTGGGAAACAATATGTGGCAAGTTGATCCAGCTTTTAGAGTTCAGTTTTGGTTTTCTTTCAGAGGCCCTTTTGTATGTTCCATCGGGGATGTCTAAGTTTGACTTTGGTCCAAGATTTATGTATGATATTTTGTAAAGAAAATGACTCTTTGGTGAATTGGAATGAAATAAAGGATTGCTTTATGTCTCTTCTGTCTTGATTACCATCTTGGTGTCTTTACTTCTATTCTTACATTTATTCCAACAACTGTTATATTAATAAAATTACATAAAAAGTGAACTTCCAACAAGCTTTTTGTTGATAAAAGACTACCCTAAGCACTCGTGATTAATACTTGTGAGTTAGGATGTTATTTTTGTTGGCTATAAACATAGGGTGATATTCCCGTATACTTTGCTTTAGCTAAGTAAAGTCTGAAAATGCTTGAGTAAGATCAATTCATATCTTTTCCTCAATATTTATTTGGCGACTATACTGGGGAGATCTTCGATATCTTTCCAGTTGATTTTTATATTCGATTTTCATCGTTACATCTTTCTTTTCTAAATTTGATTCTTTGATTTTTTTTCTATTGATGATTGTTCCTGTTGCAAGACATCCCAATGTCGAGCCCGGTCTTCAAGACTAGAACAACATTGCTTTGAACCTGTTTAACACCATTCTAGACACTGCCAATACCCGTGTCGAACTTAACCATTCTTGGGAACCAATTGAACGAGATATTAGTGCTCACGAATAGTTGGAGGCTAGATGTAGACAACCTAGAAATCAGTAGTAAAATTTTGTTTCTTCGAGCCTTGGCCTTTCTTTCATGTCCTTAGACTCTTGTGCTTCTAGAAGAAGAAGAGGCTTGTCACCCGAAATCAATCCTATTATTGAAATAGGAAGAAGAAACGTTGTGTTATCTTCCCAACAAAGTTCTCTAAGGAGAACTTTATCTGATTCATCCAACTCGTCTTTCTTTCCCTCATCTATCATCCCCAAGATGACATCTAGTGGTGGCACTGGAAGTGCGCCATCTTCCCAATATTCATCATCATTGGTGATCGATAGCTTGTACGACTACCGTATCCCGGTCCAATCTACTACAAACCCTACCAAAGTCATTAAGAAGTATGGAATTTTTCAGTTCGAAGAGGATGCCACAACCACACCATGGCATGTGTCCTCTCCTCTTAACCTAGCACCTGCTACTCGCCCACTTCCGAAGTTTAATGAGAATTTGCCTAAGTTTTCAGGAAATAACATTGTCAGTACTAGAGAACACCTAGTGGCATTTTCTAATGCTTGTCATATCATAGGGGCCAATGACAATGACACCTGCATGTGCTTGTTTGTCAATTCCTTGGAAGGGAAGGTTGCGACCGATTTCTTTGACCTTCCTCCTAAGATCCTGTCTACTTGGGAGGATTTAATCTATTGGTTTTGATCCACTTATGGGAAATCCAAAATCCCCACCGAGAAGTTGAGGGAATACAATAACGTCACTTATAAAGATGGTGAGACCATCAAGTCTTTCAACTTGCGTTTCACTAAGTTGTACAATCAGATCCCCGAAATTATCCACCCTCAGAACCAAGCTGGTTTCATGCATTACTACAATGAATTGCCTTCTCCCTACCGTCATAGGCTTGAGGAAAAATCTATTGATAATATCGGTTCCGCTCTACATACTTTCTCAGAGTATGAAGAACAACTTGAAAGAACTGGTCTTCCCCAGGGAGAATCAGTTAGACAGATAAACATGTCCGCTCTCTTACAACTAGTACAAGATATGAACAATCATATGATGACATTTGAGCGGAAGAGTATTGTCTCCCCTCTCACCCCTGGAGATTCATCCTCTTCTGCACCCCCTTTTAGAAATCCAGTTGAAAACAATTTTCAACCTAAGGCTATCCTGCCTCGGAGTTGGTGCAACTTTTACGAGGAGAACCACGAAGAAACCACATGTGAGGTAAAGAAGAGTGTCAGAGATAAGATCTTTGGTAAGATACTGGAAGCTACTATCGTTGTCCTAGAATTTGCAAAGCCAGAGGATGTCATGGTTATTAACACTAGTAACAAATCCTATGCTCCCAAGGGTAAATTTGATCCTCCTCTCAGTTCTTCTAGCCCAAGCTCATCTTCAACCGCTACTACACCCCATGTTCCTAAAATTATCGAGATTCAAAGAATCACTCCCCCTCCTCCCTCTTCTAAATACAATATCTTGAATCAATTGGCCAACATCAAAGCATATGCAACCCTCCTAGACATGGTTTTCATCCCTGAACAACAGATGCATCTGAAACAATTCATGGAAGGAAAAGATTATGTTGTATCCAATATTTACGAAGAGGTAGACGAAGAGGATTATTTTGTAAATAAAGTAGGTGTACATAACTTTAGATACCCTGTAAAAAAAAAACCTTTTTATATTTCTGTAAAAATCATGGATTAAATTTCCCATTGTTACCTCATTGATGGCAGTTCGGGCCCAAGCATGATGTCGAAGATTATTATGGAAGAGATAGGATTGTCTTGTATAGGTGAAAATGCCAGAATCATGCTCTCTTATAATAGCCTACAAAAAAACACCATAGGTGAGAATAAATATGTGACCTCAGTTTTGTGCGTTGATCTTGAAATAAGGACGACCCCCAATATTCAGGTAATCGATATGCCAGTAAGCAATTACTCAATCATCTTAGGAAGAGATTGGAAAGCCTCAATGGTTGGATACCTCTCACTCGATGGAACACATATGTTTGTTCCTAGGAATGAAAAAAACATTATAGTCCTTAGAGAACAAAGGATATCACCCTACATAGAGAGTGTCCCATAGCCTAACATAAACTACATCGAAGAGGACTTAGGAGTGTATTCCATCTTTCCAGAAGAAGATACCACTCCTATGGAACAAATCAATTTAGTTGATGGCATGTGGCACATGCACTTTGATGGTTCATGCTCAAATGAAGGTAATGGAGCTGGTATTGTATTTATTTCTCCGGTAGGAAAAATCCATAACTTTTATTATAGGTTGGAGTTTGCTTGCACAAACAATGTCACCAAATTTGAAGCTCTATTATTAGGCATTGAAAATGCCTATAATCTTGGTTGTGGTCACCTTTCAGTTTTTGGGGATTTTGAGCTTGTTTTCAACCTTGTACGTAAGATTTATTCCCCTAGCAACAAGTTGATGAAACGATACACCCAAATTGTTTGGGCTCTTATCTTGAACCTATTATATTTTAATATCACTCACGTAAAGAGGGAACTAATCTCAATGCCTGATCGATTAATTGTTTTTGCGGATTCTCATACTCGACAACTTCTGCCACACAGACCTTATTACACTTTCCAATATTTGTATCATCCATATATCCCTGACAATATAGAATCTTGGCAGGTCTTCCCTAATGATGAGAGCATTTGTGATTTTATCCAAAATGAACCTTTTAAGCCTAGGGAAATTATATCCATAGAAGATAACAATATTCCTAAAGGCTTGAATCCTCTAGAGAGTTCATTTTCTTCAAGCGATGTAGGCAACAAGGAGAAACAGAAGGAAGAGGAGTCAAACATGAAGGTGGGTGAAATGATATCCTTGAACATTGGGACACCTGAGACTCCAAAGAACATAAAAATAGGTGCCAAATGTTCAGATGAAGAGAAGGAGAAGTTTGCCAAGCTGCTTGGTGAATTTCAAGATGTTTTTTCTTGGTCTTATTAGGATCTTCGTGGTTTTGATCCTGGTCTTATACAACATGCCATTCCCATTCAGGAAGGTATAAAACCAGTTAGGTAGAAACACAGACTTATTAACCTTGCATTAGAAGAGACTATTCGAAAGGAGTTGGAAAAACTTTCGAAGGCTGGAATCATCTTTTCGGTAAAGTATTCTGAATGGGTTTCAAATATAGTTCTTGTTCGGAAAACAACTGGTTAGATCAGATTATGTGTTGATTTTCATGCATTAAATCGAGCTAGCATAAAGGATCACTTCTGTCTCCATAACATGGAAATGATTTTGCAGCAAGTCGCAGGGTCGCAAATGATGTCCTTACTTGATGGTTTTTCAGTTTACAATCAAATCAAGGTAAAAAGGGCAGATAAATATAAAACCACCTTTATTACTCATTGGGGTACCTTTTCTTATGAACGTATGCCTTTTGGTTTATCTAATGCGAGTTCCACCTTTCAAAGAGCTATGTAATTATCTTTTGACGATTTGATCGGTAAAATCATTCAGATTTACCTTGATGACTTAACTGTATACTCTAAAATCCGATCAGATCATTTTGGTCATTTGAGAAAAGTTCTCATGCGGTGTAGGAAATTCGACGTTTCTCTAAATATTTCCAAGTCCATTTTTGGAGTTATCGAGGGAAAACCCCTGGGACACATCATCTCCGATTCAGGCATAAGCATTGATCCTGAAAGGATTTCCGCTATCCTTAACCTTCTTGCTCCCACTTCTAAGAAGAAATTCAAGATTTTATGGGGGTTATCAACTTTGTCCGTAGGTTTGTCCCAGATTTTTCCGTGATGGTCAAACCAATTCATAATCTTCTTAAGCAAGATCATCCTTTTTCTTGGACAGACGATGTCGAAAATTCTTTTGAAGGGATTAAGAAAGCAATCAGTTCCGCACTAGTTTTGGTGAAGCTGGATTTTGAGAAGGAATTCACGATATATACTAATGCTACTGAAGAGGTAGTCTCTATTGTCCTCATACAAAATGATGACCAAGGAAATGAAAAACTGGTGGCTTACATGAGTCAAAGTTTGACTGATGATGAATTTAAATATTCTTTTATTGAGAAACATGCTTTCACTCTTGTTAAGGCCGTTGATAAGTTTCACCACTACATCTTAGGTAAGCATACATTGGTAAAGGTCCCTTTACCTGTTGTTAAGTGTTTTCTCTCACAGACTTATCTATCAGGAAAACTTGCGCATTGGATTTCCAAGATCCAGGAGCACGATTTGAATATCGTAACTTCTACCACTATCAAGGGACGTGACCTAGCCCTTCACTTGGCTCAGCATGATGAGAATGGTGAAGAAATTGATGAAGAATATAGTTCCCTTTTAGCCCTCTTTTACATTGACAATAAGATCCTCCATGTTTCCGAACATCTTTGGTACAAGAATTTAGTTTATTATTTGCAGAACCAAAGATGTCCAGACAACTTAGACACTCATCAAAGGAGAAGACCATGTCTTGAATTTGCAAGATATGTCATTATAGGAGACCTTTTATTCCGAATGTCTGCCAACGGTGTGTTGCTTTGATATGTAAACAATGAAGACGCAAAAAAATTGTTGCAAGAGGCTCACGGTTCTTCAAGCTCTGTCATTCATGTAGGAGGTCATTTTTCTGCAAAAACCACATCTTTCAAGATTATTAGAAAAGGGTATTATTGGCCTTTGATCTTTTGTGACTCTTATTTTTTTTCGAGGTATTGTGACAAATGCCAAAAATTTGTTGGGAAACAACGCCTTTCAACCATGCCTTTACAACCTGTCCTGCTAGATTTTCCCTTTTCAAAATGGGGGTTGGATTTCATTGGTCCTATTAATCCTCCTTCTTCAGCTGGGCAAGCTTTTATTCTGACATCCACAAACTATTTTACAAAATGTGCTGAAGCTGTCCCACTTAAGCATTCCACAGACGATCAGGTGATTTCTTTCCTTGAAAATAATATTTTTTCCAGATTTGGTCTTCCATTGGAAATTATTACAAACAATGGTCCCGCTTTCATTTATGCTAAGCTGACTCAGTTTTTAGCCAAATTGGGGGTTAAACATTTCACCTCCTTAGCTTAATATACCCAAGGAAATGGGCAAGCCGAGTCTACCAACAAAAATTTGGTAAGAATAGTCAAAAGGCTCATCAAAGATAAGCCTCGTCAGTGGCACACCCTCCTCACTTATGCTCTCTGGGCAGATTGAACTACCGCCAAAGTAAGCACTGGTTATACTCCTTTCCAACTGGTTTACGGTCAAGAAGCCCTCTTGCCAACTAAGCTAGAACTTTCTTACTTAAGTTTGATGCTATAGATCGAAGAATTGAGTTCTTCAGATGTTTCACAAAGGGTAAATGTGTTACTAGATTTTGAAGAACAAATGATGTTTTCTTTAGATAATATTAAAAAGAGGCAGCAAACTATTAAGAAATACTTCAATAAGAGTGTCAAAAATGTCAAGTTCAAAGTCAATGAAAAGGTTCTTCTATGGGATTCGGCTCATGCTGATAGGGGAAGACATTCAAAATTTCAGAAATTATGGATGGGTCCTTTTAAAATCGCTTTTGTCTTAGGCACAAATTCTTACATTCTAAAATATTTGCAGCAACTATTGTTTTCCTACAACACTAACGGTTCTCACTTAAAGCATTATGTGCAACCAACTTGAAAAGCTCTAACATTGTCTGGATTTCCTGTATTTTAGTAGTCTAGCTCTGTTTTCAAGTTTTCGTTATTTTTCTGCTTACGGTAGTTATTGTCTATTTCAAGAATTTCCTACTGCTTTTACTTTTCTGTCACTTTTTTGCCTTTTAATATTTTGCAATTTTATTCTGTTGGGATTTGTAGTTGGTCATATTTTAGTTTCAGTAGAGAATAAGGTGTTGGATCATATTTGCCACAGTGACACTCCTGCAAAGCATTGTTAGTCAATAAAAATCAAGCTTACACAACTGTTATGATGTCTTCTCTGAAGGATCCTTGAAATTGTTATATATTTCCACTGCTACCTTATAAAGAATTGGTTGTCTCTCGCTTCTTCTCGCCTTTTCTTCATCCATTAATATTTTAAGAGAAAATCTGGAAATTTTCCTCCTTACAAATTAAAGAGAAGATTCCTGTCAATGGATTATGCATATAGTGGTAAAACCCCCCATACTTAACATTTTTCATGATTTTTTCCCAAATTCCCTGTCATCTTTCCATTAAATCCACTCATTTCCCCTTGTTGCATAATCGTCCTAGTTATATTTTCCTTGACCCGCTGTTCTGGTCTGTGAAATCACGAGTGCTAAGTTCTAAATCCGTTGAAAACAAATTTTCCTATGGAGTCACCAATTTGTTGACAATTAAAAAGTCGTCACTAAGTTTTGCCTGCAAAGTGTTTCTAAGCCTATTATTATAAAATCTAAGTAATACTAGTAGGTGTGACCCCCTTGTATATTGGAGATCAAATCTGGTGCTTATTTGATGTTATGCTTTTGTTGACACTGTCTACATGGTTGACGATATCTTGTTTTATTGGATAATGGATCAGGCATATTATACATGGTTCCCTTGTTGTTCCAAGATCAAGTTCTATACTGAAGTTTTCATGGTTGTCATTGTTGTCAGTTCTTAGACCTACTACTTATGACACCTACAACATACATATGTTAAGTAACAACAAATGAAAGGAAATTAGAAACTATCTTATGCTAACACGCCATGTGCATTGGAAAGGTTGTGGCAAATCCTAGCTAAAATATGATGGCCATGAGATTTATTGAGGTTGTATAAAACATAGTTGACATGTATTTTTGTATAGTGGAGATGTTAATATGTGATATGGGTGGCGCTCTTGGAAATTAATGATTGTTGGTCTCAACACATGGTTCAGAGTAGATGATTTCTTGACTAAGTAGCTGTCACGTACTAAGAATTGAATGAACATTGAAGTATGGAAGTGATGCGAAATTACTGCACATCACCTTTACTATTGTCGTTGAACATCACCCTAGTCAGGTCATTGCTCGAACATTGTTGTTGGGGTTATGCTTTGATTCCTTAGCAGGGAGAAACCGCTCGACCTACTTGCGTTTTAAGGCATTTGATTATAGGTATGTTCTTTTTTTGGCCCTTCATGTTTCTACTATGGTATGAAATGGATGTTGGCTCAGGTGTATTGGTTTATGCTTTCCTTAAATTGGCAACTATGTAAAATGGTGATTGTGAATAAAACATTGATGATTCTCTTTAAAATGATGTTGAAGTCTTAGAATTATTGGTTATCCTGAGCATTAGCGGTCATGAGAGTTCTCTGTTATTCCTACTGGTTTTATTACAGTATCCTTGTTGTTCTCGATGGGATATCTTCATGCTTTCACATCGTTGTATCCGGTCTGCGGGATTTTATGGGGTTTAATGAATGAAGCGTTTGTGCCACCACGCATTGTACAGTTGGGGGTTTGGTTGATTTCACCACTAGAGGTCACAATTTGGTTTTTCCTACTCTTACTTGGCCCTATATTCACCTTCTGTGTGGTAGTTGTTGGATTTAGGGCGCACAGGGGTTATACCCCGCGTGCACTAAATAACATTGCCATGCCAAGATTAAAGCCTCACCTCCTATTATGGCCCCATCACATAATTGTTTCCTGTCCACAAGTGAATCTTAGCTCTCTTTGTGTGTACACCTTTGGCCTCGTAGTTTTCACCATTACGAGGAGTTGGATCTGTTCCCCCTGTGATGGCTACCAGACAAACCCTTAACCCTCTAGTCTAGAGTTTCACAGAGGAGACCATCGGGCCTGTCAAGTTGTTATGGATTATTGTGGATTGGATGCATGGTCAATTACTTTGAATACAAAATCGCCCATTTGGTCATACAACAGTCGTGTGGGTTGGCATTTAGTTACTACTTCGGTGATAATAATGACAAATCTTGCATTGTTATTGGCACAACTCAAATTACACAGTCACTGGTTTTTTTTTGTTGCACTAAAGATTGTTTGGATGTTTAGTTGGGCATTGGTTATAAATTCTTGAAGTTGCTCACGCCTGTCGTGTTATGTGTATGGTTTTTTTTTCACATTGAAATAATGGTCATGGTAACTTTGTTTTGCCTTGGGGCCAAATGATTATGGAACCAAATGACTACATACCCATTGTATCCTTATGATTGATCGATTGTATAAACCTGAGGTTGCACAACATAGTTGGTCACTGTTGGATTAAATCGAAATAATACCATGTTATTAATGACTCAACACGATGGATTGAGTTATGACTAGGACTATGCATTTGATTTTGTTATATTTCATCGTAATGAATTGGTGGTTGTGCACTGTTCACAATATGGATAGTTTTTGTTCTCACAGGGTTTTAAGCGTGTTTAATGGTTGCAATTGACCATTTATTAAGAAGGGCATGTTGTTGAGATCTCATCGTTTTGGAAGGATGACCCAATTTTTAAGTCACATTGAATTGTTTTTATTTTATTTTATAGTGGCAGAATTACATAACCTGAGCAAATGACCCTGTG
The DNA here is from genome assembly GCA_009831015.1 of Picea engelmannii. Taxonomy (NCBI): domain Eukaryota; kingdom Viridiplantae; phylum Streptophyta; class Pinopsida; order Pinales; family Pinaceae; genus Picea; species Picea engelmannii. The sequence goes on along the minus strand of ML779745.1, from coordinate 266,791 downwards.
CATAGCTTGTGTCTAAATAGTGGTTGTTGGTTATATATTTAGATATATTTTTGGGCGTGGCAATTTCGTCTTGATTATTTTAGATTACTGCATATATATTTTTAACGAATGTCATTGCATTTAAATGATAGTACCGATAGTAGTGATCACGTGACTTCATTGTAAATTATGGAAACATGAAATTGGGTATATTGGTTGATTAAAGTAAGATATGGGCAGTGGTTGATTTCGATGGTTAACATAATGGAAAGGCTACTATTTGAGAATTGTTATAAGATGAGAAGAAGGGAACAAAAGTTTCTTTACAGATTGTGTGGAATGCATACTATCTTATGATGGCACTGTGTTGTATATTTGATTATGAACAATAGACTAGTTAAATGCACAAAAACTGTTATTTGGTCAAGACGATTGATAGTTGATGCATCCCTTTTCATAGAGTGTTTTATGGATCACTTAATTAATTTCATGAACAATAATAATTTTCCTTCCCTTTCATTATTTCATTTTTCGCTAATTACGAACCCCTTCACCTCCCATATTCATTTTTTCACCCCCTGTTCTGAAATTAATTACAATCAAGAGAATTTTGGTGTTAAAGAAGTTGAAAGAGGCAGTGTCTTGCATGGATTTCAATGATGTTTTATTGGGTTTCTTGCAGTTGATTGTTGTTTTCATTGAGAAATAACCGTGTTCTTTTCCCGTCATGGAACCATGTTTTCTCTCAATACAAACCCCTCGCATATCCCATAACCCTTTTCACCCCCTCCTCATTGATAAGCAGTAAAAAAAATTGTATGGATTGGATTGCATGAGTCTAATATATTGCTGAGCCAAAGTCCATTTAAATAAAAGGCTAAAAATAGAGGCCTATTACGAATGAGCATGCACGGATGAGCTATTCAAATAAAAGGCTAAAAACAGAGGCCTATTACACTTCTGCCAAAGAGAAGGACTAAAAATGGTAATATCAACAAAGGGGAATGTGGCTTTTGAGTTTTATTCTATCTATTATTGTTTTATGACAGTTGACTTCAGGGATCTTTGGACAGATGCCTTATTTTGGATATATGAGTATTATTTTTGAAATAACTTCAAATTTCATGAGTTTAAATTACCAAAAGTGAATATGTGGATGGAAGACACAAGGAGGTGTATTTTTATTAACTAATGGTTATGTTAAAATTGTTATGATTGTTATGAACTAAAGGGAGTTACAAGGGGTACCACCTACTAGTTATTATTATTTATGATCCTTATTATAATTATTACTCTTCCCCCTAACTAAATTTAGTTGAGTCTTGTAGTTAACTTAACTAATGAATTGGTTCAACTTCTTCAATGAATTCTAATTTGTTAAAAGAAAAAGAAAAGGGATGATAGAAGCAAAAGCATGCTAAGGGTCTTATCATAGACAACAATATTCAGGGCTGAATCAAATCATTCAGACATTTGTTTTTCAGAGAGTCGAGTGGGCAGCAATTTGTGGCAAGCTGATCCAACTTTTAGAGTTCAGTTTTGGTTTTTTGTCAGAGGTCCTTTTGTATGTTCCATCAGGGATGTCTAAGTTTGACTTTGGTCCAAGATTTCTGTACGAGATTTTGTAAAGAAAATGACTCTTTGGTGAATTGGAATGAAATAAAGGATTGCTTTATGTCTCTTCTGTCTTGATTATCATCTTGGTGTCTTTACTTCTATTCTTACATTTATTTCAGAAACTGTTATATTCAGAAAATTACATAAAAAGTGAACTTCCAACAAGCTTTTTGTTGATAAAAGACTAGCCTAAGCACTCGTGATTAATACTTGTGAGTTAGGATGTTATTTTTGTTGGCTATAAACATAGGGTGATATTCCCGTCTACTTTTCTTTAGCCAAGTAAAGTCTGAAAATGCTTGAGTAAGATCATTTCATATATTTTCCTCAACAGTTGGGAGGTTGCATAATGTTGAAGTGGACTTAGATGGAGTCAAGACAATGGACAACTTGGAGGTTATAGAAATCATGGGGGAAAACTACCCATTCCTAGATTTATTGGGCATTGATTGGGCTTATGATAATTTTTTTGTTATCGATCTTAAGAAATAAATCATGTATTTTGAACCAGATTGTATGAAGGTAACCCAACCATTAGATTCGTATTAGGGTCCCTGCTATATGGATCTGTTAGATGAGAATATGGAAGAGGATACCTTGGATCATATATACATTGTGTGTCATGAATGCAATAAAGTGGGTGGACTATATTAACCCATCTTCAGATGGCTCGGTAAGTTGGCGCAGTATTCAGGCTGCAAGGGAAGATTTAGAGGTAGCATTTGACAACTAGAAACAAGGAAGATATGAGAAATTCTCACAAACTTGTGGAAATATTAGAGATTCTAGGTGGATTGGATCTGAGGTTAGAGAACACCTTCTGTATGATGGCACTTCATATTTGACCAGTTTTCTGGTTGACGTAGAGGCTAAAGTTGCGCTAGAACAAAGACTTCATGTATTAGATGTTGTGTTACAATCATCTTCAGCTAGATGGTGGGCCACTCATAAGTGTAATTTATCTTCCTAGGATGAAGCAAAGTGTGCCATCCGACATCTCTTTATTCCCCCTTCACAACTTACTTCGTTGAATATGGACCAGTCAGCTTTGGAATTATATGATGGGATTTCAGATCCAAGGGAGCATGTAGCACACTATTTTGAGGTATGGGAAGTTTCACAACTACATTCTCAACTATGGGTGCATAATTTTATTCATGCCTTGGGACATATTCTAGTTTCTTCATATATACATGAGGAAGTTGGAGGCCAAATGGTTTGCTGGGAAAGCCTTCAACGACAGTTCTGTCAAGACTTCTTATTCTCAGGTAAATCCCTTGAAATCAATTTAGCTTTGCAACATATTAAGAAAATACTTTTTGCTTATGAATTTAAGCTTATACATCCTCTTACAGTCTCTCTTGAACATGAGCACCTCCTTCATCATTGTCTTTACCCATCACGTGCTCGACTACCTACGGTATGTCTTACTATTGATATAAACCCAAAAGATTCATGATGATATTGAGGAACTTAGGCATCTGATAATTCAAGAATATGAACGCACTAGGGAGGTTAAAGATACGATCACAAATGATGTCAATAGTTCATATACCAAACCCTTAAAGTTGTGAAAAGTCAATATAGGAACTGATGAGCATCCTAAGCTAGGCTCCATTGGAGACTATTGGGATGAATAGATTGTGACAAAGATACAGACTCTATTGCGAGAATATGAGGATTTGTTCCCTAAAACTTTCTCAGAACTAAAAGGTATTAAGGGAGATTTAGGGGAGATGAGGATAGATTTAAAGACTAAATCAAGACCAGTCTATCATAGGCCATATCGGCTAAATCCCCGAGTTAAAGAGAAAGTGAAAAAGTAGATTGATAGGATGCTCACAATTGGGATGATTTTACCTGTCGATAAGGTTGAATGGATCAGTCCTATCATGATACAAACCAAGAAAGGTATGGATTATATACAAGTTTATGTGGAGTACAAAATCTTGAATGTTGCTTGTTTACATGACCCCTTCCCTACCCCCTTTAGCGATGAGGTACTAGATAAAGTAGTGGGAAAGGAGGCATATTTCTTTACAGATGGGTTCTATGGATATCACCAGGTTCGAATTGTCGAGAAATATAAGAAGAAAAATACTTTTACTACCGAGTGGGGATAATTTTCCTAAAACGTTATGCCTTTTGGGCTTAAGAATGCCCCAACAATATTTTATCATATCATGATTGCAACATTCTGCAATTTCATTCATCGGTTCCTTGAGGTATACTTGGACGATTGGACTGTATACAACTTACTTAAATAGTGCATTAGGATATTACGCTTGATGTTGGACCACTGTAGACATTTACAGATTTCCCTTAATATGTGATTTTTTTTTTTTTTTGTACCATTTGGAAATATGTTAGAGCATATTGTTTGTTGGGAAGGAGTGTTAGTCGATCCTGCGAAAATTGCAGTTATTCTCAATATGCATCTTCCTACCACTGTCAAACAGTTGTGCACAACCTTGGCCATACTGGTTATTACCGACGATTTATCTAGGGTTGTGCGAGCATAATGGCACATTTGGAACAAATTCTTAAGAAATCCAAAGGGTTTCATTGGACTCGGAGTTGGGATAAAGAATTCAACCTGCTAAAACAAAATTTGAGTACTGTACCCATTATGATTTATCCTAACTAGAAAGTTGAATTTCATGTCCATATTGATGTCTCTATAGTTGTGCTCGATACCATTCTTATGCAACTAGGTTCTATAGAGGGAAAACCCCTCTACAGACTACACCAGGGTTCTAAAATGTAGGCATATCTAACCATCTAAAGTCTCCTACTTTTTATCAACTATCCCGACGTTATCCCACAATCATACATAAAATACAAAGTACAGGGATCTGGTAGGCATACCTTAAACTATGCGTCTGGTGTCGATCCATTTGCACTCGGTTCTTTCCTGACTGCAAGTCTCCTCCCAAGGCTGACCTACATTCACCAAAAGACAAACAAGAAACTACAAACATGAATTCTATGTATATATTAGTGGTTAGACATCATAACCAATAAATGTAAACAAATCATAAAGATTTAAGACGCCATTTGCGGGACGAAAAAAGTACTTCTTTATATTAATCTCACAAAATTCGTTTACAACATGAGACTGACACTGCTCCTCAAACTTGGTCCTAGGCTCCTCTTCACCATGCACCAATTGATTCCATGTCTTCTTCTCCTCTTCAATTCTCTCTAGGGAAATGGAAAGGATTTGCAAAGGAGGAAGAAGGCATTCTGGCTCAAACTCAAAATGTGGTTGCAAAATATTGGGGCAACAGGGGAATACTAAAATGGGAAAAGTTTCTATGCTCTCGTGCTCATTTTTGGAATGGGGCCCCAAAACCTTCTTTTATAGGCAAAAAGAGATAGTAACGGTTGGGGTGACTAGCTATGGGCGGTCAAACAGTTAAGTAATGACATAGAAACCCGTATCCATATTCAATTTTCATTTTTTGCGATTTTTTGTGAGTGTACACAAGCTCTAGTGGTGCAACAAGCATGTGTACACAGGCAGTAGTGGTTTAGGGCGAGGACACCTTCAAAACAATGGTTTTTATAAGAGTTGTTCAGTGATGGCTTGGAAAAGATAGAAAGTAAGATGGCCTGATGCCAGGTATGCATGTTTGGTGTAGTTTAGGGTTATAACAGATGCCCCCAAATGTGTGAGGTTAGAAGAGCATATGATGGCCGAAATACATTTCAAATATTCACTAATGTATGGAGCGAGTGAGCCCAGGGACCAGAGTTTGGGAGGTGCCATCTGCAAAATAACAATTTGTCTCATTGAGGCGGGCATACCCATGCTCAGGATGAAATAAAATCATGAATGCCAATCAAATACACTGCACATCCATGTCATATAACTATATAAAGTGTAGCCATGAGAAATACACATCGGATCTATATCTCAAAATCAAAATATATACATGTATAGTATCCATATTCAAGAAGCAAATGACGCATGATGGCTGGAGATGAGGTCTTCGGAGATTGAGAAATAACTTCAAAATATTCAAAACTTAGGTAGGAGTGTAATATCAGTGTATGACTTCACTACCCAGAGGTCTTCGATGACTCTTCGGGAATAGACAAGAGGATCTCGATGATCAAGCATAGAACTTCATGGACTTTGAGCAAGGAATTGATGGGACTTTCAGGGTGGCCGAGCATGAGGACAAGAGACAAAATGCAAAAGGGATGACTCAAGTTTAGTAAAATTTCCCTTGGACAAAAGCATGACAAGAGATGAGACTCAGGAAACATGGAATTGACCTAAGTTCACGATGCAAGAGGCAATGCGAACTCTCCATAAGTTTGGAAGGGTAACCAAATGGAGGAGGACACAACTCTATGTAGAGAGAACAACTTCCTAAGGTGATATTGAATCCTAGGGCTTGGCGAACAAAAGAAAGGATGTGCTTTGTCCAAGGGTGACTCATTGTGTTGTCAACAGAAAAGAAAATACTTTTTCCTTCCTCTTTTTGGGGTATATTTGATTTTTTTGTCCTTTTCAATAATTTTGGGAAGCTTGAAAAAGAATAAAAGAATGCTACGTTACAAAGGATGATCGAGTGTCTCAGACATACTAGTTCCAAGTGCAAGGAACACATTGATGCTTAGAGAAAGGGGACATATGCAAGAAAAGGACACTCGGGAAAAATCCTCCATGGGTCAAGGTGTCAAGAGACAGAGGAAAAGTGCTACAAGGCTTGCGTATAAGGCATGCTTCAGATGGTTCAGTTGAGAGAAACATGGAGCTGAAATTAGGCCAAAGACATAGGAATGCCAATGCGATTAATAAGAAACAATGATAATGTCCTTCAATGTAATTTTAACGAGCCCATAGAAGGTAAGCTCGACAGTTTTTCATTTTTAGAGAGTCTGAAAAAACGTAAAAGGAGACTCCAATGGGGTACCTTTTTCGAAGGTAGTCTAGTCGGCATGAAAAAGGGGTAAACTAGCACCGAACAAACATCTATTCAAAATCATTTTAACGAGTGTGACAAAGACAAGGTCACTCAACAATATTTTCATATTTAAGGAGTCTGAAAAGAGATTAACTATGGACTTCGTAAGGGATGTTCTTCTGGATCAATTTAACGAGTGTGAATAAACAAGGTCACTTGGCCATATTTTCAATTTTAGGGAGTCTGAAAAGAGCTTAACTATGGACTCCATGGGGGTTCCTTTTCCATAAACTTAGTCCCTCATGCCTGAAAAAGGGTTAAATCTATACCTAAGAATACTCTTCTAGAGAACCGAGGCTCCTAGAGTAAACCTTTTTTCGTACATTTGACCGTCCGAACCGAAAAAGGGGTAAACTACCACCGGACAGACGTGCCTTTGAATTTTAGTTTGGCGAGCGTGAAGGGCAACAAGATCGCTCGACAATCTTTTCATGTTTAGAGGGTCTGAAAAGGGATTAAAAGAAGACCCGTTGTTTTTTGGGAGTCCCGAGGGTGAGGTAAAAAGCGATAATGAATCGTGAAAGTGAGGATCAAACTCATAATTAGGAATAACTAAAAAGGACTCCCAAGCCTATGGTCATTAGTGATGGCATGGACGCCAAAATGCAACTAGGATCTACCTAGGGAATCCATGTGAAAGTAGGCTCTACCACTAAATTACGACACTTCTAGAGCAGGAGTGAGGGTTCTGTGTCACAATTCAGTGGGATCCATCCTATGGAAAAGTGAAAAGAGACAACGAGGTGCAACAAGTGGAGGTGGAATCCTATCTTACATGCACAAAGTTGGAAAAATGACTTTTTACCAAAAGACCTTTAAAAATGACCCAACTCTCAATTTTTTTTTCCCAAATACCCAAAGTAACACTTATCATAACATCCCCCGAGAAACTCAAGAACCATAGTAAACGATTTTCAAGCTAGACAAAAAAAGACAAAAGGGTCCAAAAAATGACAAAAAGGGGCCAAAAAGTCTATAAATAGAATGTTGGCAGCTATTTATCACTATTGTAAATTGAGAATTGAACAAAAGTCAAAAACACCCCTTTGTCAAAAGAGTTGATTCTAGGAGCTTCAATGGACGAAATGAATTTCCGCGGGTTGTCGAAGCACATCCTACGTGTACATGTGGGCATAAGATAATTTTCCCACGTGCACACGCGACTGTTGCCAAGACAACCCGCTTACACCCTCCAACAAGTGGTAAAAATAAAAAGGCAAGAGTTAACTCTCCAAACTTTGGCATTTTGCAAGATGTATGTTCATTGGAGAGAGAGGGAGCATGAGGACATTGATTTTTTGGTCTCAGAGGACCCTGTTGCTATCGTTGTTTTATCACAATGTGGGTTGTTAAAGTTCTTCCAGTGTCCGTTTAGGAGGGCACAACATATGTTGTTGAATGATTTGATAGATTACTTGCATCCTGACGCAGAGGCATTCATGATCGAGGGGCATTCATTGATTCCAATGACTAAAGACATTTACTTCCTGACTGGTCTCTCGAGGAGAGGGGATCCAAACAACTTGCGTACTTTCCCCCCCCGAGCCTCACAACATTGAGGAGTTGATTGGACTCCATTGCGAGGTTGGTACTGAGAAATTAGGTTCTCATGTGCCTATACATAAGATGAACATCCTATCACTCAAAGTGATAGTTCTACTCATTGTGCTGATCACTGGATCCGCGGTTTTGCATCAGGCTTCCCTAGCGCACATGCATTGTGCAGTATAGTGCTTAAATGCACTGATTTTTGACTGGAGCACAACCATGATGGATTGCATGAAGAGACAACTAACAGAGTGTCAGATACGAGAGGACCAAAACTTCGGGTTTGGGACTGTTTTGTGTTCCTTTTTCTTCAAGAGGGTACCTAGTCTCAATCCTCGAGAGACTATACGATGGCATGAGGCCTCTCTCCTAGCACTATGCAGATGGGCGACGTTGTTTTCGCGACAGGGGGGAGGGAGGACGATCGAGGCCTTTGATGATAATTTTTTTGACTGGTGGTCACAGAAGATTCTGGCAATAGAGGACTACCCCTATGTATGGATCAATTTTTCTAGGGATACTGACATGCCTGTACCTCCCGGAGCGAAGCGAGGATAGATGGGTAAGTTTTCTTTTAAAATTTATTTAATTTTTATGTCTTTTTATATATATCATTTTTTTTGTATATCAGAGTATCCGACACTTATGTATCTGTTATGTATAGATGTGGGACCAATGCGTCCAACAAACTTCTCGAGGACTAGGCGTCATCCTCGACTAGAGGCAGGACCAACTGTAGCCATCGGACCAACATTAGCAATAGGGGGTCTCCAGCTGGAGAGGCTGAGAGAGTATTGATATGGGTGGAGCAGAACCTCACCGCGCTCACTCGTACAGTCCCTATGGCGGAGATCGAGGATCTCCCACCATCGATGCAACCTCATGTTGTTAGGGTGCCACGAACCTGGGTCCAACTCTTCCAGCGTTTGGCGAACGTCGTCATTCACTATGGCAGGGCCAACAGGCCCTGCCCTTATCTAGGCTAGACTACTTACGTGACAAGGGCACATTTTGTATATTTTTGAGGGCATAAGCCCCGCGACTCTTACTGGACATATTTTTGAGGTGCTTGCACCCACCCATGTACTCTGATATTATATATATATATATATATATATATATATATATATATATGCGTATTTAAATATTTTTATGTCTTATGGATTACATGTATTTTACAAATGTATTTACATGTGCGTGTGTGTGCTTTTCCTTACATGTGTGCGATATGCCAATCTAATACATGATTAGCTAGAGTATCTGTGATTTGATTCAATCTCCTAGGAACACGGATATACGTAATGTAATCAAATCTTCGTTCTAAGAGACGTACCCTAAGGAACCGTCGGTGTAGTGTAGGATCGTAAACGTGGTAAACCCCATTTAACTGGGACACAACTAGCTGAGCGTCTAAGTAGACCTGGAGGTGAGAGATACCATGTGACAAGTGTCACAAAGCAACTCAAAAATTGCATTGTATTCAACGACATTGTTTGTGGCGTCACCTAAACAGATACCTCCTGAAGATAGCAACTGGCCCCGAGGTGTGAAAATCACCCAAGCTGTGGAAGAAAGCCTCCGAGTGTGCCGGCTAGCACCATCCGCAAACCCAATGAACACCTTTGATTCACTTGACATATTCCACAGTGAAAAAGATGACATAAAAAATGACACGTCCATAAAACCAAAAAGACAAAAACTAAAAAGAAAATGTATAAGACTATACATATGTTACAAGAAGTCACCCAAGGCGACCCACCTACGAGTAATACCTCTTGAGGTAGATCCCATTTCTAGGCTCCGCCAAAAAATTTCCCTCAAAGTACACCAGACGATAAGTGCCCTTCTTTAGAACCTCCTTTATGATGAAAGGTCCAACCCACGTGGGTTTGAACTTGCCTGCCCCTAGGGGGTCCTTATCTTGGTCATAGACTAGGACAAGGTTGCTTTCAGAGAACATCTGAGGATGGATGGATCGATCATACTGACACTTGAATTTTTGTTTGTGAGCCTTGTTATCCAAGGCTGCAGATGCTGCTCATCGAGCTGCTCAAGATATAATAAACACTCTTCAAGCGGTGAAGTGTCTGGCAATAACTGTACTGTCAACTTTAGAGATGAAATCTGGCACTCAATAGGAAAGAATGCTTCCAGCCCAATACGAGTTGAAAAGGTGAGAAACCAATTGCAGTCTTAACAATAATTCAATAGGCCCATAGTGCCGAGTACAACATCAAATGCCAATTTTACCTGGTCGAATTGATCATTCACTGTAGAATAGTCTTAAGGGATTTATTCACAACTTCCACCTAACCATTCACTTGTGGGTAGTAGGGTGACAAATGTTCTTACCTCAACCCAAAATTTAACGTTAACTTAGACATCATTTTGTTATGAAAGTGACTACCATGGTCAGTGACAATCTCTCTTAGGACGCTGAACCTTGCTATTACCTGGTTAAACAAAAAGAGAGTTGTTGTCTCACCATCATCTTTAAACATTGGCATAGCCTCAACCCACTTCGTGAAGTAGTATACTGCTACGATGATATAACGGTGCCCCCTTGAGGAAGGAGGGTTTCATGTAGTGTAATCAATCCCCCACTTGGTGAAGGGACCAACTGTGACGATGGGAAACATGGGAGCGGGGTGTGCCCTCATCTTCCGACAAAAGATCTCACACGGGTGGAACTTCTTGACCGATTCAACACAATCTTTGATTAATGTCAGCCAAAAGTAATCGACTCGTAGAATATTTTGGGTTGTTTCCAACCCATACAAATGACCACCACATGTTTGTTGGTTGTGGAGCCTGATTATCTTCCTGATTTAGAGGTCTTTTTACTTTTAGCCGTGTTTATACCCCATGAAGTATTTACACCCTATAAGTATGTACACTCTTCCATGCGGGGGAGTGCAGAGGGGGTACCCCCTCTGCGGGGTCCGGGGGGGCTATCCCCCCGGCTGGGGAGAAGCGGGGGTTCGGGGGCGAAGCCCCCGAAGAAAAAATTGCCTTGTAAAAGTATATTGTAATTTCATTGTAAATCTGGACTGTTCATTATAAGGTCGCAGATCTAATGATAGAGATTATGTTAGGGTTTTTGGCCCTAGAAGGCAACCCTCTTTTATGAGGAAAATGTATTGCGGCTATGTATGTTGGCGAGTATTGTATTCTGAGAGAGGAGACTGTGAGAGAAAGAAGAGGATGTTACAATGGGTTTTACTATAGGTTGTATCCCTTCATTTTGCTGGATAATAATAAAGAAAGGGCCTGGCAATTTCTCTGGTGAACGTAGCCCACAATGGGTGAACCACGTAAATATATGTCCCTCTTGTATTGTGTATCTTTTGTGTTTTGTTTCCGCATTTGTTTTATTTTTATTGCTCCGCGGTCCTGTTTTTCTAACAACTGGTATCAGAGCGTAAGGTAACTCGCAGGAAAAGAGGGTTCCTGGTTCGAGTGGGAGCAATGTCGGAAGATGGAAAGTTTAGGGTCGAGAAATTTAATGGCCAAAACTACCAGTTATGGAAGATGCATATGGAAGATTATTTATATCAGAAGGATCTATTCCTACCATTGAGCGGAGTAGCAAAGACACCAACGACCATGAAGGACGAAGAATGGGAGATTCTTGACAGAAAGTCTCTAGGAACGATACGACTGAGCCTGGCAGCGTCGGTGGCTTTCAATATCTCGAAAGAAACGACAACGAAGGGTTTGATGGACGCGTTGGCCAAATTGTATGAAAAACCCTCGGCGTCCAATAAGGTATTTCTAATGAAGAGATTATTTAATATGAAGATGTCGGAAGGTGGGTCTGTTGCAGATCATTTAAATGAATTTAATA
>ML779745.1:240370-252702 GCA_009831015.1 Picea engelmannii | reverse complement strand
TCTTGCTATTGTATGTAGATGACATGCTTGTTGCAGAGTCTAATATGCAGGATATAAATGTGCTCAAGAAGAAATTAGCCAATTCATTTGCGATGAAGGATTTGGGTGCTGCAAAGAAAATCCTTGGTATGAGAATAACAAGATACAAAAAAAATCACAAACTAACATTGTCTCAGGGTGAGTACACAAAGAAGGTGTTGGAGAGGTTTAGAATGCAGAATGCAAAACCAGTTAGTACACCTTTGGCTAGCCATTTCAAATTAACTAAGGAAATGTGTCCCAAGATACAGGAGGAGATAGAATACATGTCCAGGGTCCCATATTCATCAGTAGTTGGCAGCTTGATGTATGCAATGGTTTTCACAAGACCATATATTGCACATGCAGTGGGAGTTGTGAGCAAGTATATGAACAATCTAGGTAAAGAACATTGGGAGGCAGTAAAGTGGATTCTCAGGTATTTGAGAGGTACTACTACACATGCATTATGTTTTGGAGGTTCAAACACTTTTCTACAGGGATATGTTGATTCAGATATGGCAGGTGATAAAGACAGTAGGAGGAGCACCACAGGGTATGTTTTTACTATAGGTGGAACAACAGTAAGTTGTATTTCGAAACTGCAAAAGGTTGTTTCACTTTCAACAACAAAGGCAGAGTATGTTGCTGCTACAGAGGCTAGTAAAGAGTTGATTTGGTTACAAAGGTTTATGGAGGAATTGGGAAAGAAGCAGGAGAAAAACATGTATTACTGTGACAGTCAGAGTGCCATTCACCTTGCAAAGAACTCAGCCTTCCATTCGAATACTAAGCATATATAGATGAGGTATGACTTCATACGATCTACCTTGGAAGATGGACATTTGAAGCTGGAAAATATACACACTAGCCAGAATCCTGCAGACATGTTAACAAAGGGAGTAACCAGGGAGAAACTGAGTTCTTGCTCAGTTTCAGTTGGTCTTCAAGAATGAAGATGGAGATGAGAATTTTTCTAGGTCCAAGAGGGTTCATAGTCCAGCATATACAACAACAGTGGAGTTGTTGAGATCAGTCTCCAAGTGGGAGATTGTTGGTTGTGGAGCCTGATTATCTTCCTGATTTAGAGGTCTTTTTACTTTCAACCGTGTTTATACCCCATGAAGTATTTACACCACATAAGTATGTACACTCTTCCACGCGGGGGAGTGCAGAGGGGGGTACCCCCTCTGTGGGGTCCGGGGGGGCTATCCCCCCGAAGAAAAATTTTCCTTGTAAAAGTATATTGTAATTTCATTGTAAATTTGGACCGTTCATTATAAGGTTGCAGATCTAACGATAGAGATTATGTTAGGGTTTTTTGCCCTAGAAGGCAACCCTCTTTTATGAGGGAAATGTATTGCGGCTATGTATGTTGGCGAGTATTATGTTCTGAGAGAGGAGACTGTGAGAGAAAGAAGAGGAAGTTACAACGAGTTTTGGTGTAGGTTGTATCCCTTCATTTTGCTGGATAATAATAAAGAAAGGACCTGACAATTTCTCCGGTGGACGTAGCCCACACTGGGTGAGCCACGTAAATCTGTGTCTCTCTTTTATTGTGTATCTTCTGTGTTTTGTTTCTGCATTTGTTTTATTTTTATTGCTTCGCGGTCCTGTTTTTCTAACAATGTTCATGTGTGGCAATTGTTAAGCATGATTTCTGCTTCTTCATGAGTGAGACACCGGTGAAGGATACAATCTACACCTCAACAATACAAAGTGTCCTCGAGTATGAGATAGTTATTGGCCTGATGGCATATACGACAACGCTCATCACGAGAAGCAGAGGTGGGGCACTTCAAATTCTGGAGATAGACTAGTATATCTCCATACCAGGGGTCCAAAGACACGATAAAAAACATGTCTCCTTTGATAGGAGACTCCTCGGGTATAACATCACCCGATTCAACTAGAAGTTCCGAAATTTGTTCCGCGAAGACCAATGAATTTTTGGATTTCACTGAGACAAAATCCAAGTCGAATTCTTGGATGATAACTATCCATCTACTAATATTTCCATCGATTACACGTCGTGTCAAAATGTATTGAAATAGATTCACAATGACAATGACGATGGTCTTGCGAAATAATATGTAATGACGAAACCGTTGGACATCATGAACGACTGCCAATGCAATTTTTTCAACGTGGGAATAATTGAGTTCCGGTCCAACCAGACCTTGGTTTAGGTAGTAAATCATGTATTCTGAGAGAAAATCATCCTCCTGAACCAAGACCATGTTGATGGTCGACTCTACAGTGGCCAAGTACAATGAGAAATCTTTATTATAATTGGGTGGCCGAAGTAGAGGGGTAGACGCAAGGGCGTGTTTCAACGCTTTGAAAGAGTGTTGAGCGGCTTCATCCCAATGAAAAGGAACATCCTTTTTTAGTAAACGCATGAAACCATTTGTGATCTCAGCATAGTTTGCGATGAAACATTGTAAGAAGTTCAATTTTCCCTGTAAACTCTGAAGTTGAGGGATTGTGCATGGGGGAGGAAACTGAACTATCATCTCAACCTTTATAGGATCGACCATGATCCCTATTGTCGAAACTATGAAACCAATTAGACGACCTGGTGTTACACAAAAACTGTATTTGTTTGGATTCAAGCGAATCCAATAGTAGTGACATCGCTCAAAGATAAGTCAGAGGTGTGTTGAATGATCATCTCTCTTACGAGATCGTGATGTTAGATCATCAAGATAAGCCTCGACTACGTGTTTGAGGTCGTAGAAAGAAAAAGACATGGCTCGATGAAAATTAGCTCCAGCATTTTTCAGACCAAAAGGCATCTTTTGATAATCGAATGTATCCCACAGACAAATGAAAGCAGTTTTGTGTTGGTATTCGGGTTTGATCTGTATCTGATTGTATCCCTTAAAACCATCCATGAAAGAAAAGGCCTCACAACCTGCACATTCATTGACTATCTAGTCAATAAATGGCGTGGGGAAATTATCCTTTGGACATGCTTTGTTCAAATCACGGAAGTCCGTACATACGCAAATCGTACCATACTTTTTGTTGACTGACACGGGATTTGACATCCATTGAGTCAATTGAACGGGGTAGATGAAACCAACTTTGATTAGTTTCTCTACTTTAGCCTTAATAGCTGCTACTTTCCTGGGATTAACTGGACAAAGCTTATGTCAGACCTACCTGGCATCAGGATATGTCGTGATTTCATGTTCAAAAATTCTTGGATCTATGCCTGACATTTCCTCGTAAGACCAGGAAAACACGTTGCAAAATTCTTTAAATAAATACATGTAGATTCGAATCTCCTCGAGGGAGCAATCTGCTCCGACGAAGATATTCTCCATGACACCATGGATTCTGGAGATATCAATAGGTATCATTTTAGCGATGGTTTCCATACTTCCTTCAGTGTAAACATCGTGTGTAGCCAAAGGATTGATAGGACAAGACCTATCTCTAGTCATAATAAGAGTGAATTCTCCTGCTTCAATTCTTCTTAACTCTGGGAGAAAATAAGATATGTGATGGAGATCATCCCAGGGTATTTCTAGACTAGTCATTTCCTCAATAATCACCTCGTCTGAGGGCAAGAATAAGTCTGAAGAATCAGTATCGGCAAGGGAACCTTGAGCCCAAATAGGCTCGAGAACCAGAGCTAACTTTTGTGCGGGAGTCGGATCGGGGTCGACGGAAGATTGTTGAACTATAGAGTACGCAACTTCTTCCATAGACAAAGGCATGGGCATGACATGGTGCATTGTCCCTTCCATCTTAGATGATGGGGAAGGAAGAGTCCATGGATCATTAAAGTAAGTCGTGCGAAACGACGAGATTTGAAAGATTTCAACCCTAGGCTAGTCGGGGACAAACAATATGTAATGGACCTTGTCGGTTGGAGGCAGGTAATCAAAAGTACCCATCAAAGGTGAGCACAAACCAACCCCTACATTGGCAATGTCGGGATGAGGGTTATCAATCATCCGGACTATGGATACCCCCGATGAAGGGTCAGGACGAGAGAAGGATTACTGATCAATGGACATGATCTGACCCTCGTGTGGAAACAACAAGACCCAAAAAACTGTCGCGACCATTGTTTGCATAGAATAGGTCCAACTCCTTCCTAACAAGAGATTGTAGTTGAGAGACGCATCGACCACTTCAACCTCGACACACCGAGTCTTCCCCCCTAACTGCACGGGGAAAGAGGGGGTGATTCCATGTGGTCGGAGTGAATGAATGTCTAAAGCGGTAAGAAGAGTAGGTGACAGAGACAAAATGGGTTGGCCAATGGCCTTCCAACACACCAAAGACATCACGCATGTCGAGGCAATCTCATCAACCATCGTGCAAAAAATGTTATGAGTAAAAGTTTTCATGGTGTAAGCCACTACTATCTGAAATGCCACATGGTAAGGAAGACGGGGTTTTAAGTCGATCGTATCAAGCATGATCATTCCTAGATTACAAGTCTTAGCAGATCCTAAGGCATCTAACAAAGCCTTTCTCTAGGAAAGGTAGATCTAGTGGACTTCCAAAGCAGACATCGCACAAGGGGTTTGTGACAAATCCTCCACCACAGAGTAATTTTGGGCGGCCCTTGCATTTGGGTTGTGGGAAGATTTCTTGAACGCACCTCTTGGGATGCTTGTCATTGTTTCACCCAATGTCTTCTCAATCTAGAGAGGAAGAGATGGGTTTTTGGCTTATTTACCCTTCTCAGAGGTGTTTGGAATTCTATAGTTGTGTGTCTTAGTTATTAAGTCAACGCTACCTTTCATCATGTACACATTCGCGGACGAAGGATTACTCGCAGATGGAGGGGGTTCCTGATTTCCCCCTTCCACGCTCGAAGAGGCTTAAGTTAAATTTTTCCTGTGTGGAAATGGATTCATTAACACGACAAGCTGTTGTTGTGATAATAACTTATGGGCCTCTGCAAGATGAGGGCACTGGTGAGTCGGGTGGTCTTCCATGCACAGATTACACAGATACTTTGACTTCTTCTTTTCTGTGTTGCCCCCACCAGCATTATTGGTAGGTTTCTTATCCCCTTACCCTTCTTTCGTTGTTTCTTCTTTCTGTCAGGTTGTTGGGTGGCCTTTAGATTTGTCGATTGCACACTGTGTACATCCGACGTTTGAGTAGGGGGAGCAGTTGAACTAGTGGTTTGGTTGGTCGTTTTCTGCTGTATTGACAATTGCTGCAATTGATTTGACAGCTAATCAACGAGCTTCGTTTGTGATGAACCAACAATACCATCATCATGTGGTCCATATCTATGTCTGGTCTTGTCAAGTATCAACCATGGTGCAATTAGAAAGACTTTGTAAAGTAAACCAGATTGAGAGTAAATCATCTCTAGCTATTGATCTCTCATTATCGCGTCTTCTTCTTAAAATACCCCCAAGGTTGCGATGTCTTTAGATAACTGGGGTAAAAAATACTTAAGGAACCACTCAAGAAGGAATGTTGGTGGGACTGGTACTTTTATCAAACTCTTCTGGTGTCTCCATTCTCAGATGTGATCGGAGATATGGTCCGCTTTTGTCTGCTCAAAGTTATCCAACAATTCGGTGTCGATGTTGTATCTCATAGGTAATTGGAAATGGTTTAAGAAATCCATTGCCAATTCTCCGAAGGAAGAGTATCTTGAGTGTTTGAGCTCAATGTACCATTTCACAGCACTCCCGATGAGAGTGCTTTGAAACAAACGCAACTGGACGGAGTCGTCTCTCAAAGAGTTGAATGAGCACCATAAATGGAAGGTAGTCACATGATCACCTAGATCTTCATTAAGCTTTGCCTCGAAATTTGGAATGTCCAAAGGCAACTTGGTCAGCATGGGAGGCCAACGCAGATCGTGACAGATGAAGTCATTTAATAACCTTGTCAAGTCTGGCAAGGGCAGAGTTGCCAGCAATGGTAATTTGGGTTGTTGATTATAACCAGGGAAAAAGGAGCCTGGAGTTTGGCTGGCTCCAGGTTGCCAAGAAAAGTTAGGTTGATGGCCAGGGTTATGGTAATAACCATGGCCATGACCAACGTACAAATTTTTTGCTTGTTGAGACGTCATCGGTTGACTCCTGTAATAGGACGTAAAGGGTTGGGCTTGCGTTGCATTCCAAGGATTTTGGGAAGGGTTGCCCCCTGCCGATCTGACGGGCATAGGTGTTGAGCCTTGCCCAAGGTTCCATTGGCTATGGAAGGGGTTGCCCCCGGTCGACATCCTTGACAAGGGAACTGATCCTTGCCACAGATTCCAAGTCCTTGTGAGGAAGGAATTCCTAAGTTTTCCCCCTGTGTAGGAATAGTACCCTGCATAGGATTTTGTTGTCCATAACCGTGGTTTCCCCCGACCAAGATGGCAGCTGACGAGAATGTGTTGTTACCAAACACGTTGAACAAAGAGAACGGTGTCGAACCTACCAACATGCTATAAGAAGGAAGTCCTTGACTACCTGCTCCAAACGAACTATAGTTTATGTTCGGCCCAACGGAGTGTTGGTGAGCACTGTCGAGCGAAGGGGACGAAGGAGGTATATGACCCCCTCCATAAGGGAAATCATTATAGGGAGTTGAAGTGGCCCCCATGGATCCTTTCATAGGAGCATTAGAGCTCCCTTCCCCTAGACCTAAATTCTGTAGAGTGGAGTAGGAAAGGATAGAATTCATATTGAAGCTAGGCATCCTGTATGAGAATGGAGGGCTTGTCACACTCTGGGTGAAAGGAGCAGTGATCGCCGCCATAGACAAAATCATACCATTACCTAAGGTAGAGGCAGTCAAGACCATGGTGGTCCGGACCAACAACAGTTGGTTGGGAGGAGGAAAACCCCATGTGGTAACAGTCGTAGAGGGAGTATGAGAATTCCCTGAAGAATTAGTAGCATTTGTCTCCATTGTTGCTTGTGACACTACCTGACACTCATAAGGTTTAACCTATACAACGATGGGCGCCGATAGATCAGTGATCGGAGCGTTATCAGGACCAATAGCTTTTGCTCCAAGGTCGACAATGGTTGGTTCCTCTGGAATCAAATGTTCTCCTCTCAGAGATGGGTCAGGCTCAGTTTCCTGTGGCCCGGTTGCCTCAAAATACCCTTGCTAGTATAGTCTTCGCCTTAGTGGTGGCGGGGGTGGCTCCAGATTAACCGACGACAAGCCAAGAAGCCTTTACAACCGGTGGAGCTCTTTATCCTCCATGGTGTGAAAAGATAAATGACACACTAGGGATTTTTATTAATGTTTTGAAAACCATCACACACTAGAAAAATCTCCTATGAGATAAGACAAGCAGATCACTAGCTAGTTGGAAGAACAGTTACACCAGCCAACACTAGAGCAACTTACCGGTGCAAGTGAAACTCGAATACGAAAGCACCCTCCAATTATAATCTGCAAAGTGGGGCCCGATGTCTACCCTAGGTACCGCGATATACCCCCTACAGTCACCTGTGTAAGTGACTAATATAAAGGCAACTAGGTTGCCAGTGCGCGAACAGTCACCAGGCGCGTACAGTCGATAGTCAGGTGGACCGTAATGAGCAGGGTATCAAGCCTGAAACATATCAAGGGTATAAAAATAAAGTGTTACAGAAGATGAATGAGGACCTTGAACGGATTAGAGACCCACAAAGCTCCGTGGCAAATGTGATCAATGGAATCCCAAGATAATCCCTCTATATGTGTTCCCCACTACGCTTGGTCCGACTTTAGAGGGGTTATCTCTGCTACCTTTCCTTACGTGAACTCGTGTTTAGCCTCTGTGTTAGAGGGGGGTCCCAGATAAATTTCATGATTACTGGAACTTCAAGAACTCCCTAGCTCAGACTCTTATGTTTGTTTCCTCTCCAATCCTAAATCAAGGCTCTAGCCTAGACTGCATTGATGGACCCTACAAACACAAAGTCTAATAACTTTTAATTAAGCTTTAATTTTAGTGGTTGTATTAAGTCAAGAGGAATGGAAATGAAACCAGTGATTTTTTTTAAGAGACGAAAGAGGAGAGCATAAGATGATACTGGAAACAAAAGTACTTCTTTCTTCAAAAACAAAGATTTTCCAATTTAAACTCTTTAACCAAACTTTTCGTAACTACTTTTTCTCAGATCTTTGAAAAGAAAAACTTAAAACAAGATTTTGCTTGACTATGAGCTACTTAATGTCCTAAGCATTCAAGTAAACAACTTAAGAAAACTTTCTTTTTCCTTGGTAAATGAAGCAACTAACCTAAAGTACTTTACCAAACAAAGAAATGGAAGATTTTTTTTTTATTGTTTTATGCTTCAAAACAAGAAATTTGAAAATGAATTATTTTCTTTTCTTCTAAATAAAATAAGGGAAAAATTATGACAAGTCAAGACCAATAAATGAATTCAGGCCTAATCGCAGATTGTAGGGAGTCATTGACAATACCAAACAAGTAGATCAAAGAAGACTCACAAACTTGTCTAAAACCCTATCAAAGAAAACACGAGAAATCTTTTGATGCAAATAAAGATATGTTGAGGTCAGACCTAGGCTACAGACTGCTATAACAGAGACCAGGGCTAGATCAAGAAAACCTCTGAGAAGTGTGACTTCTGACAGGGAAGAGGATGACTGTCTCTTCTAAGAAAACATTTCTCAACACAAGCACGCTACTGATACTTCAACAACTAGCGTATGTACGCGGACTGTCCAAAGGCAGGGCATGTATGCATGCGTGCAGGCCCAATACAAGCTGTGTACACCTCTGTAACTTCTCAAAAAGATGAAAACCAACAGTCAAGCAAAGGCAGGGAATACTGGTATGGAAGACCAACATCCCTTAAAGACACAAAAGCTTACAAAAACTCAAAAATAATGAGTAAAGTGATTCAAAAACACCCAAAAGAAATATCCCCAAAGACCCTAGAGGCTTCCCCAGTATGGTCGCCAATTCTTCTATAGCGGGAAAACCCCTCTACGGACTACACCAGGGTTCTAAAATGTAGGTAGAGCTAACTGTCTAAAGTCTCCTACTTTTTATCAACTATCTCGACGTTATCCCACAATCATACATAAAAGACAAAGTACAGGGATCCGGTAGGCATACCTTAATCTCCACGTCCGGTGTCGATCCCTTTGTGCTCGGTTGTTTCCTGACTGCAAGTCTCCTCCCAAGGCTAACTTGCATTTACCAAAAGACAAACAAGAAACTACAAGCATGCATTCTATGTATGGATTAGTGGGTTAGACATTATAACCAAGAAATGTAAACAAATCATAAATATTTAAGACATCATTTGGCGGGACAAAAAAAGTACTTCTTTATATTAATCTCACAAAAGTCATTTACAAAATGAGACTGGAACTGCTCCTCGAACTTGGTCCTAGGATCCTCTTCACCATGCACCAACTACTTTCACGTGTTCTTCTCCTCTTCAGTTCTCTCTAGGGAAATGGCAAGGATTTGCAAAGGAGGAAGATTCTGGCTCAAACTCACAATGTGGTTGAAAAATATTGGGGCAATGGGGAAATATTGAAATGGGCAGAGTTTCTATGCTCTCGTGCTTATTTTTGGAATGGGGCCCCAACACCTTCTTTTATAGGCCAAAATATATAGTAACGGTTGGGGTGACCGGCTATGGGTGGTCAAATGGTTAAGTAACGGCCCGAAAACCTGTATCCATATTCAATTTTCATTTTTTCCGATTTTTTGTGAGTGTACGCGAGCTGTAGTGGTGCAACAAGTGTGTGTACATGGTAAATAGTGGTGTAGGGTGCGTAAACCTTCAAAACAATGGTTTTTAGAAGAGTTGTTCAGTGATGGCTTGGAAAAGATAACAAGTAATATGGCCTGATGCCAGGTATGCATGTCTGGTGCAGTTTAGGGTTATAACATCAGGGGAAGGAAACTTGGACCATCCTATATACTTTTCCAGTTGCAAACTTTCGCAAGCTAAACACAATTACACCACAACCGAAAGGGAAGGTTTTTCTATGGTGTATGCTTTACAAAAGTTTAGGCATTATTTACTTGGAATTCATTTTAAGTGTTTTATTGACCATTCTATTTTGAAGTACTTGTTGAAAAAACCCATGTTATAAGGTCGCATTTGCAGTTGGTTGTTATTTTTTTACGAGTTCTTTTTTTGAGGTCATTTTTTAAGTTGGGAAAGTTAAATGTTGGGCCAGATCAGTTGTCTCACCTAGAATCTAGAGAAAGTGGTGGACTTGTAGATGACCATCTCCCAGATGCATATTTTTTCAATATTGAGGCCATTCCTGATTATTTTTCAAACATTGCCCTATTTTTTACTATTGGTACTACGCCGACAAGATATTCCACAACACAAATGAGGCACCTAGTGGTTCAACCAACATATTATCAATTGATTGCAGGCCAACTATACAAATTGGGATTGGACAATATCTTGCGGCACTATGTGCTTGACCACAACCAACCAGATATTCTATGGGAATGTCATAGTGTAGTTGTTGGAGGACATGTTGGCAGAAAGGTAACTTCCATGAAGATCTTATAGGAAGGACTATGGTAGCCTATAGTATTTAAATATGCTAATGAATATGCTTGGGTCTACAATATATGTTAGAGAGTGGTAAAACCATCACATCGTGTTGAGTTGCCTCTGCACCCTGTTCGCGAACTACAAGATTTGAAAAATGGGATATTGATTTCATCGGTCTGATAAATACTACACCTAAGCATTCCAAGGAAAGATACATAATTACCACAACTAACTACCTAACTCACTAGGATGAAGAAGAGGTTGTTTTGGATTGTTCTACAGCCACCGCAACATGGTTTCTTTTTTAGAATGTTATTAATAGGTTTGGTTGTCGTTACAGCTTGTCTAGTGACCAAGGAGCCCACTTTTTCAATGAAACTATAGTGACGCTTACTAGAGAATTTTTTATTCAACATCATAAGAGAAATCCTTATCATTTGTGTTATCACTGAAATTTCGTCCGCAACATCGCATGCAAATGGTTACAGAAATACATCATTTGCAAACACCTATTAGTTCACCTACAACACCAAAAATGCATTTCCAAGAGGAAAAAACTATACAACTGGTTAAAAAAATGACATGCACTAAAACACTAAAGGAAGTGCGCGGGCCAAAGAATCTCGTAGAGTGCACAATGCGTCATATGCAAAACTATGTACGAGAAAAACAGTTCACTCCTGTGAACAATGCATTTATGGTTCTTGTTGGCCCCTCACCCACTTATGGACCAGCTCCCAACTTGATTTGATCCTCAAATCCGAGCTGAATCCAAATGGGGGGGGGTGGTCAAAGACCTAAGGGTGCCCTAAAGATCCCCTTGTCCACACTAAGAACCAGTTGGATATTGCCTCAAAGACATGCTATAAAAGGAGGCCATGGGTGCACTAAGAATTTAAGAATCTCATTGTATTGTTATGTTGCCTCTATCCTCCCTCAAGAAACCTCTTTTCTTCTTGGAGCATTCTAGCAACATCTCAATAAGCTATTCACCTCACCTCTTGAGGGAATATGCTTGGATTTATTCACCATTTTATTTATAGTTTATCATTGTAATAAGAGATCTCAAATAGGGGATTCAAGAGCCCTCCCAAGGAGGAAGAGGGGATCCATCGGTCCTCCTTTCTCTACAGTGTTTTCCAACTAATATAGTTATCCATTGCTGGTATAATCATTGGTCATTTGGTTGATTGATTTTGGTTCAAAGTTCCTTATGCTTTTTAGTTTTATTTCCTTAGTTATTTCTTTAGTTGTTTCTAATTTAGTTGTTTGTTTACTTCATGTTATTTGATTGTTTAATTCATACACTAATCTATGTCCTGTCTAGCAGGCCCAACTACACTTATAAGTGCCCTTCTTTTGCTCATTCAAGTGACGAAAATGACACAACAGATTGGCGACCATATTGGAGATAAGGTATCAATTTCCTCCCTATTTGGGATTTTTGAACACTTCTTTTTGACCCATTTTCCTTGTAGGGATCATAACCACCCCAGCCTTACCTTTCAAGAGCTAAGTTTGGAGCTAGAGGAGGAGAATTCCACTTAATATTTTACCCCTCGACGCGTATCAGAACGTGCACGGGTGTTCCAGCCCATAGATGCGCATTCTGAGCATTGTGCACCAACAACACTTCGTTTCTCTACGCATTCTGCACACAATGCGCCAAAAGGTCTTCGGTTCTCTATGTTGGATTACTGAGAGGGGGGGTGAATCAGTAATAACGTAATTATAATCCTTTTTCTTCAAATGTTATATCAATGTAGAATTATTATCCAATAATGAGCAGTAATAAATAAACAATCACACACATGCACAATACACTAGTGT
>ML779745.1:172371-228788 GCA_009831015.1 Picea engelmannii | reverse complement strand
TCCCGTGAGGGCTTTCACCATAAGGGGACCACTTTGGAGTTCATCCATATTTACTTCTTATCAACCATGAAAAAACAATAATGAGTCATATTTACATCAAACACTATTGGGTCCATTACCCAAAACTTTTTGCTACGGGTCTTCAAGGGTTGACATCAATGACAACCAACCTTAATCAACACTCTATGCATTATGCGCCCATTACACGTCTGTCTGAACTGTAACCCACACATGTCTAGAATTCCAACATTGTAAGAGTTTTTGTGATGTTTTGAAGGCCCCTAGCCTTCAAAATCTTGCTTTTATGCAATTTGTAAATGCATCACACTTAGGTCCCCTTCCCACATGAAGGGTTAGTCAAAACATAGGCACTTAGGGGGTTAAAAAGAACCATATTTCTCCTCTTTTTCTTTGACTTGCCACATGGATGGCTTGTTTTGATTATAAAAATTAAGTTGAGATTCTTTACTATCACATATAAAAACACTTGCATTGGGAGCATAAATCAAACTTTAATCATTGAGTATGCTCTTCTCTCGCACCATAGAGTGATCTTGAGAATCAAAAAAGTGATTAAGGGGACATTTCATCTCCCTTAACAAAATTTTTAAGAGAGGACAAAGCCCCCCTAGGGATCCTCTTAGTTTATTTTCAAAACATCTTAAAATTGTAAGGGCCCATACATGCCCACATGTTGCAAAGTTAGGATAGTTTTTGAAATTACTTTCTTAGTTTACATCACTAGGAGAGTTTAAAGATCAAAGTAATGGGCCCATACATGCCCACATGTTACAAAGTTAGGATAGTTTTTGAACTTACTTTCTTAGTTTACATCACTAGGAGAGTTTAAAGATCAAAGTAACGGGCCCATACATGCCCACATGCTTGCAATCTAGGATAGTTTTTCAAAGATTTCTTAGATTAAATCACATTAGGGAGTTTAAAGGATTGGTAAGGACCCATATGTCCACATTCTAGTTCTTTAGGGACTTTAAAATTCTGCAAGGTTGTACCAATGACATCTAGTAAGATAGGTAATCAAGATTTGTAAGGACCACAGGAAGTCCACATGTTGCAAATCGACATCTAAATTTTTAAAAATTTGGCACATTTTATCACTTACTCAACACAAAGTCACTCCTCATTCACATAATTTCATCTTGAATTGTGGAGGTTGAAGTAGGTTTTCTCCAAAGGAATTCTGAAACATCCCACTATTTCTTGAAGAAATTATCCACACCCACTTAATTAAAACGAGATTGGTTCACACCCCCAATCTCTCAACCAACCACATCTAAATTTTTTCTAAAAAACTCATTAAGTTTTCCTCCACGAGAGGTGCCAAAATAAATTTTTTAGTGTAGGATCTCAGGGGTAGGCATCCAAATAACCCCTTGTTATCTGGTTCTCACTTCTTCAAACATTAGAAGTTGACAAATAGGGAACTTTAAAATCCTCCAAGTCAAGTGTTCCTAACACCATAAGGCAGGGAGATACTCATGAAGGGTCGAAGGCTGAGGTTCGGTTGTTTAGTGCCTCCCCCCTTGAGTCACCCGACTCTTGGAAGGGATCATCCCGTGACCCATTTTTGAGGCCGAAAATCTAAATGTCACACTTTGACCGAGGTACCTAGTGACCAAATTTAGGACATCTACCCAGGTGGTAATTATGGGATGCAATTGCACCTTGATCGAATTTTGTGTGGCTATTGGGAAATATCACCAGCTCTTTCAAGATATGCACCCTCTACCCCTCATTATAACTGATTGTTTCATCCTTCACTAGTTCCTCTTCTAGTGGCTTTAGATCCCACTATTGAGTGTTATTGGAAGGTCCAATGCTATTTGAGAGGAAGGATGTTACGTATTTGTAGGACACATACACGAGCATTTGTTTTCTTTGTTCTCCCATGCGGAAAAAATCTACCTACCCTCATGTATGATTCTTTTCAATTGATTTTTGGATGATGCTCATTTTATTACATACGATTGTGAGATATATTGTGAAGGTCCAAATTATACAAGTCTCTTTTTCATTTATTTCTCTTGTCACCATTTTCACACATTCACTTTGCTAGTCGAACATCATAGGAGACCCACATAATCCCATCGTTCCAGATGCTTGCAAAACCTGTCTCTTATCCTAGGAGGAGTTCCTAGTCTTGCCAACTCATCGGCTCAACCATATCACACCCCTATAAGAACTACTATTTTGGGATCAACTTTGCTTGGTTCCACTTTACTTTGGTCCAATTCCCAAGTCCAACCGTCTACTAGCTCTCCTTTACAAGGAAGCGGGGGGAAAAATTCCTCTCAAAGAAGAAGTACAACCATGGCTGGAACTAACTCTCCACCACCACCCCCCATGCCATATTTGGCATCCCTCAATATCCCTGATTTGAGTAAACTCATGAATGACCCTATATTGCATGACCCCACATGGCCCAATATGCCTACTAAACTACCTTCAGACATTCCCAAGTTTGAAGGAAAATTGGGGGAAGCTCTCGCTAACCATGTCATGAACTTCCACTTATGGTGCTCTTCAAACAACATCATGGGTGAATCTGTCTGCTTAAGGTTATTTCAGCGCACTTTCACAGGTCCATCATCCAAATGGTATGTGGACAAAAAATCAAGGTCTCATACAACTTTTGAATCCTTGGCCAAAACATTCTTGACCTTCTTTCAACTACCCATTCGTCATGACAATGGTCTAGAACTTCTCTCTGAGTGTAAACAATCCTCAGCCACACATATCATCGACCACATTCACGAATGGCATCGGCGTCGTAGTTTATGCAAAGAAGAAACCACCAAAGAACAATGCCTCAATTGGTTTCTCATATCACTCGTCTCTATCCTTGCCAAATATGTGGCCTCCACCTTCCCCCACACTGAAGAGGAAGACATCAGTAAGGCTCAACAATACGACCTCATTTATGCTCAGTCGGGTTACTTATACACAGTAATACCTGACGCACCAAGACCCATACCCTTCGGCCATAAAAAACCTGATATGTCTCATGCGACGGATGGATTGATAGGTACCACAATACACCATAATCTGTACATACAACCACCACCCATGTCTGGTACACCCCAATATCCGTCGATGTATGGAGGTCCGTCTTACTACCCTCCTCCCCCTTACCAACAACCATATCCTGTGACCCCCCTCCACCCATAAGTGGACCCTTGCCGACACCCATGATGCGCTCGTCCTCTCAACCAAGTTCAGGCACCCCTTCTACCTCAGCTTATAACCTGGGAACTAGTGAAAGTGCTACACCTTCCTATGCACCCTACGGATCGTTGCCCCAAAACAACCCGTATTTTCCATTTCCTGGTGTTGGTGTCAGAAGTCACTCCTGGATTGCGGTAGGAGTAAGCCTGAGGCCCATTAGTTTAAATGTCATGATTTGTTGATAAAGGGTGATGGATGGAAGTAAACTCGGAACAATATCGTTCTAACTCAGAAACTAGGACGGGCATGCACAAGCAGATGAGGCCTTGATTCAATTTCAGGCAGTAAGTTGTAATAAGGGCGAGTAGGAGGAAGACTTCTGTGAGGAAATGTGAAGGGCTGTTGTGGGCTTCGGGCTTCCGACAGCCTGTAGAAGAAAACTTTGAAGACAAGAACTTCTTATATTCAAAGGCAGAAAAACTAAAAGAAAGTAACAAAGATTATAATAAATCCTTTATTATAACACAATCATGATGATTCATGTGAATCATTCAATCATGAACCCTTTCAGTTTGAGATCGAAACAAGATGAAAAAGGGAGTTGCCTTACATTAAACAAAGAAATTTCATATACAGATACATAGCCAGGAAAACCAGTGCTTCATTAAAACATTACAGTCGGGAGCTCTGCTCTACCATCCCCCCGCCTTACAAAAATAAAAAAATTGAGTATATATGCTCAGATCAATTCACCCCCTTGGAAGAAGGAGGGTATATGAGACATTAAAGTCTAACTTAGCGTGCGTAGGTTCTTCTAATCAGTCGAGGACATCAGATCGACATGGCTCTTTTAGGAAAACCTGCACACGGGACAATCTTGGGCAGACTGCCTGCCAGAACATCCATGCCCTGCATTCATGGATTGAGCTGAGGTCTCAACCACCTGCTCAATATTCATTAACTGCTTTTTCCATGGAGGGTGGACGAGACTGAAAACATAAAGAGAGACCCCATGTCCTTTGAAGTCCCGGTAACCGAAATGTTGAAATGGCTCCTGGGCGCTTTTCGCATTTCACGTTTCGGGGTTTCAAAATGCAGTGGAAGTGAGAGACCCTGTGTCCTTTGAAGTCTCGGTAGTCAAAATGGCTCCTAGGCGCTTTTCACATTTTGCGTTTCGAGGTTTCAGAATGCAATGGAAGAGAGAGAGACCCCGTGTCCTTTGAAGTCCCGGTAGCCGAAATGTCGAAATGGCTCCTGGGCACTTTTCACATTTCACGTTTCATGGTTTTGGAATGCAATGGAAGTGAGAGAACCCATGTCCTTTGAAGTTCTGGTAGTTGAAATGGCTCCTGCACTCTTTTCACATTTTGCGTTTTGGGGTTTTGGAATGCAGTGGAAGAGAGAGAGAGAGAGAGACCCCGTGTCCTTTGAAGTCCCGGTAGCTGAAATGTCGAAATGGCTCCTAGGCGCTTTTCTCATTTCGTGTTTCTGGGTTTCAGAATACAGTGGAAGAGAGAGAGACCCCATGTTCTTTGAAGTCCCGGTAGATGAAATGTCGAAATGGCTCTTGGGAACTTTTCGCATTTCGCGTTTCGGGATTTCAGAATGCATTGGAAGAGAGAGACCCCGTGTTCTTTGAAGTCCTAGTAGCCAAAATGGCTCCCGGACGCTTTTTTCATTTCTTGTTTCGGTGTTTCAAAATGTAGTGGAAGAGAGCAACCCTTTGTCCTTTTGAAGTCCTAGTAGCCGAAATGCCGAAATGGCTCATCATTTCATGATTTTGGCCATAAGAGATGAGCTCATGCGCCAGACGTCGTGCAACTCTGCGACTCAAACTTACCCGATGACCGTCGATCTGCTCCATCTGTGGATCCTCACCGTTGAAAACAAAATGCCTGCTCACTTGATTTTAATCCCAAAATGGAATTTTTCAGTATGCTGCGCTCGACGCTCATGACTTGAAAGAATTGGCGCTAACATTAGGCTCCATGGAGGATAGAGTCATCCATGAGATGCTCTAAGAAATCCTTCTGCAGTTCCAGTTGCCTTCTGTTGGGCTATGGAGTTATTTATTAAGCCGAAAATAAACATAAAATAAATAAAGACAATATTTACAAACACAGAGGAGCCGTCTAAGGCTCAAACAAAACATTTCTTTAGGAAATGCCCATTTACTGGGCTGCTACAGACTTCTTCACCCTCCAAATCCTACAACCTGTACGTGTTATTTAAGACTACTTCAGAGATTTTGAAGGGCCCGATCCAGAGGGCATAAAACTTGCTGTGTTTTCCCCTATCCTACCTGGGTGCATCCCACTTAAGCACCAAATCTCCCAACTCGAATTCCTCCTTCCTAACCTTCCTGTCAAAGGCATGCTTGATCTTCTGCTGATGACTGTGAGCTATGTCCATCACCTGCTCCCTGATCTATTGCACTTCCACCACTTGATGAATTCTTCTGACCATATGGTCTGGCTCTCCTTCATGATCTTGAAAGAATTTAGCTACAGGTAAAGTGAGCTGAGTGGGAAACACAACCTCCATCCCATAAACAAGTTGAAAAGGTGAGGTGCCCAGGGACTTCTTTGTTGTCACTCGATCAACCCAAAGATCGAATTTGAGCTTTGAATCCCAGGCCCTCTTATTGTCTTCCAGTAACCTTTTAATGAGTTTGATTAGACTTTTATTGGAAGATTCTTGAACTGCTCATAGAACTTAACCAAAGGCTCAGACTTGAAAGAAGCAGCATTAACAGTGACAATTCTGCTGGGGCAGCCAAATCTGGCTATGATATCCTCCAAGAAGCTGATAATTACCTTGTGCGAAGCACTCTTGGTGGGGGAAGATTCTATCCACTTGGTGAAATAGTCTGTTGCAGTCAGGATCCATCTATATTGGCCACTTGAAGGAGGATGAATTTCCCCAATGAAGTTCAACCCCCCTTGTTGAAAGGGTGTTGAAGATGCTACAAGTTTTAGTGGTAGATATTTGAGCTACTGCTTTCCTGAGAACCTTTGGCATTTGATGCAAGATCTGACTTCTCTTCAGACATCAGTGAATAAGGTGGGCTAGTAGTACCCAGCCCTGGGAATTTTGTGGGTTGTGGTCTTCCAGAAATGATGCCCTCCACAAAGGCCGCTATGGAAATCAAGCATAACTTTTTGGGCTTCTTGTGGGTTCAAACACCTCAGAAACACCCCTAGAGGATCTCTCTAGTGCAAGACTTGGTCAATAAGGCAATATCTGACTGCCTTGAGATTTAAATATCTGGCCTTACTTTTTCCCATTCCATCAGGAGGCTTCAAATCTTGCAGAAAGTACAAAATGTCTCTGTACTAGGTGCATTCTGCTAGTGATAAGCCACCCTAAGATATTTTGCTGGGCAACTCATCTTGCTGATTTCCTGAGCAAGCGTTGATGAAGCTAAC
Source organism: Picea engelmannii (assembly GCA_009831015.1). Lineage (NCBI taxonomy): Eukaryota > Viridiplantae > Streptophyta > Pinopsida > Pinales > Pinaceae > Picea > Picea engelmannii. Next base: position 222,174 of record ML779745.1, on the reverse strand, counting down.
CTCCAAGGCCTTGCAATTGGATTTAGCCAGCAGCTTGGCTAAACCCTACCCTTTTACCAACTTGGTGGGCTTTATCTCCAGGTCAAACTCTAGGATCTTGGCAATCCATTTACCTCTTCTCCCATCTATGTCAGGCTATATATGGATGTCCTTCATAGAGGCTGAAGGACCGTATGCAATCACTCTTGAGTGCAAGACATAGACTGTGAAAGCTTTGAGAGCTTTCACCAAGGCATAGGCCAGCTTCTCCATGATCTCATACCTAATTTCTGCATCTCTTAATGCCTTACTGAAGAAGGAAATGGGTTGCTCTCACCCTTCCTCATTTTTTTGCAATAAGACCGCTGCTACTATATCAAAAGAAGCAAAAGAAAAAATTAGGAAATCCTTGGAATAATCAGGACTGATCAACACAGGTGCCTCAGTCAATGCCCTTTTTATTTGGACGAAAGACTCCCTGGGTTCAACAGTCCATTTTACTTATTTTCTCTTTCTGAGCATGGTTGTGATGTGTTTCACCAACTCAGCAAAATTTGAGACGAACCTCCTCAGAAAGTTAATCTTCCCTAAAAAAGCCTGAACTTCCTTTCTAGACCTGGGAAGTGATAGGGTCTGAATTGCCTCTACCCTACTGGGATCAATTCTCACTCCCTCTGCTGATACTATATGGCCTAACAATTTCCCCTCCTTCATAGCAAACAAAGATTTCTTTGGATTTAAGGAAAGGCCAAACCTCCGTCATTTCAAGAAAACTTTCCTCAAGTGACAACAATGCTCCTTATTAGACCTGGAGAAGACTGTGATGTCATCCAGATAGATCACCACAAACTGATATTTCTCCTCGATGAAGGCTATGTCCATGGCTCGTTGAAATGTTGCTTATGCATTCATTAATCCAAAAGGCATTTTAGCATACATGAATGTGCCCCAAGGAGTGGTGAAGGTTGTTTTTTCTCTATCCTCAGGCATGACTGATATCTGATTATAGCCAGAAAAACCATCAATCATGGATATCCTAGATGCACTAGTTACCCTCTGTAATATGTGTTCCATTTTGGGCAAGGGATAATTTTCTTTCTTTAAGCTCTTGTTTAGGTTCCTGGAATCGATGCAGAGCCTCATTTCTCCACTTTTCTTCCTCACCAGGACCAAATTGGCTACCCACTCAGAATATCTCAAGGGGACAATGATTTGGGCATCTAACAACTTTTTCACTTCTTTCTCCATGACAAGAAACAACATGGGATTTATCTGTCTTAGCTTTTGCCGAAATGGATTAGCCTCTCTCTTCAGTGGGATATTGTGTTCAATGACAACTGTGTCATATGTCTTGAGGTCTTCATAGGTCCATGCAAACACATCAACAAATTCTCTTAATAACTCGGTATATTCGGCCCTTTGTTCTTTGGTCAAACCACTTGACAACTTGACAAACTTAGGCTCCTCATGTGCGTCGATGTTGCACTCCGCTGTATCATCATCTCCATTTGAAACCCTACCCTTTACTTCCACATCATTCCCATCGAACAGTCTTTCTAAAGGGACTAGTCCTTTCAGAATGTGATTGCTAGGCAAATGAATAATATGGTGATTAGTAATTTTATTTAAAAATACCTCAGGGTGAGGGTGACTTTCGAGATCAGGATCCTGATCAATGTGCAATGTAGAAAATTCATCGACGGACTGAAGAATTTTTTTTATTTCAAGATCGTCTTTGAATACCTTCGAATGCTTGATATTGTCCGAAACAAATGGCTTGTATCTTATCTCAACCTCATATTTGATCTTAGGCAGCAGAGGGATCTAGAACATACTAGTTGAGACAACTAAGGAATCGGCCAAAGTATTTTCCTCTCTTGGAATAAAAGAAATGTTGAAAGATGAGAATAAATTATCAATCAAGTCCCACACTTCATTTTTGTAACTCTTGAGTCGAGGATGATTAGCCTGATAAGCATTTCTGACTTGCTGGATTATCAACTCAGCATCTCCGAACACTGCTACCTCCTTAATTCCCATTTCTTTTGCAGCCCTCATACCCAGAACAAGAGCTTCATATTCTACCACATTATTGGTAGCTTCAAATTCTAGCTTGTATGACAGGGATATGGTTTCCTGCCAAGGGGACACAAGAACCACTCCAGCGCCAACGCCTTCACTAGAAGAAGCTTCGTCGAAGAAAATTTTCCAAATAGAGGTGGTTGGAGGAGGTATCTCGTGATTAAATATGGGTTGCTTTCTGATTTGAAAAGGGGCTTCAGGAGTCTCAATGATCTGCAATAAACTAGACCCCAAATCAGTGTCAAGTGCAAAGATGGGGTGATTAGTGGGGTATGCTTCGTCACTGACAATGTAGGCCAACTGAGATTCTCTATACAACCTCTTGTGTTCCCCTCCAAATACTGGAATGGTGGCATATGTGAGATCCATCTGTAATGTTCCTCCAAGTTTTTTAATCCAAGATCTTGACAACATCATGTCGAACTTGGGGGGAACATCAACTACTACAATGTCCATGACCACACTCTTCATTGGAAGCTGAAATAAAGAGACCACCAAGTCTTTGATCACTCCAAGGCATTGCACCCTCCTTGAATCAAAAGACTACAAATCGTGATAATCCTTTGTCACTTCCAGCCCCAATTCTTCCATGACTATTTTGGGCATAAGGTTGTGGGAAGATCTTGAATCCATGAGGCAATTATGCAACACTTTATCATGTATGTTCAGGGATGTGTAGAAGGGAGGGGATGAATCATCTCTGTATTCTACCATGGGACCTAGGACGACTACTAAATTTTCATCTTGAAGATTTACTGAGTCTGTAGAAGGCTGGGGGGACTTAGATTGTAGCATCTTGGAGAGGGACCTTTTGAAATCTTCATTTTTAACTAGCTCCGAGAGGGGTACGGGAATTCTAATCTTTTGAATTTCATGATCAAAACTAAAGGAGGGAAAAGGTTTAGGAGCTTCCCTTACCTCAAAGACAGGTTCTTTGGTTGTTGGCGAAGTATTCTGACTTTTATTTTCTTTAGTAGTGATTGTAGCAGGTTTAGCAATTTTTTCCGCTATGAGGGGTTGATCATGGATATCAAAATTTCCTTCTTTCTTCTTTGAAATGAGATGATATCTGTTAGGAGTTTTGTTGGCCTTGTCCCATTTACCCAACTCATTGACTTGAATGTTCATAAGGGATCCTTCATATGCAGATTGAGTCAAATGGGGAAAAGGGGAAGTGTCTTCAATACAGTGAATTTCAGGGTCAAGCTCACCTATCTCTTCTCCTTCCTCATGAGCAACTAGGCTATTTTGGAGAGGGGTTTGAATCCTCTGATCATCTCTGTCTTTGCTCCTTTGTTCCCTTGGAAAATATTATGGCACATTATTGCTAGGCCTCCTGAAGCCTCTGTTATCATTATTTTGGGGATTTCTTTACATGGGCTTCCCATCTAACTCCCACCTTTCCATTCTAGCCGAAAGTGACTTTATCAATTTAGTTACCTCATCCATCTGAAAAGGAAGGGGAGATGAATTGGATGGAGATGCTTCAGGTCTCTTCCTGGATATGTCTCTATCAACCTTATTCCTGAGTCGGTCAACAACCAATATGTTAGATTCTACTTCCACGACTGCATCCTGCATGTGAGCCAGAGTAGTTGCTCTCCTTTCCCTCAACAGGAGGCATAAATTGGGATCAAAAGCGCTAACATAAGTGATTTTAGCAGAGGCTTCTGAGGGATTTATTTCAGTGGGGATCTTATTGTACATTTTATTGAATCTCTTGGAGAAGTCAGAGACAGACTCTCCTTCCTTTCTCTTCAAAGACCCAAACTCTATCATGTAATACATGAAGTCTTTTTTGTCTCCCCACTGTCTCAAAAAAGCGTTATCCAAAGCCTCAATCCCATCAATAGATCCAGGAGGCGGGGCCCTAAACCACTTTCTAGCCTTGCCTTCAAGGCTATGGATGAAAATCCTCATCCATACGTCTGCATGCATGATAACATGATCATCCGTAAAACTGTAAAAGGCTTCAAGGTGTTCTTCTCTAGCTATGTCCCCTTCACCTGTAAACTTGGGCAACTTCTTAAGGTAGCCATCTACTGGAAGGGCATTGAGAGGCTGAGGTAACAAAAGGGGAGCATACCTAGTGACTATTATAGCCTCCATTCTGGTCATGGGGGGATTTTCTCTTGCCATAGGAATATTAGGTGGAGGAGAACTCAGAGGAGAAGGAGCTCAAACAAGGGATATTGGAAATGAGCTTACAGGTGGACAGGGAAACAATGGGGGATTCAGAGAGAAGGATAAGGGGATTGAGTCAACAGATGCTTCTCTCTGTGCAGTAGCGACAACAATAATAAGAGGAGGGGTGGTAAATCTAGGGGTGGGGAAATCTTCTATGGTCCTAGGTCTATGCCACGGTACAACTTCAGGGGAGAGGGGAGTGACAAGGATTTCTCCCTCCAATCCCAGACCAGGAGGGGAGAACTCAGCAGGAACACTCCCGAAATTCAGGAAATGGGAAACTTCAGAAAAAGGTATGCTAGGAAGATGAGAAGAAGAAAATGGAGTTCCTATAGAAGGAGATGGCAAATTGCCTAGTTCAATGGTGGAAGTTTATCCTTCATAGGCCTTTCCTTTTTTGAAAATCACCTCCAGATCAGCTTCAGGTGTAGCAAGAGGCAGCTGTGGATGGGACCGTGTGTGTCTACCTCTGGAAGCCACAACTAAAACAACAAGTTCACCATAGTGGAGTCGTCACATTGGAGTCGCTAGGTGCACAGTAGCAATCTCATAGGGCTCTGATGCCTGATGCACCTTCAGAATTAGAGGCTTGATGTCGTTCAATCCAAGGGAAAATTTTCAACTTCGTCCCCAACAACATCGCCAAAAATGTTGGCATCATAAGTCACTCCTGGATTGCGTCAGGAGTAAGCCTAAGGCCCATTAGTTTAAATGTCACGATTTGTTGATAAAGGGTGATGGATGGAAGTAAACTTAGAACAATATCATTCTAACTTAGAAACTAGGTTAGGCATGCACAAGCAGATGAGGCCTTGATTCAATTTCAGGAAGTAAGTTGTAATAAGGGTGAGTAGGAGGAAGAATTCTATGAGGAAATGTGAAGGGCTACTGTGGGCTTCGGGCTTTCAACAACCTATAGAAGAAAACTTTGAAGACAATAACTTCTTATATTCAAAGGCAAAAAAACTAAAAGAAAGTAACAGAGCTTATAATAAATCCTTTATTATAACACAGTCACGACGATTCATGTGAATCATTCAATCATGAACCCTTTCAGTTTGAGATCAAAACAAGATGAAAAAGGGAGTTTCCTTACATTAAACAAAGAAATTTAATATACAGATACATAGCCAGAAAAACCACTGCTTCATTAAAACATTACAGTTGGGAGCTCTGCTCTACCATCCCCTCGCTTTACAAAAATACAAAAACTGAGTATATATGCTCAGAGAAATTCACCCCCTTGGCAACAAGAGATTAGATGAGACATTAAAGTCTAACTTAGTGTGCACAGGTTCTTTTTATCAATCGAGGACATCATATCAGCATGGCTCTTTTAGGGAAACCTCCACACAAGATGATCTTGGGCAGACTGCATGCCAGAACCTCCATGCCCTGCATTCATGGATTGAGCTGAGGTCTCAACCACCTGCTCAATATTCATTAACTACGTTTTCCATGGAGGGTGGCCGAGACTGAAAACATAAAGAGAGACCATGTGTCCTTTGAAGTCCCGGTAGCCAAAATGGCTCCTGGGCGCTTTTCGCATTTCATGTTTCGGGGTTTCAGAATGCAGTGGAAGTGAGAGAACCCATGTCCTTTTAAGTTCTGGTAGCCAAAATGCCGAAATGGCTCCTTGGAAATTTTTGCATTTCGCATTTTGGGGTTTCAGAATGCAGTGGAAGAGAGAGAGACCTCATTTCCTTTGAAGTCCCGGTAGCCAAAATGCCGAAATGGCTCCTGGGTGCTTTTCGCATTTCGTGTTTCAGAGTTTTGAAATGTAGTGGAAGTGAGAGACCCCATGTCCTTTGAAGTCCCGATAGCTGAAATGCCGAAATGGCTCCTAGGCGCTTTTCGCATTTCGTGTTTCGAGGTTTCAGAATGTAGTGGAAGAGAGAGAGACCCCATTTCCTTTGAAGTCCCAGTAGCCGAAATGCCAAAATGGCTCTTGGGCACTTTTCGCATTTCGCGTTTAACGGTTTCAAAATGCAGTGGAAGAGAGACCCCGTGTTCTTTGAAGTCCCAGTAGCCGAAATGTCGAAATGGCTCCCGGGCGCTTTTCGCATTTCACGTTTCGGGGTTTCGAAATGCAGTGGAAGAGAGAGATCCCATGTTCTTTGAAGTCCCGGTAGACAAAATGCTGAAATGGCTCCCGGGCGCTTTTCGCATTTCCCGTTTCGGGGTTTCGAAATGCAGTGGAAGAGGGCAACCCTTTGTCCTTTTGAAATCCCAGTAGCCGAAATGTCGAAATGGCTCATCATTTCGTGATTTTGGCCATAAGAGATGAGCTCATGCGCCAGACCTCGTGAAACTCTGTGACTCAAACTTACCCGATGACTGTCGATCTGCTCCATCTGTGGATCCTCGCCATTGAAAATAGAATGCCCGCTCACTTGATTTTAAGCCCGAAATGGACTTCTTTAGTATGTTGCGCTTGGCGCTCATGACTTGCAAGAATTGGTGCTAACACCTGGTCCTCCACACCCAATCGTTCTTCCACAAGGACAACCACATGTCGGTGTTAACTTTGTTCATCCCTCTCCCATTCAACAATTTAAAATTTTTGAACAACTGAATATGAAAAATCCGGCCCAGTGGCCGAATAGTGCCAAGAAGAAAGGGAAAAATTGCAACAATAATAACCCAGGACCAGGAGGAAATAACCCCCAACAAAACCAACCTACTGGGGGCAACCAGAACTCCCAAGGGGACAATAAAAACAACATCCAAGGGAGGAACAATAACTTCCCTTGTGCCCTTTGTGGTGAGCATGGTCATTATACTCACCATTTCCGCCAAATTGTCGACTTCAAATGGATGAAAGATTCCATGAACGCGCCACGTCCTCCAGCGTTGCCTGCCCCTCAACAACCCCCAACCGTATTTGCAACAACCACCCCCGATTGTGTTGAAAAACCCTATTCCATACCAAGGTGTTATGAATACCTAGCAGGAGATGCATCCTGCCCCACCACAAATGGAACAATATCAAATCCTTGGAAATTCGGTGGATCACAATATCCTCCTAACTAGCGAAGAAGAATTTCTTCTGCAAATGCACAATCATCAATACAGTGTGCCCCCTGGATCTACTCCCACCATGTCGGAAGCGGCTCCAACTAAATCCAAACAACCCCTTATTATTCCCCTCCCTAACGTTGAACCCACCATTTGTATCCCTCTCATCCTGTTATGATGAACTGTCAACAACCCTCAGGCTAGGGCGGCACACAATTACAGTTTTATCGATGACTTGGCGCAATATCCTGCAGCCATGTCAGTCTTGGAGTTCCTCCAAACCTGTCCAACTCAACGAAAATCCTTACTTTCTGCCTTCGGGAAATTTGACCCAGTTGATACTAGACTCATCACATTTGATCTAGATTGTGGGGAACCTTGTCTCCCTTCTTTGGTAGCTTTCCATATACCAGTTAAGATTTGAAACATCACAATTCATCAATGTATCATTGATGAAGGTGCATCCACATGCATCATGTCCAAAATTATATGGAAAAAACTTGGCTCCCCTGAGCTAATACCATCTTCCATCACTTTGAGATCTTATGATGGACGACCATCCTCTCCTGAAGGGCTCTTTCAAAATATCCCCGTTGAACTCAAGGGAAAAACCATCCTTATCGACATTGAGATTATTAATGCCCCGCTCGATTACAACATATTTTTTGGATGTAGCTACATGTATTCTATGAAGGCAGTGGCCTCTTCTGTATTTCGAATGATGATGTTCCCCCACAACGAGAAGATCATCACGATCAACCAAGTTTGACGTTACGAGCCTAAACACTCCTCCAACATCGATACCATCTTACCTCTTATCCACACTAGTTTTGATGCTTATCCACTCCTTTCTATGGGAATACCATGGAGCACCACTGCTCATACACCCCTTAGCACAAGTGTGTGTCGTATCTTCTAATGGAACTGGAACTAGATATACCATTCCTCCCACTGAGGCTTATCCACCCCTCAATGTCCCACCAATTGAAGAAATTCTACCTCAGGAATTACCTGATAACCCAATGACACAACCTATCCCTGATTTCACCCTTTCCCAAGGGAAAATATCGGTGTGGGAGACAATCCCCCAAGCCCTCACTCATATTTCCTTCTTCTACCCCCCACCAGGAGTACAAGATTTCCAGGTAACCGCAACGTTGACCCTTCCCAACATGGTGCTCGCCATTATGGTATGGTATCTACACCCACCCACGATGGTTCCTCAACCATCCCTCCCTCCCCAAACAAAGGGAATCTTGATGCAGATTCTAGTACTAACGTCGGCCACACCTCCTTCACCCCCACTTTCTAGCACCATCGTAATGGTTGGGGGAAGATGGAAGAAGAAAGAGCCCACCGCTCCACTTCCCCCCTTGAATTCAACCTCCTTGCACACTATGCGAAAGAGAGGGACATCCCACTAATCAGTGTCCCTCTCTTCCTGAGTTACACAATTTGATCCAACTCCCTCGAGAAACTACATCTCTCGTCACTTCACCAAGCACACATATTACTACCATAATGTTATCACTGAAATTTCATCCGCAAATGGTCACATAAATCCAGCATCTCCAAACACCCATTAGTTCATTCATGGCCCCAAAAATTCATTTCCAAAGGGCACAAACTATACAGCGGGTTATAAAATCAGCATGCGCTCAGAATATAAAGGAAGCATGCGCATGTGTGCCAGTTGAAAACGCAGGGAAAGTGCACATGCGCCCGATGCATGACTATGGACACAAAAATCCACGCACACCTTAGAACAACGCATTAATGATTCTGGTCGGCCTCCCACCAACTTCTAGTTCAGCTCCCAATTCGATTTGACCCCCAAATCTGAGTTGAATCCGAGTGGGGGGCTGGTCAAAGACCTAAAGGTGCCCTAAAGGGCCCCTTGTTCACACTAAAGACCGGTTAGATAATGCCTCAAAGATTTGCTATAAAAAGAGGCCATGGGTGCACTATATTTTCAAGAATCTATTTGTATTGTTATGTTGCCTCTATTCTCCTACAAGGAACCTCTTTCCTCATTGGAGCATATAAACACCATTTCATTGGGCCATTCACATCACCTCTTGAGTGAATGATCTTTGGATTTATTCACCATTTCCTTTTAGTTTTCTATTTGTAATAAGATCTCTCTCATTGGGGGTTCAAGAGCCCTCCCTTGGAGGAAGAGGGGACCTATAAGTCTCCCTTTCTCTTTGGTTTTTTCCCACTAATACAATCTATCCATTGGTGGCATGAATAGTTGTCAATTGTTTGGTTAATTTTGGTTCTAATTCCCTTATGCACTTTAGTTTAGTTTATTTAATTGTTGTTAGCTTAGTTGTTTTTTTATTTCTTCTGCTTTATATTTCTAACTCTTGCACTAACTTTTGTCCCGTCCATCTAACCCAACTGGACTTGCAAGTGTCCCTCTTTTGCTCATTCAGGTGACGAAAAGGATACAACAAATTGGAGACTCCACTAGGGATAGGTATCAATTTCCTCCCCATTTGGGTTGTTTGAGCACTTCTTTTTGGTTTATTTGACTTGCAAGGATCATAATCAGCCCAAGCCTACCTACAAAAAGCTAAATTCAAAGCTGAGACAGGAGAATTTCATTCAAAATTTTCTTCCTGGTCATGTATCAGAAAGTGTGCGGGTTTTTTAGCCCACAAGCGCGCCTTACAAACACGTGCACCAAGAGCACTTTTCTCCTCAGTGCATTCTGTGCATGTGCATCAACTGGTCATTCTTTGTTTGCGCATTGGCGCCACATGCGCCTCTGTCTACTCAACGACCCATGCAATTGTCTAGAAATTCGACATTGTAAGGAGTTTTTGTGATGTTTTAAAGGCCCATAGCCTTCTAAATATTGATTCTATGCAATTTTTAATATGCACCACACTTAGATTCCCTCTCCACATGAAGGGTTAGTCAAAACCTAGGCACTTAGGGGGTTAAAATCCTTATTTTTCCTCTTTTTGCTTTCATTTTGCCACATGGATGGCTTGCTTTGATTGTAAAAATTAAGTTGGAATCATTCAATATCACATATATAAACACTTGCATCGGGACCAAAAATTAAAATTCAATCATAGATTATTCTCTTCTCTCACACCATAGAGCGATCTTGAGAATCAGAAAAACGATTGAAGGAAGATTTCATCTCCCTTAAGGACAGAATCTTTAGGAAAGGACAAAATATTTAGGAGAGGACAACAACCCCCTTTTGGACTCCTCTTAGTTTCTTTTCAAAAACATCTTAAATTTGTAAGGGCCCATACATTCCCACATGCTGCAAATATAGGATAGTATTGAAGCTACTTTCTTAGTTTACATCACTAGGGGAGTTTAAAGATTATTGAAACGGGCCCATACATGCCCACATGTCCACAATCTAGGATAGTATTTTGAATATTTCTTATATTAAATCACATTAGGGATTTTAAAGGATTGGTAAGGACCCACATGTCCACATGTTAGTTCTCTAGGGACTTAAAAATTCTGCAAGGTTGTACCAATGGCATATAGTAAGATAGGTAATCAAGGCTTGTAAGGACCACATGAAGTCCACATGATGCAAGGTGACACCTAAGTTATTAAAAATTTGGCACATTTTATCACTTGCTCACACACAAAGTCACTACTCACTCACATAGTTTCGTCTCGAATCGTGGAGGTAGAAATAAGTTTACCCCAAATGGGATTCTAAAACTCCCCACCCTTTTCTTGAAGGAACTATCCACTCCCACTTAATTTGAATGAGATTGGTTCACACCCCCAATCTCACAAACAGACACATCTAATTTTTTTTCTAAAAACTCACTAAGTTTTCCTCCACAGGAGGTGCCAAAAGAATTTTTTTAGTCTAGGTAGGATCTCAGGGATAGGCATCCAAATAACTCCTCATTATTTGGTTCTCACATCTTCAAACATTGGAAGTTGTCAAATAGGGAACTTTAAAATCATCCAAGTCAAGTGTTCCTAACACCATAAGGCAGGGAGATACCCGTGAAGGGTCGAAGGCCGAGGTCTGATTGTTCTATGCGTCCCCCCTTGAGGCACACACCTCTTGGATGGGATTCAACCCATGGCCCATTTCTGAGGCCGAAAATCTAAATGTTTCACTTTGACCAAGGTACCTAGTGACCAAATTTTAGGACATCTACCCAGGTGGCAATTGTGGGTTGCAATTGCACCTTGATCAGGTTTTGTGTGGCTATTGGGAAATATTGCCAGCTCTTTCAGGATATGTATCCTCTACCCCTCATTATAACTGATTGTTTCATCCTTCACTAGTTCCTCTTCTGGTGGCTTCAGACCCCACTGTTGAGTGTTATTGGAAGGTCCAGTGCTATTTGAGAGGAAGGACGTTACATTTTTTTTAGGACACAATCATTTGTTTTCTTTGTTCTCCCACGCGGACAAAATCCACCTACCCACATATATGCTTCTTTATCAAATAATTTATGTATGATGCTCTTGTGATTACAAAAGATTGTGAGATGTATTGTGAAGGTCCACATTATACAAAGTATCTTGTTCATTTATTACTCTCATCACCATTTTCACACATTCACTTTTCTAGTCGGACATCATAGGGGACCCACAGAATCCCTGTTGTTCGAGACGCTTGCTAAATCTCCCTCCTATTCTAGGGGGAGTTCCTAGTCTTTCCACCTCATTGGCTCAACCCTCTCACACCCTTGTGAGTGCTATTGTCTTGGGATCATCTTTTCTTGGTTCCACTTTACTTGGGTCCACTACCCAAGGCCAACTCCCCACTAGCTCTCCTTTACAAGGAAATGGTGGGGAAACTTCTTCCCAAGGGGGAAGTACAACCCCACCCCACCACCCTCAAGGATCGAGTACACAAACCACTCACACAATGGTTGGAACTAATCCTCCACTGCCACTTCATATGCCATACTTGACTTCCCTCAACATACTGGATCTGAGTAAGCTCACGAATGATCCTATATTGCACAACCCCACATGGCCTGCAATGCCCACCAAACTACCTTCTGACATCACCAAGTTTGAAGGAAAGGCAGGGGAATAGAATACCAACCATGTCATGACCTTCCACTTATGGTGCTCTTCAAATAGCATCATGGATGACTTCGTTCGATTAAGGTTATTCCAACACACACTCATTGGCCCGTCAACCAAGTGGTATGTAGATGAAAAATCAGGGTCCCATGTGAATTTTGAATCATTGGCCAAAGCATTTTTTACCTTATTTCAACTACCAATCCGCTATGACAATGGCCTCGAACTACTCTCTGAGTTTAACCAAACCTCAACCACACATATCACTGACCACATTCATGAATGGTGTCGGCGACGTAGTTTATGCAAAGCAGAAACCACCATACAACAATGCCTTGATTGGTTTCTCAGGTCACTCATATCCCTCCTTGCCAAAGATGTGGCCTCCACTTTCCCCCAATCCTAAGAGGAATCCATCAACAAGGCTCAACAATATGACCTCATTTATGCGTAGTCGAGATATTTATATACGGTACTACCTAACATCCCAAGACCTGTAACATTCGGCCAAGACAATCCTGGGATCTCTCACTTTGCGGATGGATTGATTGGTACCACCACACACCACAACCTATACATCCAACCCCAACCCATGTACGGTACACCCCAACATCCACCTATATATGGAAGACCCCCTTATTATCCCCCTCCCCCTTACCAACAACCATACCCTATTATACCCCTTCCACCCACGAGTGGACCTGCATCGACACCCATGATGCGTCTGGCTATACAACCAAGTTCTGGTACCCCCTCTACCTAATCTTACACCCTGAGCACTAGTGAAAGCATCACACCTTCCTATGTACCATATGGATCATTGCCACAAAATAATCCATACTTTCCATTTCCTGGTCCTCCCCAACCCATGGCCCCACCACAAGGACAACCACACGTCAGGGTTAACTTTGTTCAATCCTCTCCTATCAGTTGAATAATGCCAAAAAGAAAGGGAAAAAATGACACAATAATAATCCCAGGCCAGGAGGAAATAACCCCCAACAAAACCAACCTGTTGGGGGCAATCGGAATCAAGGGAACCAAAACCCCCAAGGGGGAAATCACAACAAACACCAAGGAAAGAATAACAATAATCTTCAGACAAACTTCCCTTGTTCCCTTTTCAGTGAATAAAACCATTATACTCACCATTCCCCCCAAATAGTCGACTTTAAATGGATGAAAGAATCCGTGAATGGACCACATCCCCCAGCATCGCCTGCCCCTCAACAGGCCCCACAACAATAAGTGCAACAACCACCCCCAGCAGTGTTACAAAACCCTATTCCACACCAAGGGGTGATGAATACCCAGAAAGAAATGCACCCTTCCCCACAAAATATGGGACAATATCAACACCCTAGCACTCCTGCAGATCACACTATCCTCCTCACCAATGAAGAATAAATTCTTCTACAAACGCGTAGTCATCAATATAGCACATCCCCTAAATCTACTCCCACCACTTCGAAAGTAGTTCCAGTTACAATAGGACCACCTCTGATGACCCCATGCCCTAACATTGAAACTCCCCTTCGTATTCCTCGCATCCCATTACGACAGAATGTCAACAATCCTCAGGCTAGGGAAGCACACAATTACAGTTTGGTTGATGACTTGGCGTAATCCCCTACCACCATGTCAGTCTTAGAAGTCCTTCAAACCTGTCCCACTCAATGGAAGTCATTACTCTCCACCCTGGGGTAGTCGACCCTGCTGATACTAGACTCATCACATTTGATCTAGATTGTGGAGAACCCCGTCCCCCCGCTTTGGTAGCTTTCCAAATACCCGTCAAAATTCAGAACATCACAGTTCATCGATGCATCATCGATGAAGGTGCATCCACATGCATCATGTCCAAAACGGTATGGAAAAAACTCGTCTCTCCTGAGATAATACCCTCCTCCATCACTTTGAGAGCTTATGATGGATGACCACCCTCTCCCAAAGGGCTCTTTCAAAATGTTCTCGTTGAACTCGGGGGAAAAAATATCCCTATCGACATTGAAGTTATCGATGCCCAACTTGATTATAATATCTTATTTGGACATAGCTACATGTACGCTATGAAGGCAATCACCTCTTCTATGTTTCGCACGATGATGTTCCCCCACAATGGAAATATCATCACCAATGATCAAGTTTCACATTACGAGCCTAACCCTTCCTCCAACATCGATAACATCCTACCTTTTGTCCACACTAATCTTGATGCCTACCCACTTGTCGATATGGGCCCTGGAATTTTCAAAGACCTGTCCTTTCTAGGGACATACCACAGAGCACCCCCGCTCATACATCCCTCATCTTAGGTATGCGTCATCTCTTCCAATGGAACTAGAACTGGAGATACCATTCCTCCCATCGAGGCTTCTTCACTTCCTGACGTCACACTGGTCGCAAAAATCCTACCTCAGGAATCCCCTAAGAACTCTCCATCACCACTTGTTCCCGATGTCCCTCTCCCCCAGAGTCACATCCCGGTTTGGGAGACAGTCCCCCAAGCCATTACTCAAATCCCCTTATTCTACCCCCCACTGGGCATACAAGCTTTCCAGGTATCCACAACGCTTACTCTACCTAACATCGTGCTTTCCATCCCAGTTTGGTATCTGAACCCACCCAAGATGGTTCCTCAACCATCCCTCCCTCCCCAAACAGAGGGAATCCCAATGTAGATCCCAATCCTCAATCCCACCACACAATCGCCACCCCTTCTTATTAGCGCCACCACTACAGTTGGAGGCTGAAGGAAGAAGAGAGAACCCACCACTCCACCTCCCCCCCAAGTTCAACTTCCTTGCACACTATGCAAGAAATAAGGACACCCCACTAATCGATGTCCCTCTCTCCCTGAGTTACGCAATCTAATCCAACTTCCTCGAGTAACCACACCGCTCTTCACTACACCCAACACACCTAGTACTACCAGTACCACAGGGTTGCGAACCAAATTTTCATGTGTCATATGTTCATAATATGGGCATTACACCCACCATTTCCCCACGCTACCCCAATTTCGATAGACACTAACAACAGTATGCTAAAGCTTTCAGCAAGAGTCCCCCCCATCTACATCATCAAGTACTCCTATCACAGACATCCACTATGTCACGACTTCAGTTAACGAACGTATGATATTCCCTTTCTCTCTCTGTGAATCACTGGATCATTTCACATACCAATGTCCTACGATCCTTGAATACATGCGCCACCAAATGGCCCTTATTCAGAATCCTACACCCACCCCATTTCCAGAGGTACCAACGATATCCCCCGATGTCGTTCATATTATCTCTCCTAAGCATGAGGCACTCCCCACTCCTCCATGGTTCATGAATAACCTATATGAGGATTTTCCCCCAAATCCCCCCAATTCTCCAGTACATTTCCCCACATAAATCATATGCCTGACTACAATTTTTAACCCACAGTATCTCGATATTTGGTTTATGTTGAGCACACCATCGCAACCTCCTTGCACCTCCCCTACATATTCATCACCGGAAGATAATCAGACGGTGACAATCACCAATGTTACTCCCCGGGATCCCCTATATTCTCGCCAGTTCCACTATGACGAAGACATCCTCGAGGAATTAACTACCCCTGATTGCCGATGGAATGCACTCTATCACAGACCACTCTTTCTCTCGCAAAAAGCCTTTGATCCCACTAGTCAAGACTCCATATACGCGATCGAAACTAAATATTTTATCCCATCAGGGCATATAGATTGGTTTAGCAATACTATCCCTGCCCCTGACGCTTTTGAAGAAGGAAACATGGCTAACATTTCCCCCACGGTCAAAATTGATATTTCCATCAAACCTGGCATCGTAGAGGAAATCACCATTGGCATTGCATGCTCTCCTAAAGAACTTATAGCTTACAAATCTCTCTTCCAGGAATACTGGGACATTTTTTCCTGGTCATAAATAGATATGCATGGCCTTGATCCTTTTATTGTCAAACATCTTATAGACACATGGCCTGATATCACACCTGTATGACAAAATAAATGCCCACTACATCCATCCAAAACAGCAACCATCAAAGCCGAAATCGACAAATTACGCATTGCCAGGTTCAAATACCCCATCGCATATATGTCGTGGGTCTCCAACCCCATCCCTGTCAACAAAAAATAGGGCACTATTCGCGTCTACATTGACTTTCATGATCTCAATCATGCCTGTCCCTAAGAAAACTTCCAACACCCTTCATCAACCAAATTATTGATGATTGCGTCGACCATGAAGCCTTGTCCTTTATGGACGGTTTCTCTGGCTACAATCAAATTCAGATTCATCCCGTGGACGAATACAAAACCGCATTCACTACCCCATGGGGCACTTTTTCATATCGCGTCATGCCTTTTGGCCTCAAGAATGTCAGTGCGACATTCCAACGGGTCATGACCTACATTTTCCATGATCTAGCTCGCATCATCCTCGCCTACTTAGACAATCTCACCGCTCGATCTAAGAAACGCACTCAACATCTAGATGACTTACGCGTCGTCTTTCATAGGTGTCGTCAGTACAATATACACTTGAACCCCCTCATGTGTGTATTTTCCGTCACCATCGGATGCCTCCTTGGGTTCATCGTTTCCCAATGCGACATCACCCTTGACCCCCTCAAGGTCCAACCTATCACCGAAATTACACCACCTCGTAATTTATGCCAACTCCAAATCCTACAAGGCAAAGCTAACTTTCTACGTCGCTTTATCCTCGACTACGCCACTCGTGCACATGGATTCCTTCGTTTATTGCATCACAATATCCCATTCCAATGGGATGAACATTCCCAAACTGCTTTTGATGATTTAAAAGTGGCGCTCTTTGACGCCCCTTTGATTAGTCCACCCGACTATGGTCGCAACTGTATCCTCTACTTGTTGACATCAACCGTCTCAGTGGTAGGAATTTTCGTCCAACTAGGGGACGATGGTCGTGAACATGTAATTTAATATATTAGTAAAAATATTTCAGGACCACCATTGAAGTACAATCACGAAGAGAAACTCTCCCTTGTAGTCGTCGTCGCAATCCAAAAACTGCACCATTACATCCTACTTCGCACTACCAAAGTCGTGGAAAATTCCAACCCCGTGCAATACTTTCTCAGTCACTGGCAAATAAATGGAAAATTTTCCCAATGGATCGTCATCCTTCAGGAGTACGACCTCAAATTTTCAACACCCAAGAGAAATAAATCCCTCATCCTCGCCGAACTCATTACGACATTTCCCACAGATACTACTAGTTCACCCATCAATATAGACTTCCCCGAGGAACACCTCTTCTACATCCCCTCGGATGATACCTGGTACGATGATCTCCTCGCCTACCTCCGAGCAGAGAAGTTTTCACGCCACCTCTCCATGGACGATCGTCGACGTATTCGCCATCAGGCCCCTCAATATCTCCTTATTAATGGCATCTTATATCGACGAGGGGTCGACACCATACTTCGTCGATGTTTGACAATCGACGAGGCTGATAGAGTTATAAATGATTGCCACAATGATGCTTGCGATGGTCGCCTCTTAGGGATGTCCACCGCCTAGAAAATCATTCAAGATGGATACTTCTGGTCCACATTGTTTCACAACTGTATCCATGTCGTGACACGCTGTGAAAAATGCCATATTTATGCCCACAAAGCATGAGTGCCACCCACTCTTCTACACCCACCATTTTGCAAATGGGGCATTTACTTCATGACTTGTAACCCTCCATCCAACAATGGACACAAATACATTATCGTGGCAGTTGATTACTTCACCAAGTGGGTTGAAGCCATGCCCACCTTCAACAACACCGCTGACACCGCAACACTTTTTTTTCTTTAATCATGTCATCTCCCACTTTGGATTCCCACTACAGTTAGTCTCTGATCATGAGAAACACTTCGAGAATGAGATATTCGTTGAAATCTCCTCCCGGTTAGGCTTCTCCCATGAGTTTTCCTCCCCCTACTACCCTCATTCCAACGAACAAGTAGAGGCAGTCAACAAGGTCCTTTAAACCATGTTTCAACATACTGTCAACAAACATAAGACCAATTTGCATCATATGTTGTTTTCATCACTATGGGCTTATAAAAAAACAGTTAAAACCGCCACTGGTTTTACACCCTTCCATATCGTCCATGGGGTCGAAGCCACTCTCCCCATCGAGTGTGAAATTCCCACCTTACGCGTTGCTATTGAGATTTTACCTGACACTGTTCCAATAGAGCAGCGCTTGCTGAACCTAGAATCCCTCAATGAAGACTGTTGGTCTTCATTACATAACAACGAGGCAGCCGAAAAATGGTCAAAGGCCAACTTTGACCACCATGTCAACCTTCGCTCTCTTAACGAAGGAGACCTCGTCCTTGCCTACGATCGCCCACGATACCCTCAGTCATGGAAAATTCGATTTGTTATGGCATGGACCCTACATTGTTCAACACTACCTCACTAAAGGCACCTACATCTTGGTCTCTCTCAAAGGACACCCTCTCAAAGAACCCATCAACAGGTTGTACTTAAAGAAATTTTACGCCTGAGCGTAGTCATTCTACACTAGGATTTTTCTTTTTATACACGTTTTGTAGCGTTTTTAATCTCTTTTTTTTCTCTCCACACCTTTTGTCTGATCTAACATTTTTGTTATTGACAGATGCTTCCTCCATCGGCCTACCACATCAATTACGCTGACAGATCTAGCTGGTGGACACAAAATATCGCTTCAGCCGCTTGGGCCCTCTATACCCCCTCACATGAACTGCTCCACTCTAGCGGCATATTTTTGGGCTCAGCGACCAACAACCAATAAAAATACACAGTCGTCATTGGCCTCCTCGCCGAGGCCAGTCACATTCACAATCTTAATGTCTGACTAGATTCCCAGCTCGTCGTCATGCAGCTCAACAATGTGTACCGTGTCCACGATCCATGCCTCTTCCGCAAATACCTTCAAGTTAGACTTTTATCTCGACATTTTGATTCACTCACATTTACACATATTCCACAACAATGCAATCAAATAGAAAATAATATGGCTAACCTAGTCTTAGATTGGCATTTATCACATCAAGATACCATTACCCATACATAAACCATCAAAATTATGTCACAACATATAGATTAGACATCATAAAAAAACATCACAAAACATCATCACATGTGAACATCACTAAGATCCCAAAATGTATATCCATATATATATCAATCACTATGCCATCAAATGCTTACAAAAAATAGTATAACATGTACATCGCCCATAGGCAGGTGAACCCCCTCATCCCTATAGGTACAAAATAGTGGTCACACTACCATATCTATGGGCTCATGGGCCTCTATAAATACAAAAAATAAACACATAAAGCACTCATGGTGCCGCTAGAGAACCTCCACCAGATCCTCTGGTCTGCCCGGTCCATGTGGCAGTCACCCTGTCATCGCGGTTGCCACTACCACTGCTTGATGGATTAGGGTCTACAACTCTGCCTGTCCTCCCACACACTGCTCCAAGACTCCATCATCATGTATCTCTGTCCACATGCCCTCATGCACTCCCTGTAGCACCGCCTCCAGTTGGCGGGAAAGTCCTCTAGCACTCTGCTAGCCTCTACTGGTGGAGCATTCGAAGGCCCTGCACCAGGGTCATAATATTGATGCCTCCTACCATCTCTCTTAGCATCCGCTGGCCTCACACCAGCCTCATCCCTCCGACGTCTCTCACCTTCCCATGGATCCCCCCGCGGCGGTCTCTCTAGCCCCTGGCGAGCCAACACTCTAACCAACTCCATCTCTCGACCATGTGACCCCACATCTACACACAAAACAAACAAGAGCTAGCATCATCATCTATCCATACATAAAACATATGCTACACTAATCAAACCATTAAATACATCAACATACCTTTGTGGTCCCAAACCTCTCCAAGAGGTAAGACCATATCAGGATCCCGACGATAGTCCATCCCGCCATATGGGTATCGTAGGATCATCTGTGGCATCTGAGGCCACACATGTGCTAGCTCAGTCGTAAAGTAATGGCCACCCTCCCCACCCCCATGAGGAACTAATATAGTTTCCCATCACATCAATCGTGGCTCTCGTTCACCCGACGCATCCAACAAAACTCTCGGGTGCAACATAGGCACCCTCTCTAAGAACCAGGCCACCAAGATAGACCCAAAGGAAAAATCACCAGAGTCAGCAGCCCGACACTAGTTAAGATGCCTTATCATCTTGGTGTGTAGCATCAAGCCCCAGGCAAAATGCTCCCCACCCAGGGCCCTCTACATAATACTCAGCTGACCACCATTGATCCGTTGAGTAGCGAGGGATCCATAGACCCTCACAATCATCGTTGCAATGCAACAATGCACAAGGGCATCCATCACCCCAATCCTCACCACTGAGCTTGAGATAAGGTCCTCCCCGATACAATATGTCTGTGCCAAGTCAGCCAACTGACCATCCCATGGAAACACGGGATCAACAGGTAGAGGGCTTCCCCGAAAAGGGAGCCCAGTCAAGAAATACACATCCTCGGTCGCAGAGAATGTGATCTTCTCTCCCTGCACAATGAAGCACTGCAGATCAGTTCTCCACATATATATCAAAAATTGTAGCAAGTACTCCTGTGCCCGCAACAGTGAGTAGTCAAAGAACTTTATCAACCCACAAGTTGTCAAAGGTCCCCGCACCCCTGGCTCCTCATCTCTCATTGCCTCTCTAAGTCACGCCCAATCTCTCTCCCTCTAGTGGACCGAATTCATCAACTGGTCACCTGCATCAACATACACAGTACTTGATCAGACATCACAACCAATAAAAACACCCCAAATCTCAAAAAAGACAAGTCTTTTACACTCCCTAGCTTTGCCTCATGTGCGTCTTTGTTTTCTCCACAGGCGCACACATATGTGCCCCTGTTATTCCCATAGTTGTGCATCAATGCACGCCTGTCGAAAACATAGGGGCACATCTATGCGCCCCTGCCACGCACATAGATGTGCATTCATGCACACCTGTTCGCTACACAGTTTCACACACATGCACAACTCTCAGAGAAACAGTCGAGCACGTGTGCGCAACTGTGCTTCGAACAGGCGCGCATTCAATATGTGCTTGTTTTCCCCATTTGGGCACCCCCATGCGCGGCTCTCCCAATTACATTTGTGCACCCAAGCACGGGAATAATTCGATCTCCCGCGCACTAGGGGGCCCACTCTTACAAAATCTCTCTGTACGGCCACCTGTACGGCCCTGCCCAAAATATAAAATCTAATTACTATGCAAAAGGATACAACCACTAACCTGGCTCTCACAAATCCTGGATTGGTTGGATCGAACTCCTAGAATCTCCAAATATCCTCTTGAACCTCTGGTCAACTCACTATTGCAGTAGGTACAAATGAGGTGGAAATGTGGGCCCTACAACTATATATAGTCCCTTTTGCCAAACTTCCATGCTCAATTACAGGAGCTTCGAGTGTCTGTTTTCTTATCCATCTTTAGCCACGAGATCAGTATCCCGCCACCTACACAGTCACATTCCCCGGGTCACCATCCATCCTCGGCCCCCGGGGAGCCTTTTTATCACATCATGCCCAGGTACGCATCCTCATGTTCAAAATTATCGAATAATTGTTATATGTTCTTTATCTAAAGATATTGTTCACATTGGGTATTCAGTTTTCATGTGTGCAGGTACTTGGTCATCACACACCAGCATAGCCCCTTCAGGTATATGATCGACACTGGCATGTAGTCATTCCCTCTGAATATCCATTACATCTCCCAGCCACACCCTCTGACATTCGCATCTAGGATCCCCCCTTCCATATATGCAGTACTCTCACCTTCGCTGCATTTTCAGTACTGTCACCTAGTAGCATTCTCCCCTACATGAGTTGTCCTATTCATAGTCCCCTTTGTGGCACTTTGACACTCATCCTTCTTTCACCCCCTAGGGATGGGAGTCCTGATAGTCTTACTCATGTTCGAGAATCAACCACATACTCCTTCTCCTCATTTTTACTAGCCTTTCACAATGGACTCCCAGAAAATATCCTACCGGTTATCATTTGACGGTGCCTCCGCAGTATCATTAGCCCTCCATTTCATCCACAATTAGTTTTCCCATCTGCAGATTTCCCTCCATTCATTTACCCCATACAGAAACCCACCTATGGGGCCCCCACCCTCCACCAGTTCCCCACTCAACTTGCGCCCTCACAGTCCAAGCCATCTTACACTAGGGAACCCATTTTTGTATCTACACACTTATATCACATTATTATTTATTTCTTTGGTAAATGTACACAGAATTTCTTTCCATCATTTTCATAGTTTTTGTGATTGTCGCCCTTAGCGACCTTCTTTTTCTGGAAAATCAACCCTCGTCGCCCTTGGTTGGGGGATCCATTACCTTCTACTCTTGTTTCCATCGTCCATAAACCCTGAGTATCCCACAGTCCATGTACCTATGATCTCTGAGTTTGTCCACCTTGTCACGCCTCTGGCACAATTTAATCCACGTCTAGTCGTCCCACTGACGCTAGATTCAGTTTCACAGTTGTTGCCACTCATACTTCACATATATCCCCAACCAAGGGAAGTCTTGAGTCTCACCATGTCTTGAATTCATCCATGAACCTCATAAGTTATTGATCTCATCCAGTGGATTTCATTATGCCCTTTTCTTCTTGGAGTCACGTCTCCCTTTCTGTCGACATCAACACAGTTTCCAGGAGGGCGACAGTATCTTGACTCTCATTCCCTTTACAATGAGGAGTCTCAGATGTCATGGAGAGAAACACTATTGTTCTCTTCTATCGTTGACCCCCATAACATTCAAATTCAAATTTATCTCATGTTACGGTGGGTCTTACTTTGCTACTATTGTAGTTGTTTTTATATTTTCCGAAGACCTATGAAATTTGTTGGGCTATCAATGCCCGCGAAATATCGACACTTCTTACATGTGTCATCGCCTCTTTTCAGAGTATGTTCACCATAATATTTGTTCTCTTCCATTATCAAACTGCCTCGGAGGGTGCTGAAGTTATCTACGTCAACATACCACTTCATTTACTGTCTTACAAATTTTTGAGTCGCATGACATGAGCATGGGGCATGCTCGCATTGTTTGTAAAAAGTTTTATTTTTCCACACCTAGCGAAAGGTTTGGGGCCCACGGGTTCCCCTCTCCCTCCAATGGGTTTCTCTTGCAATTCCTCTCAACACTCTTTCTTACAATGGTACTCTCAGTAGAATAAACAATGTTGTATTTCAACTATACGTATGCTCCTAACCTCACACAAAAAGGGGCATCTGTTATCACTGAAATTTCGTCCGCAAATGGTCACAGAAATCGAACATCTCCAAACACCTATTAGTTCATTCATGTCCCACAAAATGCATTTCCAAAGGGCACAAACTATACAACCGGATATAAAATCAGAATACGCTCAGAATATAAAGGAAGCACGCGCACGTGTGCCAGTCGAAAATGCAGGGAAATCGCACATGCACCCAATGTGCGACTATGGACGCAAAAAGTCGTGCACACCTCAGAACGACGCATTAATGATTCTGGTCATCCTCCCACCCACTTTTGGTTCATTTCCCAAGTCGATTTGACCCCCAAATACGAGATGCATCTGAGTGGGGGGTTGGTCAAAGACCTAAAGGTGCCCTAAAGGGCCCCTTGTTCACACTAAAGACCGGTTGGATAATGCCTCAAAGATTTGCTATAAAAAGAGGCCATGGGTGCACTATATTTTCAAGAATATATTTGTATTGTTATGCTTCCTCTATTCTCCTGCAAGGAACCTCTTTCCTCATTGGATCATATAAGCACCATTTCATTGGGCCATTCACATCACCTCTTGAGCGAATGAGCTTTGGATTTCTTCACCATTTCCTTTTAGTTTTCTATTTGTAAGAAGATCTCTCTCATTGGGGGTTCAAGAGCCCTCCCTTGGAGGAAGAGGGGACCCATAAGTCTCCCTTTCTCTTTGGTGTTTGCCCACTAATACAATCTATCCCTTGGTGGCATGAATATTGGTCAATTGTTTGGTTAATTTTGGTTCTAATTCCCTTATGCACTTTAGTTTAGTTTATTTAATTGTTGTTATCTTAGTTGTTTGTTTATTTCTTGTGCTTGACATTTCTAACTCTTGCACTAACTTCTGTCATGTCTAGTTAACTGAACTGGACTTGCAAGTGTCCCTCTTTTTCTCATTCAAGTGACGAAAAGGATACAACACATAGAATCCCCTGCTACAGGCAGTAAAGGGTTGCGAACCAAAATCACATGTTCCAGTTGTTCATAGTATGGCCACTAAACTCATCATTTCCCTGCTCTACCTCAGTTTTGATAGACGTTAATGACAGTATGCCAAATATTTCAGAAAGACCCCTCTCCACCCACATCATCAGGTACCCACATCACCGAAATCCATTATGTCTTGACCTCAGTCACCGAATGGATGAGATTCCCTTTCTCTCTTTGTGACTCACTTTCTCATTTCACATACTAGTTTCCTTTGATCATTGAATACAGGCGTCATGAAGTAACCCTTATTCAAAATAATTCAACCACCTCACCTCATGTGATGCAAGTTACTTCCCCTATCTCTTATCCAGATACTATCCATATCATATCCCCTAAACCTAAGGCACTTCCCACCCCTCCATGGTTCATAGATAGAATGTTTGAGGATATTCCCCCACATCCTCCCAATTCTCTGGTTCATTTCCCATAGTAAATCTTACCCACTACCACAGTTTATCCCCCACAGTGTCTAGACATTTGGTTTATGTCAAGCGAGCCATCACAACATGGTTGCGATACCCCCTCTACGTATTCACCACTCGAGGACAATCACACAATGGCAGTCACCCATGTCACCTCCCCAGATCCCCTGCATTCTCGCATTTTTCACTACGACGAAGTGATCCTGGAGGAACTCATTACCCCTGATTTCCCTTGGAATACACTCCATCATCGAGCACGTTTCCTCTCACTAGAGGTCATTCACCCACCTGATCGGTATCCCCAAGCTCCCATAATCTTCCAAAATACCTCACAACACTCTCACCAACTCACCAATAGTGTCATTTCAAATGAGGTGGCATTGTGGGCCCACCATCCATATATAGGCCCTTTTCCCCAACATCCACACTCTATTACAGGAGCCCAAAGCCTCTTTTTCCTGATCCATTTTCAGCCATGGGATCATGGTTCCACCATCTACACAGTCACGCTCCCCGTGTCACCATCTGAACTTGGCCCCGAGGGAGCATTTTTCTCACATCAAGTCCAGGTACACATGCTCATGTTCAAAATGATCAAATAACAATTATATATTCTTTATCATAAGATATTTTTCATGTCGGGTATTTGGTTTTAATGCGGGCAGGTATTTGGTCATCACAAACAACACAACCCCTTCAGGTATATGTTTGACATTGGCATGTAAACATTCCCTTTGAATATCGATATCATCTCCCAGTCACACCCTCCGATGTTTACCTTTAGGGTCCTTACATCCAGCTCTGCAGTACCATCACCTCTACTTCATTTTGGTATTGTCACCCGGTAGCACTCTCCCCCACATGAGTTGTCCCATTCATAGTTCCCCTTAGTACTTTGACACTCATGATGCTTTCACCCCCTAGGTATGGGAGTCCCGATAGTCTTATGCACTCTCGAGAATGAACCACATAAATATTCTAATCATATTTCTAGCTTTCCTAATGGAGTCCCAAGTTATCTCATCTTGGTTCTATTTGAATGCACCTCTGCAGTATCATTAACCCTCCATATCATCCACAATCAATTTTCCCATCCACATATTTCCCTCCATTCATTTACCTCATAAAGAAACCCACCAACGGGGCCCCCACCCTCCACCAATCCTCCACGCAACTTGCACCCTCACAGGCCAAGCCATCCTTCACTGGGGCACCCACTTCTGTATCTATACACTCATCCAAAATTATTCTTTATTTGTTTGGTAATTGTAAAAAGACTTTGTTTCCAACATTTACATAGCTTTTTGTTGTCACCCTTGGTGACCTTTTTCTAGCAAAGAAACCCATGTCACCCTTGGTTGGGTAATTAATTATCTTCTACTCATGTTGATCTCATCCATAAACCCCGAGTATCCCACAGTCCATTTACCCCTGATCTATGAGTTTGTCCACTTTGTCACGCCTATGGAAAAATTTAACCCATGTGTAGTCATCCCCCTGACGCTAGATCTAGTTTCACGGTCGCTACCAATCATCCTTCACATATATCCCCAACCAAGGGCAGTCTTGAGGCTCACCGCATCTTGAATTCATCCATGTTCCTTGTCAATTCCTGATCTTATCTAGTGGATTTCATGAAGCCCTTTTTCTTCTTGGAGTCACATCTCCCTTGCAGTCGACATCAACACAGTTTCCAGAAGGGTGAAATTATCTTGACTCTCATTACCTTTACAATGAGGAGTCTCGGACGACACAAAGAGAACCATCATTGCTCTCTGTTGTTGTTGACCCCCATAACATTAGACTTCAACACAATCTCATGTTACGATGGGTCTTATTATGTGACTATTGCAGTTGTTTTATACTAGCCGACGACCTTTGAATTTGTTAGGCCATCAATTCCTATGAGTCATCAACACTTCTTACAAGCGTCCTTGCCTCTTTTCAGAGTATGTTCACCATCAAAATTGTCATCTGTCATTATCATACTGCCCCGGAGGGCGCTACAGTTATCTACATCAGCATACAACTTCAGTTACCGTCTTACATTTTTGAGTTACATGACACGAGCATGGGGCATGCTCGCCTCGTTTGTATACATCTTTTATTTCTCCACCTAGAGAAAGGTTTGGGTCCCACAGTTTCCCCTCTCCCTCCGACAGATCACTCTTGCAGTTCCTATCAACACTCTTCATTACAATGGTACTCTCAGTAGAAGAAAAAATTCTTAATTTTGGCTATACATATTCTCCTAACCTCACACATCAGGGGTATCTGTTATCATTGAAATTTTGTCCACAACATCACATGCAAATGGTTACAAGAATACAACATCTCCAAACACCTATTAGTTCACCTGCAACACCAAAAATTCATTTCCAAGAGGCAAAAACTATACTAATGGTCAAAACATTTACATGCGCTAAAACACTAAAGGAAGCGCACACATAGTGTGCGGGCCAAAGAAGCCCATAGAGCGCACAATGCGCCATATGCGTGACTGTGTACGAGAAAATCCACATAATCCTGTGAATGGTGCATTTATGGTTCTTATCGACCCCTCACCCACTTCTGGACCAACTCCCAACTTGATTTGACCCTCAAATCCGAGTTGAATCTGAATGGGGGGTTGGTCAAAGACCTAAGGGTGCCCTAAAGAGACCCTTGTCAACACTAAGAACCAGTTGGATATTTCCTCAAAGATATGCTATAAAAGGAGGCCATGGGTGCACGAAGAATTTAAGAATATCATTGTATTGTTATCCTACCTCTATCCTCCCTCAAGAAACCTCTTTTCTTCTTAGAGAATTCTAGCAACATATCAATAAGCTATTCACCTCACCTCTTGAGGGAATAGGCTTGGATTTCTTCACCATTTGATTTCTAGTTTATCATTGTAAGAAGAGATCTCAAATATGGGATTCAAGAGCCCTCCCAAGGAGGAAGAGGGGATCCATCAGTCCTCCTTTTTCTACGGTGTTTTCCAACTAATATATTTATCCATTGGTGGCATAATCATTGGTAATTTGGTTGATTGATTTTGGTTCAAAGTTCCTTATGCAATTTAGTTTTATTTCCTTAGTTATTTCTTTAGTTGTTTCTAATTTAGTTGTTTGTTTACTTCATTTGCTTGGATTGTTTAATTCATACACTAACCTATGTCTAGTCTAGCAGGCCCAACTAGGCTTGTAAGTTCCCTTCTTTTGCTCATTCAAGTGACGAAAAGGACACAACAATCCTCAAGCTAACATAACAGTGGAAGCATTTAATGAAATATTGGAGAGGGGGATGACTAAGGTTTGTTGTGAAAATCGAGATGATTTGTATGAGTGAGTACCAGTTGTGTTATGGGAATACCGGACTACCACGAAGTGATTAAACATGTACACCATATAACAACTAGTATACGACCAAAAAACAGTTGTGCTAGTTGACTTTCTCACCCCAAGTCTATTCATTACACAAGATAACAAGATGATTGAGGATGAATCCATTGTTGCATGAGTGGAGGAATTGTTGGCACTTGAGGAAGTTATGTTCCTAGCATATTTTCATCGAACTGCGGAGAAATCCTGACAAAAGGCCTATAATGACTAGAATATAAAGCGTACGTTGTTTGCACAGGGTGATTTCATGTTCTTATATGATAACAAGTATCAAAAACATTCGGGAAAGCTCCAAATGCACTAGCTTGGTCCTTTTATATTTGCAAAAATATGTGAATTTGGAACTATCAAATTAGCGCGACATGATGAAGTTCTTCGATCCGGCTGGGTGAATGGTGCATGCCTTAATCCCTACCTGACTAGTGCATAATTACAGTTTCATTACACTCATATTTATGGGAGTGGGTTACTAAGTAGGATTTCTATTTCTGTATTTGTTTTCCTTTCTATCAATACATGGTGATGTGTTTTGTGTTTACGTGTCTTCATGTTTTATTTTTGTTTCCAAGACAACCAACACGAACATTCACTTTGTGGTTGGGGAAGTTGCATTCACATCCTCTCATACTTAATTCTTCTAAAATTCCAGTCTTGTGATCTTGTGTCATCATGTGGGTCCCTAAAATTCTTTAGTACCTTCTTATCCATCATTATACCTTTGTTGTCACTGTTACTTATAGTTTAACAACTGTCCACCTTTTTTCGGTTAACTTCTCTCATATTCATTAATTTTCCAATTTGATCTTCTATCTTGTTACCAACTTTCCGGTTATGCATTTAGTTACCCAAATCACATCATGGATTATACTACGTTCAAGGGATTGAATCAACATTAATACCCAATCTTGTCACCCTATAGTGTTCAATACATAGTCTTCTTGGCATCTTCTGCATATTTCTTATAAAGACATGTTTGGTTGATGGGTTCATTCTTTTTTTAGTATTCCACTTGTTGTAGACTCAGTCCTGGAGCCTCTTAAGCACTTGGTAAGCCCGCGTCCAAGTCTTTTCCCCCCTTGTGTTATTTGTTTACCATCAACAACCCGTTCCAATGGTTCGTACATCTAGTCGAGGGGCCATCAAAACCACTATTCCAGTGGAGTTCATTTATCTATAGGTCATTGTTCAATGAGATCTACATGGAAAGGTTGAACAAACCAGGTTAGTAGACCTCAATTTTATCGATGCTACCAAATTTCCTCACATGGATACCAATGATTTCATGGATTGCACTACATTTCCTGATGATAAGTTCCAGTGGTAGTGGAAGCCTGATTACATCCCCCTGTGAGATTCTACCTTGTTGTGTTTCCGCAACCTACCTGTCTTTGGTACAACTAGAGAAGTGGCACGTTGCGCCAAATTCCTTATCAATAGAGTGAAAACAATTCTATGTGGCTAGACCAAGCCTACCCAATCCATGTAGAGGAAATCCACATGCTCATTGGGTTGTCCATGCAAGTTCAGGATGTCATTGAAGTCTTTCAAAGCTCGATGAAGCACGATAAAAAGAAGGGAGATTTGAGCTTATACGACAAGTATGGCATACACCATGGAGGTCGAGGAGCACACATTTCCTTGATTAATGATGCATAGTTCCATATGGATTGCTATCTGATTGTGGTAAAAATGATGCATAAGTACACAAAGGGTGAGTGTACTTTGAACGCCATTGCAGTTGAGGAATTTAGTAAGAATGGTTCCCCTATGAACTGGTGCAAATATATTCTCATTAAATTGTTCCAGGCTTGTGTGGATTTGAATGACTGACCAGGCTATTTTATCTATGGATACTTTCTCGTTGCCTTCACCATGTGGAAGCATGTGGAAGTGGAAACCACCGTGGGGGTGAAACATTTCTAACAATACAAATGGCCACATTGCCAAGCTCTTTGAACCATGGAATTTTCATCTTTCATCTACCAACAAGGCCACTCATAATGTCACCTCCGTGAAATGGTATGATGAGCTCATTGTTGTAACATAGCAGACCCAAATTCCACATACGCTACTCAATAAGCATACCCATAATATATGGTTTAGCATGAGCCAATATCATACATTTGTTCGGCCTCTAGGGGTGGACCCATCTCTTTTTCATATGCATCCATTACCATTTTACTTAGATGAAGCTTTGCTCAATAAATAAGTCACCTTGTGGCCTGGGGTCATTGTTGAAAAGAAGAGGATCGGTTCCTCTTATGTGATTCTATCCATTTCACAAAGGTATGCTCCAATGGAGACATCAAATGTTGACCCTAGCGGGAGAAAGAGGACCCTGAAACCTATCATTCAGAGGATGATCCAGAGGAAGTCGAAGAGGAAGTGTTTCTTGGTGGCCCACTTCAGATTTGGTTCACTTCCATTCTTGGCGATGCTATGATCTCAGGTAATAAATTGCGAGACATCCTGATTTATGTTCATCCTCAGAATAATTTTTGTACAAAATCCCTATCCCAATCCAACAGTGATATTGTCATCACTGAGGCTACCCCCCTTTCCTCCATCTGACCACAAAGTAAAATTGCCCCACTTTCCACCCATCCCACCACCCCATACATGCTCTAAACTTTCGACCTCGGTCCCTTCCCCATCCACAAGCCCCATCATCCATATCCTTGATGACCCTCACAAATAGCTCCGACCTTCCATTATTGTTTAGGAATCCAACCTTCCACAATACAGAGCATCCACCATAGTTGTGCACATGCATCCAGTATCCCCTCCCCATACTCAATTTGATACACTTGCAGCTGACCCTACTGCTCAACCTGCTACAATTACTGGTCCACTCCCTTCCACTTCTCTCCATATCCTATAACTTCTAGTCCCTCGACACTCAACTCTCGAGATGGTTAGTCAGATACAAACCGAGACAGGGCACGACCCTAATGTTTCAATGGATGAGGATGCTCCAAAGGACCCCTTCGATGCCCATGATAATACTCAATCATTGTATATCACTAATTCTATCAAAGAATAGAATGTTCCTTTGTTACATAATCCTCAACAACGACGAGTTATCTTGGAGCTCTGCTTAGAACATACCGAGGTGTTGAAAACACATTCACCAAAGGTCATCGATCGGCTTGTGTAGATTCTCAAAGTGCACTCACCTACACTAGAGTGTGTTGGTACCCCAATTTTTTTAGAGCACTCTCTCACAAGTGGTCAGCAACTTACTTCACATCCCCCTTGGGATTCCATTTCCATGAGTGGCTAATTTTCCAAATGGGCTACACCACAGATTCTACACTTTATCTAAGCATCAACTGATCAGCTAGAAAAAGGGATAAAAATAGTCAAATAGGTCAATAAATCCCTCACACAACAAAAAAAAATCCTTACACAAGGTTGTCGTTAAAGCCACTGCTTCCACATCAATTGAGTAGAACTTGCGGATCCAGGTCGAATCCAATGTTGCATTCATCACCGACAAGTTTTCTCAAGTCTGGCCATATTTTATCTAGGTCATTCATGAACTATCAGAAGATATCACACTATTTGTGCCACATGATCGAGTTGACCTTATTTTCGGTGTCTGATCCCAATTGGATGCCAAAATAGATACTCTACAACATGAGGTAGTTGCGTTCAAGTTAAAGGAAAAGTAGCAACCCAAAAATATCCTCCAGAAGCTTACATATGTCATTGAAGAAGGTACCAATGTTAAATCCTCATTGCATGCAAGGGCTGAGGAATGTTGTCGACTTTTTGATATGGTCACAGACTGGGTTGGGTTGTTGGACGAATGTAGTGAGCATGTCGAAGAGTTTTTCACTGAGCTTAAAAAGATGCATGCAAAATCCTAGACCATTGTTGATCTAATAGAGCATTTGGCTAAGTTTGTAGAGATCCAAGTTGAGGATTATAGGCTGGATGTCATGGATGACATGCATCGAGATTCTAAGACAACACTTCAACAGTTCTTACCTACAATACAAGTAGAATACATTATGCTGCAACAACTAGATTCCCTTGTTGATACAACGTGGAATTCTCTATTGGCTACCAAGCCTGAGGTACCTGATGCCAACATCGTGCAATAATTTGGTGCGAGTGCATATTGGTGAGGAAATGGAAGGATGGAGTCGAGAAATATGAAAAATTTCGAGAGCAAGCACTGTAGATTATTCCAAAGTTAGGCCTTCTATTTGTAGGAGAGTGGAGCAAAGAGGAGAAAGGTTGACTCAAGACAAGTCAAAGAGTGTGATCAAGGCTTGCTGGGCCCTCCATTTTGAAGAACCCATTTTGTTGAATCCCAAAGCACATCAGCATTAGATAAATGGGGAGGAAAGATAATTGTCAATGTATCAACAAAGTAAAAGAGTGATGTTCCATCTAGAGGAAGAAGCGGAAAATCCTAGAAGCTTCGAGCCCAAGAAAGGACAAAGTGGAATCAAGAAACCAACGGAGTGGAATAAAGAAACAACAAAGAAAATGATATAAATTGGGGAAAATGTAATGGGAAAGGGTTGGGATTTTAGAATGAACATGTGTTTTTTTGTATTGTTTTGTTGATATTTTGTTGTTGGATGAGATTACTTTGCTAGGATCTATCTGCCAAGCAAACATCTAATTCTGGTTTTGTTGTGTAAGTTGTGATATGAAATACCTGCCATGTGATCATCAGTCTAACATATAATAATATAGTTTTGGCGTTCTGCACGGTTTTTAAGACCCCGGGTTCAAGTTATCTATGACCAACAAACCCATCAGACACCAGCCCTTTTGGCATCACCTGCTTACGCAAATGAAGTCTCACCCGAGGTATCTATTGGGACTGCAAGAACCAAGTTTCTGCAGTAGTGAGGGAATGGGAGGTGACCATTGTGTTCATTATTCCTTATTATTTATGTGCACATAATTTTTTCTTTGTTCCTTATTAACTACATAGTGATTTCAGATTCATACTATCACTAGATTCTAGTTTACCACATAACCCATTACTGTAACAATCATGATTATTGCACAATGATTATGCATAACACAGATATAATATAATAAGCATAAAATAAAATCCATGAACATTCATATAACATACATTTAACACAAGATTTAATGTGGTTCACCCAACTCTGGGCTATGTACACAATGACTGGATTCTTTATTAGGTGTTTGTTAATTGCTTATAGCTTGCGCAATATCCTTACAAATATATGTCATGATTATCTTTCTCCCCTCTTAGCCTAGCCACTCTGTAGTTCAAGTCTCTCTCTCTCTGAATCATCTCTTACATTCAAAAATGGATTCCTCTCTTTTACAGACTATCCCATATCTCATCTTACATGAAAGAATTCTCAGCAGCTTGGAATAGACTCCACAATGTTACATAGAGGAACCCCTATTCTCCCAACCCGTTACATATTTATACATACAATATAGGTATTAAAACCCTACTTGGTTCCTCCCAAAACCCTATTACATTGCATGACAACTCCAGTTAACTGGTTATTTGACTACGTTTACTTTCTTTTTCATCTACATATTTCTTTTGTGCTTCGATTGCTTGTTTTTTCCTGCTTTTGTGTGTTCTTCCATATTTAGAATGTTGATTTGTCATATTTCCTTTTCGCCCGCTTTCTTCTCTTTCTTTATTCTCTGCTTTATTCCTGCTTACTGCGCATTGTAGTTATTGATGCACCTCCACTACTCCCTGTCCTCTGGATTCACCTCAATTGTGCACTCCTTAACATTCATTCTTCTCCTACGAACCTTTTTTGCGCAGTTCTTCTATACTTAGGATTTTTCCAAAAATTATATCCCAAAACGTCCTGTCCAACAAGCCACCAACACTCACTTGTGGATCATCCCGAGCCACTCGGGCCTATTTCCTGCTCCTCCATGCCGCAATGAAATTTTGGGAGGCTTCCTTTGATATCTCCACTTCCTTCAGGATTGTTGCCTCTTTTTCTGTGATCTCTTTGGCCCGCTACGCTATCAAGGTTGTGATTTTCTCTTATGCTTCATAGGTTTCTTGCTTTAATTTTCTTTGTGGAGTGGCCAGTTCACCAATCATGTATTAGTATGATGGGCTATTGAAGACTCTTCTTTTGATCCATCATTTTCTCCACTTCCAGGTATGACTGCCTTTGTGCCAAAATTCTTGTCATACATTTTGTTGGTGGAAGTGTAGTGATCCTATCTGAAGCTTGTTGTGACTTTTCTTGTGTTTCTCTTAACTTGGCCTCTACAACCTTCATCTATGGATATTCGACTAATTCAGTGCATATCTACATGCTCTCCTCACAAATTTTGGTGCATTCTTTTTATATATTCTTAATGTTTGTGACTATTTTCGTTTCCATTCTCTCTCTTCCTTCTCTGATTTCTAGTGGCGTGCCTAGCGCACTTTGCAGTTGTCAATATTCTATCTACGATCTGAAGCCCTTAATAAATTTTTCGATCTTTAACACTTGTTCTTCCATAGTAGCTTCTACTACTATGGAGATTTTTGGAAAGGCTTTGTATAATTTTTGGACAACTTTTTATGTTTTCTGTGCGATACTTTCAGCTTCGTCCTTTTCCTTGAGGGATTTTCTCACCCTTTCCTTATCCTCGGTTTTGTCCCTCGTGACCTCCTCGACTCGGCCTTAAAATTACTTCTTCTGTTGGAGCATAGTGTCATATTATTTCTATAATTGATCTCTTTCATCCATCATTTTTATCAGTTCATGTTGTGCTTCCTCCCCTCTATTATTAATCTCTTGCAATAAGCCTATCTGCAAGTATTGTAGTTTTTTTATTAGCATCCTCAATACCACTATGTTCATGTGTCCAAGTGTGTTCAATTATTCGTTTAATTCGGACATTGGAATTTCAAGTGTGCCTATCTCAATAGGTAGTGTTCTATGCCAGACTATTAACTCCGTTAATATCGGTTTCAAACTCTTTGCTTCCTTTCTTGGGATTATAGACGGTCCTCCCTCAGTTCTACTCTCTTTTGCTAGGCTAGAAGCTACCAAGACTTGTTGGAGTGCTGTCAATTGATCCTGCACTCTTTGTTGCTAATATTCTTTCCTCATGGTGGCTTCCTCCATTATTTATTTTGCAGCATCCCCTACTTGGTAGCCTATGTGGTCCATATCATCATAGGTTAAAGTATACATGGGGGTTTCTCTATGAGATTTCATATTCTTGCGTGCCCCTCCTATCGGTTTTTCCCCCTGTCCTTTTATTTTTCCCCTGTTGTTGGAATTGTATGTTGCTCTTCTATTATGGATAGGCCAGGCATATCTCATGCGCCATTGTTTTTCTCGTTCCCTTTCTCGTCATCTGGTTCCTCGTCAATTTTATCTTTCTCTTCTTCCTCTTTTGGTTTCCCTGTTTTATGTGCTGGGATTTTCCATCCATATTCTGAGTCATTTACAATTAATCATATGTCCTCTATGGTTAACCTATAACTAGTGGGAAACACTAACGCGTTGGGTCCTTCTTCACGTACACATACATGTGGTGCATGCCTTCTTTAAAACATGTGATATCCTTATATTTTTCCACCATATCTATTTATATGTTCGGTGTGTGTTCAATTAGATGTGTGATAGTTTCCAAGTATACATAAAATGTGGCATTAGTATCGATTTGTCTTCTCTTGATCATTCTATTCCATAAGTTGGCATACCTCCCAACCATATTTCCTCTGCATGATGTGCACATGTGTTGATAGTAACCTGGTCCCTGCAACTCGACTAGTGCAATCAAAATCAACAGCCATGTGTAATGAAAATATATGCCCTTTTCCTGGGCCTCAATGCAATCCTACAAAAACTGGTTCACCAAGAAGGTGGCCCAGTTCATTTGAACCCATTCAACACATTTTTCTACTTCTGCAATTATTGTAGTTGGTACTTCATCCTTACTACACTTGCACAACAACTTATAGGCTAGTACATGCATTGTAAACCAAACATTGGGGTCACTCATGTTTTTAACATCTAGTCCCCTTTTCCCTTGAATGTTTGGAAATTTTCCTTCATCAACTCTGATAGGGATCTCTCTCCTACCTTGTTGAATAAAAGGGTCGAATCCTCGCCTACCTTTGGGAGTGTTTTAATTCATGCAATCAGAGAAGTATCAATTGACACTTGGGGATCAAGCCACAATGACCCCCCATGGACACAGTTGAGAAACACCTTCACACAAGCATTAATCTCCATTCTTCACTTGAAATTTGGGATTTCCAACATGTTTATTATGCCTGCCTTCTCCAATCATGTTTCCCACACCTATGTCTCTAGCACTATAGTTGACATTCCTAACACGCTCTTAACGCACAAGTATTTTTCTCTAGCCAACGTCGGGGACTTATATTTTTTGGTGATATCATGATTCATAACCTTAAGGCTAGAAATATTTTCAAGCATCTCTCCTTCAATGCTTACACCAGGTGAAACGGGTGTTGTCGATAGTAGGTATTTCCCATTTGTTAGTACATTGATTGGTGGTGCATTATCCATCCTCAGTGGGAGGTAATCTCTGTGGAAACTTGATTGTGACATCGAAGTCAAAGCTCTAGGTACTTCCTCGACCTCTGGTGTATTTATTGGGAATTTTTCATGTTTTCGTGTTTCCATAGATGGCGCTCCAACCTTTGTTGGGGGAATTCGTCCCATGTGATAGATTCCTTAACTAGATATGTGTTTATTCTCTGATAGTTGTAGCTCAACTTTGATGCACTCAGATTCGCTCTGGTTCACTCTGGTTTTCTCTCGCTTTCATGCAACAATGAATTGCACTTAATGATCTTCTACTATTTGTGTGCCTCCTTACCAATTGTACCTTTCTCATCCCTCCTTAACTAACTTATCTAATCCGCCAATGGGGTTGATGAGTTGTTAACTGGATGCATATTTATTAGCAAATACATCGTATGATTTTTCCCTCGTACTGCCAATATATCATGATTTCTGGCAACTTTTACCATTTAATATTCTATGACACCTTTATGACCCGTTGTTGTGGGAAATCTCACCCTGTGGACATGTTGAGATCTCATTAATTAGGTTTTCGTCAACCAAGATAGTTCTAACAAATATACACTGACATTCCAAACTTTTCTTACTTTATTTATTTACTTGTAGAGAGAGAGAGAGAGAGAGAGAGAGAGAGAGAGAGAGAGAGAGAGAGAGAGAGAAAATAAAGGGGAATGATACCTTTTCCTATAGCATGTCTTTGTTTTTCCAAAGCTTGAGCTCCAAATCCACACCTCGAGCATGAATATGAACCTACAAAAAGGATAGATAAACTCTCTAACACTACTACTTAATGTCAAATGATAGCAATCCTACTTGAAACACAAGTAGACACATGCAAGAAATAATGAATAAGATAGATGTATGGAAATAGGATAATTTTATTTCTATAATAAACATGAACAACTTACAACCATGATGTGATGAAATTATTCCTCACGCTTCTCCTTTCCAACCCCTTATGTGCACTACCAGAATACTCCTGAAGTCTGAGATCAAAAGTTTGGTATCTTTCATGAACTTCGTCCATCAACCTTGAGAGGCCTGGTTAATATAGGAGCTTGGGAGGCTTAACAAACATAGGGAATCAAGGGAATGGTTGAGGATATTTCTCCTTAGGTTAGGATTTGTTTCCCAAAATTGATGAACTCGAAGCCATGAGTCATATCAAACCATAACAACCCAAAGATCCTCGGAATTGTCCCACAAAAAAAGGAGGAATTGGTGAAAATTGTCCTAATAGTAAGGATGCTCCCCCAGAGTAGCAGAAAGGGCATCCTGGATGCTCCTTTAAAACTGATAAAGGAGGGAGGATTCTCCCTATGCATGGGCAGGTGGCATCCCTCTTCCAACTAGGTCAAAAAGTGAGGGAAAAAGTGATGTTTTCAACCTTCACAATGGGTTTTTCTTCTCTTTAATGGCTAGGGATGATGACAAAGTGTTGTTCCATGGTATCAGAGTGATGAAACATAAATGTGACTATTGGCACAGGGGTAGACCCAGGGTTCAACGCTTCAACAGTGCACCAACAAAACCCTAACTACCGACCCTTTAGACAACACCTGAAAAATAGATGAAGTCTCACCCGAGGTAGAGGAAGGGGGGGTTGTAGGACTCAAGTGTCTACAACCAAGATGGGACATAGATCTATGATTACAATACTTAAAAGAGAATTTATCCAACAACATTCAATATTTATTGAGCCTTATTCACATCGCAAATTACACCCTTATTACAGATCAACGCAGTAACAATACAGATCGAGTACTTTCCATCACTTAGCACATAACATTAGATCATATCTAGCATTCATTTACCATCAATATAG
Organism: Picea engelmannii; assembly: GCA_009831015.1. Taxonomy (NCBI): domain Eukaryota; kingdom Viridiplantae; phylum Streptophyta; class Pinopsida; order Pinales; family Pinaceae; genus Picea; species Picea engelmannii. The sequence continues at coordinate 183,337 of ML779745.1, read as the reverse complement.
CACTAAGCATCCATACATCCATACAACATATATAAAGATCAATACACTAAGAGATAAACAACATAAACAACATCACAACATAAACAAAGAACATCAATGCAGGATATATGTGGTTCACCCCATTGTAGGGCTACATCCACCAACTTCTTCTTCTTCTTTATTAGTCTTTGATACCCTTAAATTCTTCTTCTCCTGTGCACAAATACATAGAGCCAAACTTCAAACTAGACAGGTGATCTGCGCACAATGCACTAGATCCACCTTCCTCAAAATTAGGTCAAGGCACAGAGCCAACTCCTTAATAGCACAAAGCCTTACTTTACATAGCCAAATTGCACAAAGAAACTTCCAATCTCTTGCACTAAGCCAGACATACTGTGCACATAGCTAACACTACCTCTTACATCGCTTATCTACTTCTTATTTATACATTACAAAAGGGCCTAAACATGGGTAACCCCATGGGCCGACATCCCCTAACTGTTACAGAAACCCTAGAAACCCTTTGTTGGGTCCACAAGCTCGTAAAATGAGTGAGATCCCACGATCTCTGCTTCGCCTGAATAGACAAACGATAGAGGTAACTGTTTCAACCCACTTTAGAGCTGAGGCACTAACCTTCTCAACTCAAAGAGGGCTCTCTCGTGTCACTTGATATATCTATGGAAATCAGTGGCTAGATTTGGTTTGTTTTGGGGGGTTTTAATACAATTGTTGAAGAACTGAAGATAACCTTTGGGATATGGGGTTAGGAATGTAGGATGCATTGCTAAAACATAAAAACTATCAAGAGGAAAAGGCTAAATGAGGAAGTGAATTTTGAGTTTATACTTGAAAATTTAGGTGGTATCAGAAGAAAGGAAACACACAACTATATCAAAGCATTATAGTAATGAATTCTGAAATGGTTTGGAAGAGATAAACATAGTCTAAATTGCCAAGCCGAGAGCATTGAATAATGAATTATGGACCTTTAATTTCTCAATTTAGACAGAGGAAAGAAAAAATGAAATGCAGAATAACAGGAATCACACACTATGAAAGAAAACGAGACTCATAACACCACCAGTTAGAATATTTTCGTAAAAAGTCCAAAATCTGCCTTTGCATTCATGTATTCATTCCAGCCCTAGAGATTTACAATTTTTTCCTACACAGAGGGAAGGCTCCTATTTTCTCCATGCTTTCTATACCCTCGAGACCAAACACATATAGAGTATTTTCTTGTGGAATTTAAAATGTTCTGACTTCCTCATAATTCTAAAATAGAGACAAGTTACAAAAAGGAATAACAATTATCCTATTTTAAAGGGACTGTTAGTAATAGGTCTGTCATATCAGGACTCCCTTTTCTTAGGTCGCCATATGTCCAAAACGTTATGAAATGTATCTAAATTTACTTGAGGATTTACCTCAGCTTGGCGATTTCCTCCTCCAGGGTACTCAACCAAGCAAGATATTCTCCGACACTCTCTATCATCTCGATTTTGGTCTCTGTCTTCCGCCTTTTGCTCCTTTTCCTCTTTGCGACCGGATTGTAGGTGTTGTCCACATGTTCATTTATGACGAGATCCCTCATAATGGGGTTTAATCTGACCTCTGACTCTGTCTCAGTTGCGGGTTCGGTATGAAATTTAGTTTCCAGTATTTACATGACCCATCTTTCTTTCTTACTTATTGACAAGATTGGCACATTAGTTGAGAACCTAGTCGCACCAGACACCGTCTGATGAGTGTTATACATACCTTTCAAACTTTGCAGAAACCGCAATTTTTCCACCCTTTGAATTTACAGGACTCAAGAAATCAACACAGGTCGAGCTTGTTTTTCTTATGCATAAGATGGCAATTTCCCAGAGTAGGATAAAACGATTCATATCTAAGATTGATAGTCTTTGCATTTTAATCACGAATTACTGACATAGTACGTTGGTGTGCCATGCTTCATCAATCCATTTCGAATGATGAGCTTTGAGTTAATTATGTGACGACGTCATTTTGATACGTTATCTGAGAAAGTACCTGGACCAGTAATGTGGGGTTATTTGACTAACTGCCATCCTTCCCATGAGTTATTGATGTGACATTTTAAACCACATGACATCAGGGTCATGGGAAAGGTGGTTTTAGGAAATCCGTTGTCTTCCCCGATGCATGTGTAAGAGCACCACGCGTTCCCCATAAAAACCACAATGGTTTTCCCCGGTCCACCCTTGCGAAATTAAGTTTCGTGCTATTTGTTGGCCCGATGTGGGCCTCGACCATGGATCTGAGATTCTTAAAAATCAACGGTCCGCTGAGCTACTCCCTTCCCACCTCCGCTATATTTGTCTATATTCTGTTGGATATATCTTGGCCCCCTAAACTATCACGCCTCTACTGTGGTATAGCATTTCGCTACATTTACGAAATTTTTAGATCCTGATCTAAAAATTGTCATAGTGATAACATTGGCTCTAACTGGGGATGCTATCCTCCCTGTGGGGTAGAAAAGAACTCGTAGACCTTGTGCCTGATCTATTTGGGCCGCTCTCAAAACATGTGTGTACCTTGCTCCTACTATTTCACTAGCATTGTTTGAAAACCAAGCTCTGTACACTACTTCTAATTGGATGTTGGACGTTCGAGTATATTATTGAAAACTGACTGTATCTTGTACTAGAAAACTCAAACTAAAAAATGCTTGACCGACAAGCTTATTTTCACACTCCTATATATTCTAAAACTGCTAAGATGAAATACTCAATCAAGTGATGTTGAAGTGCCAATGCAACTAGTCAAGCAATTGGCCTCCCGATTTTTCTCTGATCACATCTTTCTTAAGCAAGCAGACAAATGTAAAATATGGTAGATGAAAACACAAGTTGAATCCAAAACTTGAATTTATGAATAAAACAAACTCATCCTTCAATGATGATTGTAATAGGATGTCTACAGGATCTTGGAAACCATGAAAAGTCATTTCTTCTGGATGAGCAAAAATAGAAAGGCAATCCTTTTTCATAAGTGTTTGTTTCTCTTTCTCTGCTTCTTTTGTTCTGAAAACATTTTCAAATAAAATGGCAGCAATAGGTTTGTCTACTTTTCCATGCATATCGACATAAATATCCACGCATTCTTGAATATCTTCAAATGTGACAGCTATATTATGTGCATCGTTTTGTTCATCAAACAATTCTGATTTGGTTTCCTTAAACTTATGGAAATTCGCTTGAGGACTCTGCCTTTCAAATGATTGAATGGGAATAAATCCTTGTTCATAAATTTCTTGTAAAAGTGGAAAGTCAATATCATGAACTATTTCACAGTCTAGAGTTCTCATGGATGAATTTTTAGAATCTTCATCTGTGTCTATGCTATTTAGAAATTGAACCACCACGTCATTCTCAAGGGAAGAGAAAACACTTTGAAACACTTTGTCATGTTGAAAATCTATATTGATTTCGGGAGAAAGGAAATGACCTTGAACAATAATTTCTGGAGCAACTTATTCTTCCTTTTCAGGCTGATAGTTGAACATAGACTGCAAATTTGAGCTGACATGACCTTTTATGTGAGTTTTCATAGAATTATCATCACCACTTCTCCCATGCCTGGAGGATTCCTGACCTGAGATACTACAAATATTTTTCTTCAATAATTCGAAAGAAGCAAAACATAATGGTAGGGTTGTCCCATTTGATTTGAAACTGTCTTCAATTTTATCCCTAACATATGGTTGCATTTCAGCACAAGTAATAGGGTCTTCAAGCACATGAAAAGAGTGTTGTGATATCTTGACATTATGTTCCATTGATTTAGCGTGGTTTTTCATAAGCACAGATTCATTTGCCTCAATGATGATTTTAAAGTTCTCTTTCAACAACTTAAATGCAGCAAAACATAAAGGTAGAGAATCTCCTTCATCTGATCCAATACTCTTTCCTTTGCAACTGTGATATGTAGGTTGAGTCATTTCACTATACTGCTGAAAAATAAATAAATAAATAAATAAATCTGATAGAGAACATGTAGTTGGTTTTTCCAAGGAGTCACCGTCACAATCATCATAGTATTAATAATATATAGGTAAATTAGCAACATATGCAATGTCATCTAACAAGAACAACCTTGGAACGTCAACATGTTCTTCAAAAAATTGATTTGCAAATTAATCTTCTTGACTGTCTACAAATGAATACATAAAACCATAATCCCCTTGCTTATCATAGGATGGATCAGAAGCTAAATCAAAACCTCTTCTTTCAACAAGTAGAATATAATTCTTTTCAAAATCATTAGCATTGGAAACTTCGAGAGGACCTATGATATCGTCAATTCTATGCTCAAGATTCCAATCAACTATTTTCTGTTAATATTTACCTTCATGTTCTTGAGCATTCAACCCCTCATTATGGATCTGTTTACATGCTTGTATGTTGTGTTGAATGTCCTGAGCATCACCAAACATTTGTTGTAAGGACTCGGGTCTTATTTCCATTAGGAGGAAAGAAAAATCTAGATGAAGAGTAGTTGCATAATGGAGCATGGCAGCAGCTTCAGAGGGTTGAATTTCTTCGGAAAAATTATAATAGACGCTAGAGAACTTTCTACCGAATACAGAAATAGCTTCATTGTTGTGTCTTTTCAAGGCATAAAATTCAGTAAGTTGCAGCGCTAAGGATTTCTCCTTGCCCCAAAACTTTAAAAAGACCTTCTTCAATTCCACCCATGAGCTGATGGTTTCTGAATGCAAATGTTTAAACCAGTGTTTGGTGTCTCCTTTCAAGGATTGAGAGAAAAATCTCATACACACATCATCGTGGTCAATCTCAAATAAATCTATAAAATGCTCAAACCCTTGAATGTTCTTTTTAGCCGAGATGATATCATATTCTCCATCAAACATAGGTAGATACTCATAGTAATTTGGAGGGAAATCATGAAGGGATTGGGGTATCTTTAAGGGTATATATCTATGTCGGGCCTTGGGGGGTGTTGGACAAAGAACTGTGGAAGAAACATTGGCCTGGGTATCACGAGATTCATCAACTTGGTCATTTTCATTGTGTGGCCCAGGTGGAAACTTTTTATCAAAACCAACGACAAGGTGAGGGTATGCATCTGCAACGTAGAGAGGAAATATAATTGCAAGTCTTTCATTATCATAATTAAAATACAATAGGTAAAGGAAAATTTGTTTGGCATGTTCAAGGAAGGAGAAGAGGTAACTCAAAATGAAAAGTAAAATTATTTGGAAGATGTCCCATTTTGAGTACCTTTTTTCCTTCATGATGCTTTTCCTCACCCCTGTCAAGGGGTCTCATATTTCAGTGAAGTCTTTGTCTTTCACTTGAAGTATTGAGAGTGGAGTCGCCTTTTGTAAATTCAGGATTCTTTTATCAGTGGAGTCACCTTCAAACTGATGTGGAGTCACCAGAGCAGGAATATAACCAATATGTGCCTAAGTATTTTCTGCTCTCAGACCTTAGAACTCAACCATGTCGTTCTTCCTAGGGGAAATTTTTCAATTTCGTCCACGACAACGACGCCAGAATGTTAGCACTCTGTAAATTTTTCCTCGTTGAATAGACAAACAACAGAGGTAATTGTTTCAATCCGCTTTAGAGTTGAGGCACTAGCCTGCTCAACTCAGAGAGGGATCTCTCGTGTCACTTGATATATCTATGGCAATCGGTGGCTAGATTTGGTTTGTTTTGGGGGGTTTTCATAAAATTGTTGAAGAACTGAAGATAACCTTTGGGCTATGGGGTCAGGAATGTAGGATGTATTTCCAAATCATAAAAACTATCAAGAGGAAAAGGATAAATGAGGAAGTGACTTCTGAGTTTATACTTTAAAATTTAGGTGGTATAAGAAGAAAGGAAACACACAACTATATTAGAGCATTATAGTAATGAATTCTGAAATGGTTTGGAAGAGATAAAATTAGTCTAAATTTCCAAGCCGAGAGCATTGAATAATGAATTTAGACCTTTAATTTCTCAATTTAGACAGAGGAAAGCAAAAATGAAATGCAGAATAATAGGAATCACACACTATGAAAGAAAACGAGACTCATAACACCACCAGTTAGAATATTTTTGTAAAAATTTCAAAATCATCCTTTGCATTCTTGTATTCATTCTAGCCCCGGAGATTTACAAAGTTTTCCTGCACAGAGGGCAGGCTCCTCTTTTATCCATGCTTTCTATACCCTCGAGACCAAACATATGCAAAGTATTTTCTCGTGGAATTTAAAACGTTCTGACTTCCTCATAATTCTAAAATAGAGACAAGTTACAAAAAGGAATAACAGTTATCCTATTTTAAAGGGACCATTAGTAATAGGTCTGTCATATCAGGACTCCCTTTTCTTAGCCTGCCATCTGTCCAAAAATTTCTGAAATGTGCCTAAATTTACCTGAGGATTTACCTCATCTTGGCAATTTCCTCCTCCAGGGTACTCAACCAAGCGAGATTTTCTCCGACGCTCTCTATCATCTCAGTTTTGGTCTCTGTCTTCCGCCTTTTGCTCTTTTTCCTCTTTGCGGCTGGATTGTAAGTGTTGTCTGCATGTTCATTTATGATGAGATCCCTCATAATGGGGTTTAATCTGACCCCCGACTCTGTCTCAGTTGCGGGTTCGGTATGAAATTTAGTTGTCAGTATCTGCATGACCCATCTTTCTTTCTTACTTATTGACAAGCTTGGCACATTATTTGAGAACCTAGTCGCACCAGACACTTTCTAATGAGTGTTATCCATACCTTTCAAACTTTGCAGAGGTTGTGATTTTTCCACCCTTTGAATTTACAGGACTCAAGAAATCAACACAGGTCGAGCTTGTTTTTCATATGCATAAGATGGCAATTTCCTAGAGTAGGATAAAATGATTCATATTTGGGATTGATAGTCTTTGCATTTTAATCATGAATTATTGACATAGTACGTTGGTGTGCCACGCTTCATCAATCCATTTTGAATGATGAGCTTAGAGTTAGTTATGTGATGACATCCTTTTGATACGTCATCTGGGAAAGTACCTGGACCATTGATGTGGGGTGATTTGACTAACTGCCATCCTTCCCACAAGTTATTGATGTGACATTTTAAACCACGTGACATTGGGGCCATGGGAAAGGTGGTTTTAGGAAATCCATTGTCTGCCCCAATGCATGTGTAAGAGCACCACGCATTCCCCATCAAAACCACAATGGTTTTCCCCTGTCCACCCTCGTGAAATTAAGTTCTGCGCTATTTGTCGGCCCGATGTGGGCCTCAATCGTGGATATGGGATTCTTCAAAATCGATGATTCACCGAGATAATCCCTTCTCGCCTCCGCTATATTTGTCTATATGTCATTGGATATATCCTGACCCCCTAAACTATCATGCCTCTACTGTGGTATAGAATTTTGCTAAATTTCCGAAATTGTCAGATCCTGATCTAAAAATTGTCATAGTGATAACATAACTGGTACAAGGAACTTTGTTGGCCATTCCTTAGTGATATCTTCCATGTATTCATCAGGCAACTTATAGTAGGACTGTAGTTCCTCCTTGCTTTCATCCCTGCGCATGATGATGTAGATAAAGTGTCGATTTGCACGGAACCTCGCTAGTGGCCTGTACTAATGCAAAGTGTTCTGGTTCATTTGTGGGAATGCTTCAATAGCATGCTTTAGTTGCAGGTAGTAAGCATGGAACACCATGTTTGATTGCCATTGCTTCTCCATATCATTCATGTACCACAAGGTGGAGAACTTTGTGGCCAACGGCTCTGATGGCTTAAATTCGAGGAATGTCGCTCCTTCTAGCATTTGCCAAGTGAAAAAGGCGATCAATACCAGTAGCCAACTGAAATGAAACTCATATACTTGATCTTGTGCTTCAAAGCAGTCCTTCTCCAACTCGTTGATGAGGTAGCTCTCCCTGTTCATTTGCATTATTTCGACGCACTTCCCTGCTAGATCTACTACAAATCCAGTGACTTGCGTCGAATGGTTCTTTCTGACGAGCTTACTAGACATAAGCGGACAAGCTAGTCGCATTGCACCATCCTGGATGGAGGCTACCTTGTAGCCTCGATTTCCATTCTCTACATCGCCATAGTCTTCCTTTATGCATTGTGCCAGGGAGCGATCTTCAGCCTTCCCTGGGTAGAACTATTGAGGGTCTAGTCCTTGCATGCTCAGTCCTGTGATGAGGTGGATCAACATCGGATCCACAGTGACGCACCTATCGAGCCATAGATAGCCTCCATCATAGCACAATAAGAGGATTTTAATGCAGGTGTTAACCTCCTGATGTCATCCAAAGTGAGGGATCTTCATCACGTTCAGGATTGTTGATTACACAAGCTACTTTATCCATGACTGGGAGACTATGCGTTGCTTCTTCCCAGTTATCTTCATCAAATAATGATGCGACGTGAGCATCGCGTAGTTCTTCTGGTCTCCAAGGTTGAAGTCATTGTTCTATAAAGCTGGAATATGTCCTAACTGGGGTCCAACTGCACGTATCCCCTTCGTGAGGTACGCGGTGATCAACGTGTATTCGAAATCCCATGGGATGTTATCACGGTTAACCGTGCCATCCAAAGGTGGGATGTAGTCTGGCAAGACCGATGGGATCTACTTCACGTTAGCCAGATTGTCACGATGCTTGCTTCGCTTCTCATCAGTGTATCCAGAACGTCATCCAGTCGATGGGGATGCTTGCAATCTGCTAGTCGATGATCCCAGGATTCCCATAGACATGACTCTCTCAGTCATGAGGTCTACAAGTATTTCCTCCACAGACTTCTCTATTGCACTACGTTCGCCCAACATGCACACTCGTAATCAAATAACTCGGGTAGGAAAACAGACAAATGAGGTAATCAAGCATATGGCAAGGTCTAGAAAGCACAACGTGATACAATGGATTCTTTGTTATCTCATATATCACGGTTTGCAAAAATTTGTCCCCGCGCAGCGTTCGACGAGTTAAATAAGCAACATCGTAATGGGTTCCTCCAATGGGTAGGAATCCCTTAATCAATACAAATCCATCTGTTATAGCGCGGTCTCAATGGATCAATGGTGATCTTTATGGAAATAACTACATTTCTAGCCGTTCTGGAGGGTTATTCTAACGGTTGGGGCGCCTCCAACGGTCAATACCTCCATCGTGGCAAAGTATCATTCTACGTGGTTCTGCTATTCCGGCGAGGTTCAAGTTCTACAACCTTGCCTCCTGCGAAGTCTTCTTTGGAACTTCATGTAGTTTTTCTAACTTTGCTTTCTTCTTTCTAAGATTTCTTGCCTTTTTTCCCGTGATCTGAGTCTTTGGATTCCTCTTTCCATTCTTATTCTTATCTTTTCATAGCATGGTGACTTCGCACTATTGATGTCCTTTCAAAGGGTTCAGAGATAATACCTCTTTGTTTACTAGGTCTTGGGTGGACATACTTTCTTCTTGCATGGATAGGTCCTTCAACCCTTCTTACGCTCTTTCAAGGTTGACAGCTACTTCTCTTTTGTTATGCTGCTTCGACTCAACTTCTCATTATTGTATCAATCGATCTATTCTTTGAGATATGAAATCCCTTAGTTCTTGATTTCTCTTTTCTATGTCTTCCTCCTCTTCTTTCCTTCTGATCTGATCCTTCTCAATCCAAGTCTTTCCTAATAAAAGTGGAAAAGGGGCTTTGTTTTGAACAAACCTAATAACTTCAAAATCCTCTTATGTTGACGTTTCGTGAGCAATCATAGGTATATTAGTAACTCTTCCACATAGGGTTATCATCTTTCCTTTAAACAAGCTTATCCTTCCCAATGAAGGTATCATAGCATGCTTTCCCAAAATTTCCCAAGTGATTTATGGCATAATATTCACATGTGTCTCTTCATCCAATACACAGTCTATGTCAAAGTCTTCTATTCTTGTAACTATGCACTGTTTTTCTTTCAGGATCTCTGGTAAACCGATGTCTCTATGATCATCCATTTCTTCTTTTAACTATTTTAACATAGTCTCTGACTTTTTTTCTATATGATTATTTAACATATCCTTAGTTTCTTGACCTTCTTTATAGTCTTCTTGTCTCATGTTCATCTTTTCAACTGTAGCAATCATCCTAGGGAAACCTCAACCTCATGACCAATAGCTTTACAACAAATACAAAGAGGGCCTATACCAGCGCATTCTTTAGCAATATGTCTCGATCTTCTGCAATTATAACATAGTGTCAATCCTCTCTTTCTTTTAAACGATCCCCAGTCTTTCCTGTACTGCGCACTGGGATCACAGTGTTGGACCTGCATTCTGCAAAAATTCCTTCTAGGTTCTTGCATCCACTTATTAGTCCAAAAATTCTTTCTATGCATGGGAATAGCATTTCTTTCTCTATTTCTATCAAATTTATTCAGATTAACTCTTTCTTCTAACTGTGCCCTAGTTTTTAGATTAGTACAAAATCTATCAAACATACCTAGATTTATACTTTCGAAGAAAAAATTTCCACTTATCTTACCTTTACCAGAGCACAAAGCTTTAAGATCTTACCTTCTTTCTTCAGATCTGGTTCCTTTCTTAGCACTGAGCTTCACAAGTCAAGTAGAATACTGCGCACTACAGCAAAAGATCTACGCACGGAGATTTAGTTTCTTCAGTTCCCAGCAATCACAGTTTCAGGTCCCAACAACGAAACTATTTGTTGGCACAGGGGCAGACCCAGGGTTCAACGCTTCAATAGTGCACCAACAAAACCCTAACTACCGACCCTTTCGGCAACACCTATGAAGCAGATGAAGTATCACCCGAGGTAGAGGTAGGGGGGTTGTACGACTCAAGTGTCTATTGTTAGAAAAACAGGACCGCGGAGCAATAAAATAAAACAAATGCAGAAAAAAAACACAGAAGACACACAATACAAGAGAGACACAGATTTACGTGGTTCACCCAGTGTGGGCTACGTCCACCAGAGAAATTGCCAGGTCCT
>ML779745.1:156085-167902 GCA_009831015.1 Picea engelmannii | reverse complement strand
ATGCAGAAACAAAACACAGAAGACACACAATACAAGAGAGACACAGATTTACGTGGTTCACCCAGTGTGGGCTACGTCCACCAGAGAAATTGCCAGGTCCTTTCTTTATTATTATCCAGCAAATGAAGGGATACAACCTACAAAAAAACCCATTGTAACTTCCTCTTCTTTCTCTCACAGTCTTCTCTCTCAAAATACAATATTCACCACACTCCATAGTTGTGATACATTTCCCTCATAAAAGAGGGTTGCCTTCTAGAGAAAAAAACCCTAACATAATCTCTATCGTTAGATCTGTGACCTTATAATGAACGATCCAGATTTACAATGAAATTACAATATACTTTTACAAGGCAATTTTTTCTTCGGGGGCTCGCTTGCCCCCAGCCAGGGGGATATCCCCCCCCGGACCCCGCAAAGGGGGTACCCCCCCTCTGCACTCCCCCACGTGGAAGAGTGTACATACTTCTGGGGTGTAAATACTTCATGGGGTATAAACACGGCTGAAAGCAAGGACCTCTGAATCAGGAAGATAATCAAGCTCCACAATCAACATCTACAACCAAGCTGGGACAAATATCTATGATTACAATACTTAACAGAGAACTTATCCAAAAACATGCATTAGTTCTTGAGCCTTATTCACATTGCAAATTAAACCCTTATTACATATCAACGCAGTAACAATACAGATCGAGTACTTTCCATCACTTAGCACATAGAATTAGAGCATATCTATCATTCATTTACCATCAATATAGCACTAAGCATCCATACATCCATCCAACATATATAAAGATCAATATACTAAGAGATAAACAACATAAACAACATCACAACATTGCACAAAGCACATCAACACAGGATATACGTGGTTCACCCCGATGTGGAGATACATCCATCAACTTCTTCTTCTTATTTATTATTCTTTGATCTCCTTACATTCTTCTTCTCCTATGCACAAACCCACAGAGCCCAACTTCGCACTGGACATGTGATCTACGCACAGTGCACTAGATCCACCTTCCTCAAAATCAGGTCAAGGCACAGAGCCAACTCCTTAATAGCACAAAGCCTTACTTTACAAAGCCAAATTGCACAAAGCAACTTCCAATCTCTTGCACTAAGCCAAACATATTGTGCACATAGCTAACACTACCTCTTACATTGCTTAGCTACTTCTTATTTATACATTACAAAAGGGCCTAAACATGGGTAACCCCATGGGCCAACATCCCATAACCATTACATAAACCCTAGAAACCCTTTGTTGGGTCCACAAGCCCTCAAAATGAGTGAGATCCCACGATCTCTGCTCCGCCTAGGCACTCCATCTTCGACCATCCTGTCGAAGTCCCAAAAATGGTCAAACATGACCAATGTTTCCTCAAAAATTGGTCAGCGGCCTACAGTGACACTCGAGAAAGTATTGTTTTGGAATTATGACAATAAAAAATGCAATTGTACATAAGTGTGATGCTTAATGAAAAAGTGACATAAGTGCGACACTTAGTATGACACTAGGCAGTGTGCAAATTTTATGTATAATAGATTTCTCCCTAAAATGCAATGTCATAAGAAATGCTAATGGCTGAAACATTTTACATATGTGATTGGTGTTGAAATAGGAGAGTTGGATGGAAGTTGCAAACACGCATCAATCAATATATATATGAATCATCTTGAGGTAGAAATACACATGCTTGGTACAATCTAACTCAAAGCATGGTCATCGACCAATACACTAGGGATCCATGAAATTATTGACTAAGGATATGGCCACCAAACATACAATGTGGATCCATATCTCCATGACTTAATCAAGTCATAGTCGTGAAAGTATATATTGTGGAGCTACGATATGAAAAAACAATATAGCCATAGACCAATACAAAGTGGATCTATGTGACAGTATGTATAGTAGTGTCAAATTATCTCCAACACAACTTGGACAAAGCACATAACATAACGAGTGCCCAACCCAGGGTCTTCATCCTGATCCAAAAATTGTATGATTCTAGCCATGTGAATAGATTTCTTGATGTCGAACATGGTAGAAACCACTTGGTTACCGATCATTAATGTATATCATTAACAAGTGCGAGGGAAATCATCAATGATGTCAATGACTCCCAAGGTACCATAGTACAGTCCAACGGGTGTGAATTAATGAGTTTAAGTTGAACACTCAGTGGAATCTTTCGATTAGAGGGCAATGATATAAACTCACTTTCAAAAGCAAGGAAACTTGCCATTGATGCATGCAGGCTCCAAGGTACTAATTGGTTTCTATGTTTGATTCCTAGATAATGTGTTGAAGTCAATAAGAATAGACTCGTCGAAGGAGGTCCATTATGTATTCCCCAACAATGACACGAAATAAATGTAGGATAGTGATGAATAGTGATGGATCAAATGGGGACAGACTAACACGGGTATGAATACTGTAGAGTGGTTTTAAGGTTGATACTTCCCTTGAACATTGGGTGGCATGAAAATTGAATTGGAATCATTTGAATAATGAGGAAAGGATCCAAACATGATGTGATGATCACCATCATGTGACGACAACCGGAGGTTCTCTTCGAAGGAGTCAAAAGAGTATGACGATGCATAGAACATGACGACAAGTAAAGGTTCTCTTCGAATGAGTCAAATGAGTATGATGACACATTTAATTCGAATGACTCAGAGACAATGGATTACCCAACTGTATGACATAATGTAGACAGGTGTCGTGTTCAAGGATGACAAATAACTACCATAATGTTTCAAAAACTTGACCCACTTTCAGAATCCCCCCCCCCCCCACCATGATTAGTGAGTACCTCTTTCTTGTTTAATGATATCAAGGAGGATAACATATGATCGGTATAAATAATCTTCGATTAGCCCCTCTTCCCATGTTTAATGAACAAGAAGTAAGGGTTCGATCCCATATGGGTCCTTCAATGTAATTTTTTACGAGTCCAGAGAAGGTAAACTCGATGGATTTTTCATATTTAGAGAGTCTGAAAAGATCTTAAAGAAGAATCCAAATGGAATTTTTTGCAAGTTTAGTCTCCTAATCCCGAAAACGTATAAAATAGTTCTCAGGAGAACTCTTGCAATTTCTTCTCCTATTGTTTTGCAGGAGTGGAGGTCTACTTTGCAGGAGCAACAGGTTGCTTGGCAGCAACATCTTTCTTTTTTTCGGGAGAAGCAAGCAATGGATTTGGAGCGGCAGTCTTAGATCTTAAATTGTAACCTGGTTGATCATTTGTCTGATAAAAATATTCTTCAATGCTTGCCTCATGAATCTGCTCGTCCATCTAGGCCTCCTCATAATCTGTTTGTGTCAAGAAGGAGGAATCATGTTCATCCCCAAAACAATTGATGTCGTCTTCGTCTTCAACTTCATCATGAGATAGCTCATGTTCTTCTTCTATCATTGCATTTTGGAAGGGGGCCCTGATCCTTTGGTCATCAACTGCATTCTTGTCTCTCTGAAGGATCTGGACCTACTGGTTGTTCCTTATGTAAGGGAATGCATTGGGATTCCTAGGAGCATAAGCATTAGGCTCTTTACTTCTTACTGGCTGCTGACTCTGAATTTTCAGTTTTGACATTTCCTAGGTCAAGCTATCCAACATCTTGGACATCTTTTCCATTTTGGTATTTGAAGAAGAAGGAGGATCAACAGATGACTTCTTTCTCTCAAATTTTCCTTTAAGTTTTTGAGATGCCATAATGTTAGATTCAACCTCAAGAGAAACATCTTGCATTAAAGTAAGTGTGGCTGACCTTCTTTCTCTTAGGATTAAGAAAAATTATGGATCAAAGGCAAAAGATTAAGTGATCTTTGTTGATGCATCAGTTGGCTTGATCTTTGCAGGAATCTTGCCAAACATCTTATTAAATCTTTTGGTGAAGTTTGAGACAGACTCCCCATTTTCTCTTATTAGATTTTTGAATTCAGAAATGTAATACAAGAGATCTCTTCTTTCTCCCCAGTGTTTCAAAAACACCTCATCTAACTGCTCAATGTCTGCCACTGAATTTGTTGGCAGCTCCTTGAACCACTTCCTGGCTTGGCCATCCAAGCTCTGCACAAAAATTCCAGTCCAAACATCTTCCTATGAAATGTTAATGTTCTTAGCATAAGCATAGAAATCTTCTATATGTTCTTCAACAATATAATCCCCAGATCTAATAAACTTCGGAATATATTTTTGATAATCTCCTATCGGCATGGATAATAAGGGATTGGGCAACACAAGAGGGGCATACCTATTGGCTAAGATTTGTTCCATTTTTTTCAAAGGGGCAGCCATGGCAATCTTTGGGGTTGATGCAGAGGAAGAAGTTTCTGTAGATGATGGTTGAGATGGGATAGGTGAGACTATGGAAAATGGTGCTCTTACTTCATTGAGGAATGAAGGCAAAGCATTGGTAGGATGACTACCCAGGAAAGTGTTTCCTGAATAAGGTGGAAAGTAAGAAGCTCTGTAAAACTGACCGAGCAGTAAGGCCAAGTTTTCTTCACCCTTAAGGAAAGATCTTGTAAAATATCTTCAAGAACGGGAAAACTAGTATGAGGATGGAAAAAACTCTCTATAGGCTTAGTTGGTGAAGAATTCAAAGAAGAGGAAGAGTCCTCTTCTTGGAGGGATTCTACAACTTCTTCTCTTAAGTTGGATATAGTAACATGCTTAGAAATAGAATCTATAACATCAGAGGAAATTAAAGGCTCATCACCCTTCAAGATTTCTAACACAATCTCAATTTTATGAGAACTAGAAGTTTCAATAGAAGGGGATTTGACAAGAGGTTCTCTAGATACAAAAGAAGAAGTGTTTCTTGAAATACCTGGTTTAGATGCTCTTGTAGATCTGGAATTTTGTCTTTGCAATGATTTTCCACTTCTGATGATCTTTTCAGTATCTAGAACTAGTGTTGCTAGTGGTCTTTCTTGGTTTGCCCTGGTATGAGCCCTTCTCGGAGCCACTTCATTCTAATGGGGTCACCAGATAGATGGTTACAACCAAAAATGTGTCCAAACTGTGTCTATCATCAAAGTTGGATCTTGTCGTCTCCCAAGGAAGCTGAGCTTCAGTCTCCTCTCCCTGGAAACGACGCAAATTTGTTATCACTCCAAGAAACTCTCTTAGGTTGTATCTTAGATATGCTTGGTAACTCAACCTTTTTGTAACTATTTTCTCAATAATGGGTGTGGGTTTGGATCAAGATGAATATCTTAAATCACTGGATTGTATCTTCAAGATAGTCTAGCTATATTCGTGCAATACAAGGCCTTCATGAGCTATTATCAGATAGGTTTGTAAATCGAATGGATAAGAAAACCAATCAATTAACCAGAACATACATAGGCAATATATATTATGGGTCAACAAACTAGAAAAGGATGCTTATGATTCTTGCTTAACAGTCAAAAGTAAGATGACAGTTACCATGGGACCATTAAACATAGACAAAAGAATGATTTCAACTCACAGGCATAGACAAAGATAAAGAGAGTCTGAAAATAACAATGAAAGAAGCTTGTAGGCTTAATATATTAAAGAAAGTGTCTTTTTACAATAACATTCGATTATAGAACTCAAAATTGAACCTTTTGTTCATCAAATGTTTTGGGCTTTATAGCCCTTTACAAACAGTTTCAAGATCCTAGATTATTGGATCGAATTTTACCAAAAATAGAAAATCAATAACTGGCCCAAGAAAGTAGGTAAAGATCCTATAAACTAGGTCAATTCAAATTCTCAAATGATCTTTATGTTCTTTAGATTCTTTGGCAGGTGTAGTGAGCATTATGAGGCTATTGGATCTCATGTGATATGGGAGGATTCGAACATGACACATGTTGACAGTCAAACAACCTTATATCCTTGAAAATAACTAATTGCTTTTTACCTTTCTGTCTTGTAGAGCACCTCCAAAACCAAAACAAACTCTTGATAAGGATGTCATTAATTATCTTCCATCGATTGGAACCATTTCTGAGGCTTTTGGACAAGGAAAACTTGGACCCATGCAAAAACATTAACTTTATGCCTTATCAGTGCTTTCGGTAGCTAGAGTAGATAGAATTCGGACCAATTAGCTACCGAAAGCTTTGCTTTCAGTGGCTAATGAACAATTGATATGTTCGCCTAAGCCACCGAAACCTGAGATTATCAAAATTTCAAAAATACCCTTGTCTTAGCTCAAAAACGCCTTAGGACAGATATTTTTAGGCTTCTGCATCTTGCTCAAAAATTGTAGGGTTATTGGTTGCCTCTGGTTCATTGCACTGAACTGCCACCTCTGCTAGGGTCTCAAGAGAAGCATGTGTTTGAGCCTGGTGTTTTGAAGACATATCTTGTTTCCTCAAAGCCCTGACCTTTTTCTTCAAGCCCTGAGCTACTCTCCATAAGTTGTTGTAGTCTTTTACAATCTTGTCCTTCTTTTTCTTCTCCTTTATGCTTTCATGGGATAATATTTCCAAGGATGAGTTGCTTTATGAAAAGTTCTTTGACAGGGTTTCATACCTTGTTTTTATTACCCTTTCTAGCACTTCTTGTTCAACTAACTTCTTATTAAGTTTCTTGATTTCCTTTTATTTACTCTGCTTCACTCATTTGCTAGATGAGGCATCTGCAATTTGTGGTTCTTGTTCTTCTTGAGGTGTAGGTGAAGGAAGGTCCTCATAACTTGTTGTGTATATATCCACAAAAACATAATTTTCACGCCCTGTTTCAACTGAATCCTCATGCCCTGTTTCAATCTGGTGCTCTTCATTCTCTGAGTCTGTGTAAGGAAGATTAAGAATGTTTTTGTTCACTAGGAATTCTTTGGCCTTTTCTTTTTCACTATTGAAATTTAATTTCTTCTTAGTTTTGTCAAGATTAGAGGAAGGAGAGGGTTGATTAACTGGGGTTGGAGAGATAACTCTCCTCCTCCTCTTTCCACTTATGGGAGTGGAATACTTCTTGGAATGAGGACTTTTTTTTCCCTCTGGTTGAACCTCAGTCTGGAAATCATTCCAGAACAAGAATTACAAGTAATTTCACTCTTTGCCTCTTCTTTGCAACAACTCGCAAACCAAAAGTTTGATCAGACTATGGTGGGATAATCTACCTGCAACTTGATTAGGCTTGGCCTTGACTTGATGAGCCATTTTGGATAAACTTATGTGGAGAAAATATGGCAGATTGAGTGGGTTTCTACCAGTCAAATGATTTATAAGTTTAAAATGGTAAATCATCACTCCAATGTATCACCCTTCACAAGTTACATAAACCATTATGGCTTTTAATAACTGCTGCCATTTCTCTTCAAGGAAAGACACAAGAATTTCTTTCTTCCATATCAAACCCCTGTGTTCTAGTTTCAAATAAGTCATGAATTCAACATTCTTAGTGACAATAGTTTTAAACCATTTATCTCTAGTCATGGGAAGCTCTGTCACTTCAGCTGTGAGGGATTCATCTATCTTGAATTCATCCTAGCCTATGATTTCTTTCTTTCCATCGAAATTGAGGGCAAAGGCCTCTGCCACATGCTGATGAGAACTCTGTAATTTTTTGCAAAAATTATAACACCCTGCATCCCTGAACATTTGACATACCTCCGGGTGTGATTCCAGGTAACTGATGTCGTTGATCTCTTTCCTCAGGGTTGACGTTCCTTTCTTCATTTGCCACAATGTTTCTGCACACCTGTGATCGAAGGAGAAGATTTTGGGGGAGAGTTACACAGCATAGAGTTAGCGAAAGTCGGCTCAACTGTGATAGAAATGAGAAAATTGGGGCGAGCTTCAGAACGTGGCACTGATTACAAGGGATGTGGCAGAAAAATTGGTGATTTGCAGCAGTCATGGTCGATAACTGTAATAATGGAGGGTACGTAAGCATATGGCTTAATGATATAATGATCTGAAAAGATCCGCTTATATCACACAGAGATCAGCTTCTGGTCGTGAACAGTTCATTTTCCTGTCTTTTCGGCAGCTTATTGAAATCATAAAATGTCGAACCTGACGGTTGAAATGTATGATAGGACGTGCTGACTCTTTCCTCGCTTCTACGATTTTGGTGGCTAAAATGGCCCTGGATTCCTTTGTTTAAGCTACCGAAAGCTAAGGCTTTCGATGGCTAATGAACAATCGATATGTTCACCTAAGCCACCGAAACCTGAGATTTGAATTAGATCAAATAAAAACTAAAAAAACGTTTATTTAAACTTTATTACATGCGTAAATATTTGAGAAATGAGCTTTAAAAAATTTTAAAAGTACCCTTTTAAAAGACATCCTATCACCTAAAATGAAAAATCTCAATTGATTTATTTGAGGAGATAACAGAGTATATCACTTGTGTATGAGTACTTTGAAGACTTCGGGGGCACTCTTCTTAGTGCTCGATGTCTTCCTAATGTATATTGTGACATACATCCACATTGTATTTGCTCATAGCTATGATCTAGTTGATGACATGAATCCATCGTGTACTTTTTTATGCCCATGGTCTTTCATTTCACTTCATGGATCTGCAATGTAATGTGTTGGAAGCCATTCTTTGTTTTATTTCTGAGGATGGGTATGCCTACCTCGGGGATGATCTATATATGTTGACTTGATGTTCGATTGCAAGTACTCACTGGTTCCCTCATCTTTGAGCTCCTTCTTTATGCCACTCGTCACCATGAATTTTCATAATGTATTTCAATGATGGGTTCCTCTTATGAACTCATACATTAGGGGGAATTTTTTATACTTGTATTTGCTACCATAGGTTTTACAAACATGTTATTACATGTTATGAGGCTAGAATTACATAATTGAATAAAATTCTCATAATTATTTCACAAGGAAATAAAGATTTTGTCACAATTTCATAATTATGAAATAAGAATTATTTCATAATTGAGAAAAAAAAAAACTCATAATTGAAAAGAAATTTCATAGTGAGATGGAAAAAACTCAAAATTGAGCATGGAACTTGAGGAAAAAGCTCATAATAGAGAAAACGCATAGTAGGTTAGAAAAATCTCATAATTAAGCATAAAACTTGTGCATGACTTGCAATTGCTTAGTTCACAGACCATCAAGCCTATATATGACTTGTAATTGCTTAGTTCACGTGCCATCAAGCCTATCCATGACTTGTAACCACCTAATTCACATGTCACGAATCCTATCTCAAATATCTTCTAAATTCCTATAAGAAGAGGACAAATCACATATATGGGAGAGGTCGAGTTTGATAGTGGTTATGCTAGAAAAATAGAGAGAGAAGCTCAAGTGGCTGAGGAGGAGCATTGGGAACTTGGAACTAGGAGGAATGCATATTTCATCTAAGGTAAAATATGATGTACTTCTCCATTTCGTATTAATATAGATCTATGGTTTTCCCCTTTCGTGTTGTTCACGTTTGTTAAGCCCTAAATAGTGTCTCATTACCCCTTAATTAGGGCTTATTATATTAGTAATGTTATTTTATTTATGTCGGCTTTAGTCCATTAGTTGTAATTATCCCTCCTAGTCTCCTATATATACCAAGGAGACATTTTCATTTTGAATCATCTTGTAATTGTACATTTATGTGGGCATAAGGAGGTTTCCCCCTCGAAGAGGATTATTATCTAAGTTTATCTCTTTTTCAAGGCGTTGAGTACTTATTCTGAGGTTTTTCTATGCTATATTTGTTGGCAAATATTTAACAGATAGTGTATGCTTGTCATTGATGGCAAGTACAACAGTGAAGATGGCAGGATCAGAATGTGCATCGATGGACAAACAGGAACAATGTAGGCTCAGGAGGAATTAGTGCAGAGTCGAAATTCTTCCAAGTAAGAAGGATGTGTAAACTTGGAGGAGAAGCGTCGTTGATCGTTGGATCCCATCCAAAATTCCCGACAGCATGAGGGCCTTCAGATCTGAATAAAAACAAGAAGAGTGTGCGCTGAATAAAAGCATAGATCTCAGGCGTTAGATCTTAGCGAACTTGGAAGCTCGTGAGTGGAAGAGTCGGGATTTGGTGTTAAAGGTCGCGAGGCGTGAGGTCGCAAAGCAGCGAAGTGGCAAGAAGATCAGGACCATCCATCTGTGAAGGACGCGTGGCAGAGATCGGAGAGATCTCGTGAACTCGGGAGTTCGCAGGATAAAAGGCCCAAGTATTGGGTGTTCAAAGTCGCGAGGCGCGAGGACAAGAGGCGGCGAAGTGGCAAGAGATTTATAGTCGTCCATCTGGGGGGACAGGTGGCGAGAGATCGAGAGATCTCGCGAACTCGGGAGTTTGCAGGTTGAGATTCCAAACATTGGGTAGTCCAAGTCGCAAGGTCGCGAGGTAGCGAGAGAAGGACAGTCGTCGGATCCGGATCACAGGAGGACCGTTGGATCTGCGCGGGGGATCACACGTGGCGAGAGATCGTCATCTCGCTGACTGGAAAGTCAAAGGAACGGCGAGATGCGAGATCGCGATTCAATCAAGGACTGTTAGATCAAGAGGATGCGTGGCGAAAGATCAGAGCAACATAAATCTCCATCTCGGAGTTTCGCCTATCGCGACGTGGAGTGACGAGAACCTCCATCACAGGAATCGCGAGTTGTGAGATTGCGAGAAGATCAGGACCGTCGGATTACCAAGAACGTGGATCGTTGATCTAAGCTCCATCTCGGAGCTTCGCCTATCGTGACTAGGAGTGACGAGAATATCCATCAAAGGAACAACGATATGCGATATCACGATGAGATCAGGACCGTTGATTCATCAAGACCATGAACCGTCGATCAGGGTCGATGAAGATCATAAGTTCGCAGCGAAAGTGTGAAACAGGTAAATAACGATAATACCCTTCAGAGCCAATCCAACGGTGCAGGTGAATTTGAACAAGATCAGAGAGCTACTATTGCACGACATAGTGAAACTGCCAGTAACCATTGATGGGTTCTACCAGAGGATGCGAAGAGACTTCGGTGTGATTTCCAGAGGAGCAGAAGAGTCACATGGAATCTGCCAGTGGAATGAAGACGACTCGTGGAGGCGATTGACAGCTGGATGGGATTGAGGTTGTAACTGAAACAGAGAAGGTGATCTCTACTGTCACAGAGAATATGAAGAGTCTCAACTGCCAGAGAGGCTAAGGAATCTCAGCATAACACCCAGTGATACTGGACACGCGGGGCGAACCACTAGAGAAGTTGAAGAGTCACGATGATAATTAGATAGAGCACTCAAGAGGTGGAGGATAACGGTGCAGAGTCAGCATGCAGAGGAATTACAAACACTGCATGCACAAGGTGCACAGAAGCTATAAATAAACGGTACAAAGAAGAGATGGGCTTGCTGTTGCGGTTAGAGGTTGTTGTGAGTGTTGTTGGTAAAGGTGATTCAGGTGTGAAGAAGAAGTGGAGTGCAGCAGCTGAATAGAACAGAAGAGGAACTGTGCAGAGAATGGAGATGGTGCACAGAGCATAAACAACAGAAGACCAGACAACGCAAGGGATGTGAGCAGAAAGGAAATAAGACAGACAGAGCAACGAAATGCAGCAGAACAGTGATAAGTCGGGTAAGCCATTGTTGAACATTATATCACTGTAATAAGTTTCAGAAGCAAAGATTTATTTTTCAGGGTGGTTGGGAGATGTTAGGGAGGACTGTTGTCCTCAAAGGTTCAAGTGGGTGCTTGAACACATGGAGTTGGTGCTTCCTTCTAGTTGGTGCTAGAAAAACCAGGGAGTTGGTGCTTCCTTCTAGTGGGTGCTAGAGAAAACAGAGAGTTGGTGCTCTCAGCAAGTTGCAGCTTGCTAAACAGAGGTTGTAGCCTCATTATGAG
>ML779745.1:108745-156035 GCA_009831015.1 Picea engelmannii | reverse complement strand
ATTACTTATCATATAAATAAAAAGAGGTTTTTACCTTGTATGGGTTTCCTCAGGAAATATTTGTCTCTGTGTTTCTCATATATGTGACTGATGTTTAATGTGCCATTGTCTATTTCCCTGCATTATTGTGATCATCATTTAGTGTCTCGGCAAAGAGTTTTAAAGAAGCATAATTGTTTAAGCATGGTAACAACTGATTCATCCCCCCCCCCTCTCAGTTGTCCAACAATATTGATATTTGGTTCTTAACATATGGTATCAGAGCTCAAGGTCTTGGGGTTTCGCTGATACATCTAAGACACCTTGGAATTTTCGCTATAACTTTTTTTCGACAATGTTTCAGAAGGAATGGCTTGGAGGATATTTAGTAGACGGATCAAGGTACGTTGGGTTAAAATTTCATCTCCTGAGGCTTTATAATTTCGGAGATACAACCTATGCAAGATAGGGTTATGGAATCATCCTGAACCGAGTCATTGCGTAATTTTCACTATAAAACTTTTTATGTAACATTTCAGAGAATGAACTCCAGAGGCTATTCACATAAATTAGTAAGGTATCTGTGGGAAAATTTTCAGCTTCTGGGTAATCTTAAATTTGTAGATACACCCTGTGGAAGATAGGGTATCTGACTAGTCCTATTGACTAGTCTCAAGAAGGTGTTGCAGGTAAAACAATCATAACTTCTTCCTAGAGTATCCAAATTGAGTGATACGGGTTTCATTGGATATTGGATAGTCTTTAGTATTTCTTGTATGAGTTTCATAATTTTATGTCATTTATTTTGTGCGGGGCATGCTATACAAGTGAGATCTCCTGGAAAGGCCAGAAATCAAGAAAAGTTGTGGGGAAGTTACCGTAAATTCCACTTGGCACATCCAATTTTGATCATACCTATGGCATTACAGAGAAGACATATCAGAGAGCTACAAAAAATAAATTTTCATACCCAGAAGGGCCGAAACTTTGGAGATACAGCAGAAGAAAGATTGTCTAGCAGAACAACCTCAAAATCAAGGTTCAAAAGTGATACTTGGCCAACATGCCACCCAAAAAGGGAACTTCTACACCAAATAAGCCTCCAGAAAATCCTAATTGGACTCTTGATGAAGGTGAAGAAATGCGTAGGGACATAAATGATTTACAAAAGAAGACAGTAACAAAAGATGAACTACAAGAGATGGAAGCTAAGTTGGAGGCAATAAATACTAAGATGGATGGTTTAAAAGAGGAGATCATGGAAGGATTGAAAAATTTCGTAATAGAGAGGACACCTAAAATTGAAAATGTATCCAATGAAATTCATGATGAGGACACAAGTAAGGTGAATCAAGAATGTAGAAACTCTAACTTTGGGTTGAAGACCAACCACGTTCCTAATATCAATATGCAGAAGTTTGATGGCAAGGACCCTATCACATGGATACTTCAGATGGAGAAATTCTTTGATCTACATAATGTTCCACATACACAAAAGGTACGAATTTCTTCTATATATTTAGAACCCAATCAATTTGTATGGTATAGATGGCTTTGTTCTCGTAAATCACTCGTCACTTGGACAATTTTTACGGAAGAAATGATATCACACTATGAGGATACAAGGAGCAATACCTTCTTTAGCCAATTGATAAATCTCAAGCAAAAGGGTTCAGTTACAGAGCACATTGAGAACTTCCAAAGATTGAATATAAAGGTAACAGATATTCCAGATGAGCACTTGATTGATGTATTCATAGGAACTTTAAGAGATAACATTCAACATGAGGTTCGCCTTTGGGAACCCAAATCATTGGAGAATGCATTTATGGTGGCAAGAAATGTTGAAAGTAAAAATATGGCTATGGCTACTAGAAGGACCAATCCTAACATCTATAGAGAGAATAATGCTCCTTCTTCTAATGGTAAATGTTAGATCTGATCTCACCTTGAATAGATCAAAATATATCCAAACTAGATTTGAATTTCGTAACGCTTGTCAGAGTTGTAGAATTGGTATTTGTTTGTTGCTTGTGTGCAGGAAGTAGATCGTAAGAACTGGAGCTAGGATCTAGAGAGTTGAATCAACTAGACATGAAAGGACAACCTTTGATAAAGAGGTGTGACATTCTCTCCATTAGTGTAAAAGGAAAGAAATTTAGTTAGATCTAGGGAAAACGATATAGGAATCTAGCCCCTTTGTCTGTCTTGGATCAAGGGCATATCTAGGGGAGATCTAGCTTATTCGTAGGACAAATTTATCCATAACACCCCTCCCTCTCAAAATTGTGCCAACAAGCCTGTAATACACCAGTAAACTCAAAAATATAAGAGGGCATGGGGCTTGGGCCTTATGCCCAAGAGGGGTTAAACTCCCCTCCCTCTTGCAATTTTGCTAATAAAAAACACTCAGGGAGAGTCATAAACAACAATTAAATTCTTGAAAAGTAATTATACTACAACTAAACACATCCATAAGAAATTTTAACTAGAAAACACAACTCAGCCACACACAAATTGAAACAATAATTTCAATGGC
Organism: Picea engelmannii; assembly: GCA_009831015.1. Lineage (NCBI taxonomy): Eukaryota > Viridiplantae > Streptophyta > Pinopsida > Pinales > Pinaceae > Picea > Picea engelmannii. The sequence goes on along the minus strand of ML779745.1, from coordinate 153,517 downwards.
ATACAATCCAGTCACATGAACCAATAATCTCTTAAACAACCAGTGGAATTTTTTAGAGGATGGCTTGGACTAAATACTAGGTTTGATGTTGGTGTAGGTCATACGGTCTATTTTTTTTATTTTAAAAAAATTCTCAAAATGCATGCCAAGTCAGCCTTTGACTTTGACTTTGACTTTGACCTTGGCTAAAGAAGATTAAGAATTAGGCTGGATCAAACAGATTCAAAATACAATGTGGGGCACGTTGTTGGAAAGGTCTCAATGAGCCCATCAAGATTAAGTAATCAAAATACTAATCTTGTGCCACCTAGGTCCTCACTTTTAGCCAAGAATATTTTATCTCTAAAACCCTAATTTGTTAGTGGGGCCCACAAAATGCCCAAACTTGTGAAATATTTCATTTCACCATACGATATCCAATTGATGTGAAATAAGTATCAATGTAAAGGCATCAATGAGTAATTTGACAAAGTTCACATGAAATTCTGGCGTGATTTTGTTAAGTGTTTCTTTGACTAACATAAACCTTTGTCACACACAATTAGACTCTCCCCTCTCAACCAATTGACAGCTCTAACTGTTATAATTTTAGAAGTTACAATTATCTTATTTAACATTCATTAATAATTGCATGAAATAGGATCACTGAAAGATAAAAAAACATAGAACATAAGATTTATCCTGGGAGACCCTCCCGAGGGAGAAAACCCAGCAACCAATTCTTCAGTATAGATTCCTTCCACTAGTACAATATCACGTTATATCTCTCCACAAATAGACCAAGACCAAGAAACCAAGACCTCATGTGCTAGACCTCCTTTGCTATGCTCCAAATACACAAGAGAAGGTGAGTTGTATGTGTATACAAATGAGAGGAACTTGACCTCTATTTATACACATAACTTGACTCCCGAAAAGATGCAACCCTAAGAGGGGTCGTTTTGAATTTTACAATAATGATAACAATAAAATAATAATTTATTTTGAGCCAATTTATACAATAATATTACAATAACCTTCTTGAGATTTGACCAATACAAATACAAAAGAATATCTTCCGTAGTTACATCAAAATATCAACACTCTCTCTTAACTAGGAAGGTATTCTTTGTTTCCACACGAGCTCATGACCATTGATTGTTGAACATATGAATCTATACAACATCATATATCCATAGTAAAACATGACTTCACAACCAATTCATCCAAGGCCTATGGGTATCTCTCAAATAGCTTCAACATGTCACCATGACATCCACTACCCCGCAATGCATTTGTACCTAATCATGTGCATCCTTGTGACTTCATAGCCAATGCATCCAAGGCATGTGGGTAGGTCTGAAATAGCTACAACATGTCCCCAGGACATCCACTACCTTGTAATGCATATGTGCCTCGTCACTCCCTCTGAAGAGGGACCACTCCAATCTTATCCCTGAAGTGCTCGAACTTCGTCCTCGACAGTGGCTTGGTCAACACATCTACATCTTGCTCCTCTGTAGTCATGTACTGGAGCCTCACTACTCCCCTCTATACCATATCCATGATATAGTTATATTTGATCTCAATATGATTCGACCTATCATGGAACACCAGATTCTCTGATAAATTCATGCAACTCTGGTTGTCACACCAAATGCAGGTTGCCTCTAGTTTGAGACCAAATAACCCAGACAACAACTTCTAAATCCACTCTCCTTATCTACATGTTGCCACATATTTAGCCTCAGTCGTACTAAGTGTTACACATGACTACTTCCTCTTGTTCCACGAAACCATACTGGAGCCTAGACTGAAGCAATATGTTGAAGTACTCTTCCGATCAGGAATACTGCCAGCCCAATCTGAATCTGAATATTCATATAACCCGAACTCATGGTTTTTCACATACCTGAGACCATAATCCAATGTACCCTTAAGGTGCCTTATCATATGTTTTTCTTCGACCAAATGCACCTGCTCAAGCCACTCTATATACTCACTCAAGGTGTTCACAACAAAACATATATTCGATTGATCCAGATTTATGAGCGGAGCAAAAGGAATAACAAATTGAATACAACACAGAGATACGAAGAAAAACAATAGATATCCAGTGAACAATAACTTCTATGAATAAATAAAATAGATTGAAACTGTAAAACTGCAGAACTGAAAACAACTTGCTTGAATGGTGGTATCTATCTCTGGGAAGAGATGTGGATGCTACACACATTTGTCTGAGCAGAATGATTACAATTAGGCTCCAGAGGCCTTTTTAACATTACTCATGAATGTCAAAACCTTATACATTCAAAAACTTAACCCTAGCAGATGAAACACCAAAAGCTATGTGGGCCTCGATGGGTAAGTTGGTACCTCAACTTCCCGGGGTCATAACTTTGGCATACGGCCTCCGTTTTAGGCACGTGATAGCCCGTTGGAAAAGTATTTTCAAGAACTACACATTATGCTATCAAAATCTAACTCTGTCTACAATCTTACTATGGAAAGCCAAAAAAACATTGTTTAGGGCCCCAAAACGACCCTAGAAATATAGAAAGATGTACTGACATGAAAACTTCCAAAATAAGCCAATTGGATTAGGTGGGAAGCCACCAATATCCACCTGCAAGTTGTTTAGGTCTTCAAATAGCCCCAAAAGTGTAGAACCCACAATTACAAAGAATTACAGAAGAATGTGTTGAACTAAAAATTGTCTAGAGGAGCAAGTTGAAATAGATGAGTGGCCACCAATATCCACCTAGATCAATCCTCTTCCCTTAGGAAGCAATGGTCTCCATTGCATTGAGTTCCCCCATCAGGTGAGGAAGATTATGTTGAATTTGGCCTCGAATGAGCCACTTTCCTTGGTGTAGGAGTTTCCCTACCTTGACAACCCGATAAAGTTGGATCCTTTGTTGGCGAGTGTCCTTGACTTGTGTGTCCACTATCTGATCAATGGATGCTTATTCTAAGCAGTCAGGGTTGAGCTCTACTGGTGTCAATTTTTCTGCGATCTTTGAGGTGTCCAATAATGGTGGAAAATATGGCCAAAGGAGGTCCACATTGAACATTGGGTGCAAGCCAAGGAAGGGTGGAGTGTTGAGCTCAAAATAATTTCTACCCACGGCCTTGGTGATAGTGTAAGGCCCATAGTGAAGTGGGTGGAGCTTCCGATGGGGCCCTATAAGGTGCTCTTTCTACAAATGTAGCCAGACCTTGTCTCCCACCTGAAACAGGTGCGATACTTGATGTTGATCATGGTGTTGCTTGTACTTAGCATTGGCTTTCTGCAAAATCTCATGGACCTATTGGCGGATGTGTTGAATCCACTCAATGAATTTTGTGGCTTTGTGGTCCTCAAACTGAACATGGGAAGATTCTACCTATGTGGTTTCCAGAGGTAGTGCAACATCAGTGGGACCCAAGGGTTGGAATCTCAACCCCACCTAAAATGGGCTATGGTCGGTGGAGCTATGGAGATCCTTGTTGTAGTTTTGTTGAAAATAGGGAAGACTCTCATCCCATGTATGTGGATGCTTAGAGTTTTACATGCGCAGGATGTGAAAAATCATTTGATTGATGACCTATGTGTGGCCATCGGTTTGGGGGTGGAAAGCAGTGGATTTAGTGAGCTTGGTGTCCAATAGTGACCAGAGATTCAACCAAAATGTGTTGAGGAACCTATTGTCCTGATCTTAGGTAATATTCTATGGTATCCCAAAAGGGACCCACACCCATTCAAAGAAGATCTTGGAAGTATATGTCGTTGTGATGTTCTTCGAAAACTGATCAACCACCACAAATACACAATCATTTCCATGCTTGGTGGATGGAAGGCCATACATGTAATCCATCAATATGGATTCCCAAGGCCTCTCGCAAGTAGGAAGAGGGGTGTATAAGCCATGCTTCTTGATGGTTGGCTTGGCAATGACACAGGCAGTGCAAGATCCGATATACTTGTTGACGTCTTGTCGAAGTTTTGGCCAATAATCTTTTTTGTGTAGAATGGCCACAGTTTTCTCCACACCAAAATGTCATGCCATCCAACTGTAGTGAGCCTCCCAAATCATCTTTGCATGCTTTCTTGAGGGAACACAGAGGTGGCCCAAATGGCATACCATTCCATCTTGGATGTGATAATTAGTGACATTCACTCCTGTACCCAAGAGCTGATAGGTGGTGACGAAGTTAGGGTCACGTTGATAAAGTTGTGGCAACTTAGATGCATCATGCCCATAGGAATGGAGCACTGTGGTGAGTGCAGCAATGGGAGGTCAACTGAGGCAGTCAGTGACACAATTTGTGCTCCATGTTTTATACTTGATTTTGAGATGGAATTGTTGTAGGTATGTGGACCAATTTTGATGGCGGTCATTTTGCAACTTCCTTTGTGTTTGTATGAACTGCGGAGGCTTGTGATTAGTGTGGATGATTGTCTCATTTCCCATAATGTCATGTTTCCATTGACGATGGGATTGCACAATGGAATAAATTTCTTTGTCATATGTGGGGTATTTTCAAAAAGTATCTGAGAGTCTCTCACTATGGTATGTTATCGGATGACCATGCTGAGTGAGAATTACACCTACTGCATAGTCAGAGGCATAAGTATCAATCTCAAACGGTTGTTGCAGATCGGGTAAGGAGAGTACTGGAGTTGAGCACAAGTAGTTCTTCAGATCATCAAATGTTTTTTGTTTTGTCTGCCCCCATGCAAACTTTTCCTTTCCTCCACCCTTGGTTACTTGGCTGAGGGCCCATGCAATATGGGAAAATCCAAACACGAACCTTCGGTAGAATTTGGAAAGTCCCAAGAAGCTATGAATCTCAGTTAGTGTGGTCAGGGATGGACGGTCATGAATGACTTAGATATTAGATGGATCCACATGTACCCCATGCTCATCAACAATGTATCCCAAGTATTGAACCTTGTTCATTCCAAAGGAGAATTTTTCCAATTTGGCATATAGCTTGTGATGTCGCAGAGTGCCCAAAACCTGTTGAATATGTTGCATGTGCTCCTCCCAAGTTCTATTGAAGATGAGGATGTCATCCATATATACCACCACAAAATAGTTGGTGAAGAGTATCAATACATCATCCATCAATCTCATGAAAGTTGTTGGTGCATTTGTTAAGCCAAAGGGCATGACCAGCCATTCGAAGAGACCTTCTTTAGATTTTAAAGTTGTCTTCCATACATCAGTTGGTTCGATGGGAACCTGGTGGTATCCATACATTAGGTCAATATTGTTGAAGAACTTTCCCCCCTTGAGTTGGTCAAGAAGGTCATCCATTTGAGGAATTGGGTATCAATTCCTGACTGTGATTTTGTGTAATGCCCTGTAATCAATTTAGAGTTGTCAGGTCTCGTCTTTCTTCTACACCAGCACAATCGGGCTTCTGCAAGGGGAGGAGATGGGTCATATGTGCCCCTTTTGAAGCAACTCTTGGATCTGGCGCTTGATTTCATCAGTTTCCATCAATGAGTAATGATAGACTAGTCCATTAGGCAGTAGTGCACCGAAGGTTAGATCAATTGGATGCTTGACTTGGTAGTGTGTCAGTACCCTGGTGGGTGAGGAGAAGATATATATGTACTCTTCCATGATCCCGTCCACTTTCTTCAACTTCAAAGAGAGGATTTTTGTAGAGGTCATGGATGTGGTGGTGACCTTTTGTTTACTGTGAGCACGGATCACAAAGAAGACAAATTTCCTGGTCTATGAATTGACCTTACTGCATTGCTTAGAAGATATTAAAGAAATAGTGGTAGGTGGCGCTACCTCTGGTATCCTATAAAATTATCTACCTAATGTAATAATAACACTACAAGGTCTAAAATCATACACAACATGTCGCTTCCACAAATATGGTTGGCCTAAAAGAACATCACAAACTTCAAGGGGAGAAATATCACACAATACATTGTCTTTGAAGGGCTTGATGTTGTAGGGTAGATGACATTGTTGGTTGACACAGAGATCTCATCCTTGGTGAAGCCAACCGATGGTGTAGGGCTATGGGTACATTTTTATTGGCAGGTCTAGCCTCTTGATGACCTCTGTTGAAATCAAGTTATTCTGACTACTGTTATTGACAATGAAATGCAGCAGAGTCCCCTTTACCCAAATATGTGAGTGAAAAAGGTGTTCCCCTTCCTCTGGTTCTTATGGTTCGCTTGGTTGGACTTTGGTGGTAGCGATAATGGCACTGGGTTTGGAATCGATGATCCGCTTCACACTTTCTGTATTTGATTTTAAGTTAGAATCTTCCTCTGACTCGGAGGCTTTCATCTTGGCCACCAATGACTACTTGGAGAGACAATCTCCAGTGTTATGCCAAGGGATTTTGTGGTATTCACACCATTTTCTCGTGTCCTTATTCAAATTCTCATTATCCTTCTTGGGTTTCGGATTGGATTGGTTGTCCTGAGAGCGGCCATATTTTATTTGTCCCTTGTTTTGTGGGTTGGGTCACCTTTGCCCTGCTTCAGTTGTGAGGAGTTTGCATATCCAAGCTCTCTCCTATTTTTCTTAAATTTATGCTCGATCTTGACAACATATCTATAAGTTGCACATAATGATGCGATGTCCAAAAACTCCATTTCTTTTTTAATGTATCTATTTAGACAATCACAATATTTGAGCACCAGTGCACAGGGCATGGAAATTATTGGTGAAATCTGGTACTGTCTGGTCCCTTTCCTGACGCAGTGTGGTCCATCTTATGTATTGGTCCTCGTAGCTTCCAACAAGGTAGTACTGTTCTTTAATGGCATCCCTGAAGGAATCCCATGTGGGGGCGACCGAAAATGTTACAGACTCCTCTATGGCCCTGTTGGTCCTAAAGTCTGCACCTGACTACTGAAGGGCAGAGCTAGGCCACCTCAAGTTATGAATGGTTGGTTTTTTTTATTTATGGGTCAGTTATGAATGGTTGGTTTACCAAGACATGAGCAGGGTTTGGTTGGCCAAATGACATGGACAAGGGTCCTCCTTGGTTGGTGGCACACTAAGGACAGACAAGTGAGAAAGTAAAGTTAAGAAACAAAGAAAAACAATAAACCATTCAATGAACAATCTGTTGCTATAAGTTGAAGTCTTAAAATGTCATTTAAAGCATTAAACGTGTACCAAAATCACAATCATTCCCATAGGTTGTAATAAAAAAAAATCTTCATCAAAGCATAGTTGTTATCACATGTTTCATATTAATAAATACAAGCTATACATAAGCTTAACGAAAACAAACGTACTTCCCACAAATCAAAACGGTATTTAAGATAAGAAACACATACGAATTTGGACACAAACATACTATCAAATCGCATGTTGAAAATGCTCAAAATGAGTGCCACATGTCGGCGACCGATGGATGCCATGTGTCACCATAGAAGAATGCTACCTGATAGTGTAGATGAGTGCTACGTGTCTATGTTGATGAGTGTTACATGTATCTGTAGATGAGCGTTATGTGTCTCTATAGACGAGTGCTACATGTCTCTGGAACTTCAGGAATTTGTATCTTCAGCTCTTCGGGAGTTTTTGTATGTAGAGTGTGGATATATCCTAGAAAACTAACCTCCCAGTGTGACATGGCAATCTGATGTATCAATTCATTGACGTGTCACATAAAGAAGGGTGACATGTGTTACTCGAAATAGTACAGATGACGAACCCAAATATGTTTGATATGAGTGCCACATGTCGTGATAGGATTGTGCCACGTGTCTTTGTCTCTTCAGCTGATCAACACTTCAGCTCTTAGGATCTGACATGTATGTTACGCCACTGTCGCTGATGTGGAATCAGTGTTTCAGAATTCGAGAGTCTTTGAGTGATGTGTTTGGAAATCCTTGGAGGAACATCGCTGAAGCGATGTGATGGTTCGGCGTTCGGGAGTTTTTGGATGCTGGGATGAAGTATGATATATTATAAAAGCATGCCTATGTATTGGTCAAAGCATTGAAATCATTTAGGGTGTATGTGTTACAATCTAGCATATCAGCCTATGTTCCTAGCAACAGTGTCAAAGAGATTCTGGTCCAGCCAGATAGTGAAGGGAAAAGAGGGAAATGGATTGTCAAATTGTTGGAGTATGACCTGCAAATAAATCCCACCAAGATGATCAAGGGACAGGGACTTGCCAAGTTATTATTAGAATCAAACTGTAAGGTGTTGGAATTACATCAGGACTTCACCCAATCTGATGCACCCATGACACAGTCTGGACAAGACAACATGCATCTACTTGAAAACTACTCCTCTTCACCTTGGTACAAAGATATCATTTACTTTCTGCAGCACCTAGAATGTCCACTAGATTTGAAGAAGATGAGGGCCAAATCCCTCAAATTAAAAGCTATAAAATTAAGCATTTTAAATCAAAACCTGTATTGGAGGGATCCTGCTGAAATCTTATTAAAGTGTCTTAATGAAAATGAAGCTAAGAAAGTCGTAACATATATGCACAGGGGAGTTTGTGGGGAACACCAGCATTGGAAAGATACAGCCCTCAAGATCCTAAGGGCAGGGTACTAATGGCCAACCCTTTTCTCTGATTTATTCACTACAGTAAGGGCATGCAATGAATGTCAAAAATTTGCAAGCAATCAGAAGTTACTCTCACTGCCCTTGAAACCTATCACTGCCAGTGGCTCCTTTAGCAATGGGGATTAGATTTCATAGGTGAGATAAATCCACCCACCAGTGGATAGCATAAGTCTATCCTCACTACCATTGACTACTTTACCAAATGGATCGAGGTTGTTCCCACTAGGAATATTACTGACAAAGTGAGTATGAACATTTTGGAAACCAATATCCTTGTCATGTTCGGCTGCCTTAGAAAACTTGTAACAGACAATGCCCAGGCATTCAATTCCAAACCCATGATTGACTTATGTGGCAGACATAACATCACCTTGACACATTCCACGCCCTATTATCCTCATGGGAATGGGACGGTCGTGTCATTAAACAAGACTCTCATCAAGATCATCAAGAAATTGTTGACTGAAATAAAATAAATAAATAAATCATCATACTCTAAACTTAAGTATGTCTTGTGGGTTGATAGGATCAACACCAAGAGATCCTTGTGAACGTCACCATTTTAGATAGTCTATGGGATAGATGATTTCTTCCCCACTCATCTCGGTCTACCAGTTTTGAAATTCCTACGGGAAGCAATGGAGGAGCCAAATGACATCCAAAGGAGAATCTTTCAGATTATAGAAGTTCAATAGAAAAGGGAGGCACTGAGTCAGATCATTGAAGCATACTAGAGCAAAATCAAATCATATTTTGATAAGAAAACCAAGAAGGAGATATTTCGAGAAGGTGACCTGGTCCTGAGGTGGGATGCCAGAAGGGAGGAAAATTCTAAGCATGATAAGTTTGATAACCTTTGGTTTGGTCCTTTTAAGGTGGTTGAGGTTTTGGAAAATAACACGTTTGTCTTACAAAATATGGATGATAATCAAATTTTTGGGGGCCTAGTATGTGGGTGCTTCCTGAAACATTATATTGCTTGAAATACTGAGGAAAGGTCCCTCTTGTACCATAGCTTCTTTCCTTTTTTGTTTTCGATTAGTTAGTTTGCTTGTGAATAAAGACTCCATAACCCAACAAAGGCACTGGGGTATAGTTGCAATTTTGAGTTCAATAAGATGCATGGATGAGAGACAGTAGCAGATATACATGGCTAGCAGAAAGAAACAGAGGTAAGATAAGGAAGGTAGGAGCAATTTATTTAATTCCAAGGCATTGATATGTTGTTCTTAAGCACCTCACATGGAATTGTTATCCCCAGTTGGAGCCAATGTTGAGAACTAAGTCTGCACCCTTGCCCCTCCTGCCTCTTTTCCCTATGCTTTCATCAAAATTATTTCTCTTATGGTTGGTTGAGTCAATTTCCCTCTCTAAATGACTTGGTTTTTTTTATCATTATCTTTCTTGAATGATTCTTTGAGCAAATTGTTTATGTTTTCTTGAAGGATAATTGCATGTCGTGGTTTGGTTTGAAATACTTGTCATTGTGTTTTCCATTGATTGAGCGTGTAGTAGGTCCACCAAGTCTTTTGTGTGCATAGGAGACATCCAGGACCGCCAAGTCCTTTGTATGCACAATAATCTTCCATAGAACAGAACGTAGTAATTTGGAACAGTCTTTTTTGGGCTTGGATTGTGAAAATAGATAGGTTAAAATTTCAACGGCGGATATCCAACAGGGCATCAGATCAACGTCTCTCGCACATAAGAGATTCCAGAACTCATGTGAGGTTTAATCATAAGAGTCACACATAATTCACTCTATGACTTCAGCGTCGAACTTTCCAAGCACAACATCCAAAAACTCTCGAATGTCGAATCGTCGCATTGCTTCGGCGATCTTCCTATGGGGATTTTCAAACACAACACTCAAAGGCTCCTGAATGTCGAAACTTCGATGCCATGTCAACGATAGTGACATCATGGGCATGTCAAACCCAAGAGCCGAAGTGTCGATCAGTTGAAGAGTCGAAGTGTGGAGCAGCGACAATGAAGTCATCGACACGTTAGATCCAAATCACCAAAGTGTCGATCAGTCGAAGAGCTGAAGTGTCGAAGAGCCGAAGGCACGTGGCACAATCCTATCCTGACACATGGCACTAATATCAAGCATATTTGGGTCTGTCCTATGTACTATTTCAAGTGACATGTGTCACCCTTCTTTATGTGACATGTCGGTGATATGACACATCGGATTGCCACGTTACTCCCAGAGGTCAATTGTCCAGGAGATATCCATACTCTACATTTAGAAAATCCTGAAGAGTTGAAGAGTCAAAGTCCCAAAGTGCCAGAGACACATAGCGCTCATCTACAGAGACACGTAGCACTCATCTATAGAGACACGTAGCGCTCATCTATGCTGGCACGTAGCATTCTTACATGGTAACACGTGGCATCCATCGGTCCCTGACACGTGGCACTCATTTCGATCATTTTCAGCACACCATTTGCCCCATTCCATGTGACATGTGTCACCCTTATTTTCATGACACGTCATCGATTGTGGCGTCACAACTGCCATGTCACTTCTGGAAAATTTCCTCCAGGAGATTTTGATCAAGAGTTAATTCCAAAGAGTCAGAGTTCGAACTCCCGAGTTCCAAATGATTAAAGGATAATACTAGGTTAATTAAGAAAAACATGATTAGCAGTCCAGGGGATTTCAAATCAAAGAAAGCAGAGTTCTCCGAACCCCCGAAGTGTTGCAGCCCTGAACAACCGAAGTGGGTCCTGCACTGCCACGTCACTCTGCAGCAATGTCACTCCGAGAGATTCTCAAACTTAGCATTCACAATCCCGAACTCCAAAAATAATTGAAGTCTTAATCTCGGGTTAATTAGCATAAGTGGTGGTTAATGACTGTGGGCCTCCAGAAGATATGAATATTCTGTGCTCTAAACTCTCGAACGTTGAAATCTTGAAATGGCTTATCTATGTTAATGGCATATTTTAAAGTTTGAAATGGGCACCAAACCAGGGAGCGTCGAGCTAGTCCATGTCATCAGGTTGCCCATTAGGAAGTAGTTCGGCGATAGCCAACAGGTACAGAATAGAAGTTCTGGAATCAGACCCTGCAACGCCAAACCAAAATTTGGGAAACTACAATCCAGACTGCAGAAAGAATATTAGAGACTCCGAGAAAACACCAGATTATTTTCTTCTTTCACTGCCAATACATTCAGTTATCTCCAGTGGCCTCCAACAACTCACATTCATGCCCATGATCAATACATAAATCGATTATGTCACTCCTAGTCATTTTCTGTTAGATCTCAGTTCGCTCCGACGCATGCATCAGTTTAATTTTATCGCAAATAACAGCTTTTAATTGTTTAGTTCAAGACTCTTTTAAGTTTAAAGAATAATAAGTGGTCTTTTTTGTGTGATAAGAACCACTCTTTTTTATTAAGTCAAGTGTGAAGTATACATTACTATACTTCGACAGTTTCTAGTTAAGTTAATAAGTTGTTTTACAATTGGTAGTATAGAGTTAAGTCTCAGTCCCAAATGGACGAGAAACTTTGCAACTCTTATAAATATGCAGTTTTTGTATGTTTTGAGGGTTCAATTTTTTGGGAGAAAAAGATCGATACAACAACTGGTTGGACCCATTTTGCACATGGATTAAATCTCTCTACCTGGTGAGGATACTATTGATGATAGTGTGTTTGTGTCCAAATTTGTATGTGTTTTTTTATCTTGAATACGGTTTTGATTTGTAAGAAGTATGTTTCTTTTCCTTCATCTTCTGTATAAGTTACATTTATTAATATGGTACCTGTGATAACAGTTATGCTTTGATGAATATTTGTTTTTATTACAACATGTGGAAATGATTGTGTTTTTGGTAGTTGAAATGACATTTTAAGACTTGAACTTCTAGCAGCAGATTGTTCATTGAATGGTTTGTTGTTTTTCTTTGTTTCTTACCTTTACTGTATCACTTGTCTGTCCTTAGTGTTCCACCAGCCAAGGAGGACCCTTTTCCATGTCATTTGGCCAACCAAACCCTGCTCATGTCTTGGTAAACCAACCCTCTAACTGACCCATAAATAAATAAAACAACCATTCATAACTTGAGGTGGCCTAGCTCTTCCCTTCAGCAGTTAGGTGCAAACTTTAGGACCAACATCTTTGGGCGTCGTTGTCGGGGAGTGACTTATGTGTGACTCTTGTGACTAAACCTCACACGATTTCTAGAATCCCGAATGTGCGAGATTCGTTGATCTAACAACATGTTGGATGTTCGTTGTTGAAATTTTAACCTGTCTATTTTCACAATCCAATCCTGAAAAAGATTGTTCTAAATTGTTGTGTTATGTTCTACGGAAGCTTATTGTGCATACAAAGGAATTGGTGGTCCTAGATGTCTCCTGCGCAGACAAAATACTTGGTGGACCTTTTTCATGCTCAATCAATGGAAAACATGATGACAAGTATTTCAAACCAAACCACGACATGCAATTATCCTTCAAGAAAGCAGAAATAATTTGCACAAAGAATCATTCAACAAAGATAATGATAAAAAAAAACAAGTCATTTAGAGAGGGAAATTGACTCAACCAACAAGAAGAGAAATAATTGTGATGAAAGCATAGGGAAAAGAGGCAGGAGGGGCAGGGTTGCAGACTTAGGTCTCAATAGACCCTATGCTCAGAGTAAGTATCCCACTAGTCCTTAAAATTGGGGATGACCTTGAGGAGTGAAAAAGTAATATTTTCCCTATCGAAAAAATTGCGGACCGAAAAATACCCTTCAAGAAGATTCAACCATTTATCTACAACATCCGCATCTATCAGTATTTCAAACAATGGAATATAAAAATTCACTTGTACCTTGAAGGGGGTTGCATGGCCTCTTGATGAAGATGCGTCTCATGTGGGTAGTCGTCGAAGGATTTGTGCAAAGTTGTCCATCATTTCATTCCTTTGTCACGTAAGGGCTTCATCGAGCAACATTTTAAAAGGATCTCCTGCTCCATCATATTTCTTCTCATCCCTCGTGGTTTTTTGTCGGGCTCGATGTGGCCTATATCACAAAGGATCGACTGGTTCGAGTACCAACTTCTTGTACCTGGATCTTGTCAGGGACATGCACGAAGAAAAATAAATGAAGGGCAAACCGCTCTGATACCACTGATTTGAATTTATGAGAAAAATGAAAGGAATAATAGACTGAATACAATAACATAGAGATACGAAGAAAAACAACAGATATCTGGTGAACAATAACTTCTATTGAATAAATAAAATAGGCTGAAATTGTAAAACTGCAAAATTGAAAACAACTTGCTTGAATGGTGGTAGTTATCTCTGAGAAGAGATGTGACTCCTACACACATCCCTCTAAGAATAATGATTACAATGAGGCTCTAGAGGCATTTTTAACATTACTCATCAATTCAAAAACCTTATACATCCAAAAAACTGACCCTGGGAGATGAAACGCCCAAAGTTATGTGGGCCCCGATGGGCAAGTTGGTACCTCAACTTCTGGGGGTCGTAACTTTGGCATACGGCATTTGTTTTAGGCACGTGATAGCCCATTGGAAAGGACTTTTCAAGAATTACACATTATGTCATCAAACTCCGGACCTGTCTATGGTTTGACTCTGGCAAGCCAAAAAAAAAAATGTTTAGGGCCCCAAAATGGCCCTGGAAGTACATAAAGATGTATTGACATGAAAACTTCCAAAATAAGCCAGTTGGATTAGGTGGGCAGCCACCAATATCCACATGGGAGTTGTGTAGGGAATCATACAGCCCCGGAAGTGTTGAAACCACAATTACAAATAATTACAGAAGAACTTCTTGAACCTAAAATTGTCAAGAGGAGCCAGTTGCAATAGTTGGGTGGCCACCAATATCCACCTAGATCACCAATCTCGTGTTCGTCAAGTACATCAATGAACCCACCATATTTTTTTATAAGGTAACATCCACAGTCTATGAATTCATATACTGCAACAACTTCATATTTGATACCATAGGTGTAGCCATTTCCTTGCAATCCAACATCCTGAACCTGTTCAGGATTTCCATTGCATACTTCCCTTGATTCAAAAAGATCTCATCCTATCTCTACCATACCTCAAGAACCAAAAAGTAATACATCATCCCGAGATATTTCATCTCAAACTCAACATCCAATTTTCTCTTACACTCTGAGATGAGATTTTCCACACATGTTAGAAACAAGTCATCCACATATAGAAGTAGTATTATCGAACCATCATCCACAACCTTAAAGTAAAGTTTAGGATTTGCACTACTCTTTGTAAATCCTAAGCGTGTTAGAAAATTATCGATCCTTCCATACCATGCTCAAGGTGCCTAGTTTAATCCATATAAATCCTTCATCAATCAGCACACATGCATTTCCCTGTCATGTACCTCAAACCCTTGTGGTTGTTCCACATATACTTCCTCTTTTATTCCACCACTCAAGAATGGTGTCTTCACATCCATCTAATGCACCTTCCATTTCATTACTATGGAAAATGAAAATATAGTCCTGATCGAGGTATATCTCACCATGGGAGAAAATGTCTCATCATAGTCAATGCCCTCCTTCTGGGAGAATCCTCAAGCCACAAATATAGCCTTATACTTTTCAATACTTCCATCAGCTACACGTTTCATTTTGTAGATACATTTTGAACTTACTATTGATTTCTTCTTCGGTTTGGGGACCACATCCCATACATCATTCTTTACTACGGACCAATATTCCTGTTGGACAACTGAGAGGGGGGGTGAATCAGTTGTTACCGTGCTTAAACAATTATTCTTCTTTTAAAATATTTACAAGGCACTCAATGATGATCACAATAATGCAGGGAAATAAACAATGGCACATTCAACATCAGTCACATATATGAGAAACACAAAGACAGATATTTCCCAAGGAAACCCATACAGGGTAAAAACCTCTTCTTCTTTATATGATAAGTATTATTTACATTCTTTACATTATCATACATATGAGAACCAACTCATTTGTGAGGCTACAACATCTGTTTTGCAAGCTGCAACTTGTTGAGAGCACCAACTCTCTATTTTTCTCTAGCACCCACTAGAAGGAAGCACCAACTCCCTGGTTTCTCTAGCACCAACTAGAAGGAAGCACCAACTCCCTGTTTTCAAGCACCCACTTGAACCTCTGAGGACACCAGTCCTCCCTAGCACCTCCCTTCCACCCTGAAATATAAATCTTTGCTACTAAAACTTATTACAGTGATATAATTTCCAACAACGGCTTACCAGACTCATCACTATTCTGTTGCATTTTTTTTCTCTGTCTACCTCACTGCCTTCCTGCACACATCCTCTTCTGTTCAATTCAACTGTTGCACTCTCCTCCTTCTTCACACATGAATCACCTTCAACAAAAGCAACCACAACAACCCCAACAACAACAACAACCCCATCTTTTCTCTCTATCATGTACTTATAGCTTCTGTGCTACTTTTCCATGCAATGCACACAATTCCTCTGCATGCTCATACCGCGCCAATCTCCTCCACATCTCAAGTTCTCTGAGTGATCATCATCGCGACTCTTCAACTTCTCTGGTAGTTCAACCCCTGTGTCTATCATCATTAGGTGTTATGCCAAGATTCCTTTTTCTCTCTGGCAATTGAGACTCTTCGTCTTCTCTATTACAGTCGAGCTCATCCTTTATGTTTCAGTTACAAGCTCCAACCCTCATCCAGCTGTCAATTTCCTCCACGAATCATCTTCATTCCATTGGAAGATTCCATGTAACTCTTCAGCTCCTATGGAAATCACAAAGAAGTCTCTTCGCATCCTCTGGTAGAAACCATCAATGGTTTCTAGCAGTTACACTGTGAGGATCAACATTATCCCTCTGATCGTGCTCATGTTCACCTCCATCGTTGGATTAACTCTGATGAGTTCTTGCGTTATTTACCCGTTTCACACTTTCGCAATTTAGAGATTCTGCGATGAGACATCTTGAGTCTCCATGTCACGAGTTCTGAAACTCCGAAACAGAGATTTTCTGCGTTGGCTCCTTCCTTTATATGACCATGGCTATGACCAAGCGCTTGTTCATAACGTGCTTTTCATGATTTCGCATTTCTCCTTTTCGTTAATTCCGTTGTGAAGTTTCTCGACTTTCCAAGTCACGATCCCCAAAACGCCGAAAGGAAGCTTGTCTGCACGTACTCTTCTCTTCATCTCTTCGATGGTGTGACCACCGGATGAGACCACGTGCTTATGCATAAAGCGCTTTCGCGATTTTGCATTTTGTGAATTTGGAGATGAGGCATCTCGACTCTCCAAGTCGCGATCCCCGAAACCCCGAAATGAAGCTTATCTGAACTGACTCCTTCCCTTCTTGTGACCACCAGCGGTGACCACAGGCTATGCCAAAAAGGCGCTTCATATTTCGCGAGTTTATAAACTTCATCGAGTCTGATCAACGGTTGAAATCTCCATAGATCCGATGGTCCAGATCTTATCGCGATCTCGCATCTCATTGTTCCTTAGATTGAGGTTATCGTCACTCCAAGTCGCGATAGGCGAAACTCCGAGATGAAGCTCAGATCGACGGTCCACGTTCTTGGTGGATTGACGGTCCAGATCTTATCGTGAATTCACATTTCATGGTTCCTTAGATGGATGTTCTTGTCACTCCAAGTCGCGATAGGCGAAGCTCCGAGATGGAGCTTATATCAACGGTCCAGAACCCTTGGTGATCTGATGGTCCAGATATTATCGTGAGTTCGCATCTTGTGATTCCTGTGATGGAGGTTCTCATCACTCCAAGTTGTGATACGTGAAACTCCGAGATGGAGATTTGACATGCTCTGATCTTCTGCCACGTGTCCCTCTTGGATCAACGGTCAAGATTTTATCGAGACTTCGCAACTCCACGAGCCTTCGTTGTGCCTGATCAACGGTTCATATTTGGCCTCGATCTAACGGTTGAGATTATTTCACAATTTCACATATCGCAAACTTGAGAAGTTAGGGAACCCCATTCCTTTGACTTTCCAGTTAGTGACACGACGATCTTCCGCCACGCATCCTCTTGATCAATGATCCACGACTGTCCCCAATGGACGGCCAGGATTCCTTCATAGTTTTGGGGAGTTGGATGACTCTTGGACTTATCCGACTTGCAGCTTCACCATATCTAACGACTATTGAGCCTTCGTAGATACCCCAGATCCTACGGCCCAGATATTCTCACGATTTCGTCACTTTGCGATTTCGTTGCTTCGCAATTTCATCCACCTTCACGATTTTGCCGCTTCTCGATTTCGTCCACCTTGCGATTTCGGCACTTCGCCACTTCGGTGGTGAAGTGTTTCGACACTTCAAATCCTTATATCTGAAATTCTAAAATGGAGTTTACTCTTCCATTATCACTACGTTGTTGATCATGCTGATCTTTTCCATCGTTGTTCTTGCCATCAATGACAAGCTTACTCCCAACTGTAAACCTTCCAACAATTCCTCCACTATGGAATCCTTCCATACCCTCTTTTCTGCAATCTCTTCATAACTGGATGGTTCTACATCCATGATATCACACAAACATGCCACATAGCTGGAATATGGTTTCAGATTCTTCGTTTCCCTGAGATATTTTTCTGGGGCACCATATCTTTTTGCATCTCTAATGAGCTCTTATGCCCAAGCTAGTCTTCTCTTGTGAGAAGGCATCTCTGCTAACCTCTAAGGTTCTACCATGTCATTATCCTCATGAATGACTTCCTCTGGTTCAACTTCTTCTGCCTCTGGAACTTTAGTAACTTCATTCTCCTCCTCATGAACCTATTTTACAGAGTCTTGTTTTAATTTGCTGAAAGTTGCACTCTCATCGAAGGTGACATCTCGGCTAATATCAACTTTCCAGTGACCATGAATATATATCTTGTATGCCTTCAATGTGTCACTGTAACCAACAAATATGACATTCTTTCTGGATGGATCCAATTTTGTCCTCTTTTCCTTATAGACATGCACAAATACGAGGTAGCCAAATATCCTTAGATGGTTGACTTCCAGCTTCTCTCCTGAAAACATCTCCTCCGGTGTCTTGTTTTCAAGTACTTTGTGGTGACTTCTATTCTTCACATACATTGTAGTCTTTGTTGCTTTTTCCCATAGATACATAGGTAGATCGTGATCACGGATAATAGCCTTCATTTATTCCATGATCATTTGATTCTTCCTTCATGCTACTCCATTCTGTTGAGGATTGTAGGGAGTAGAAATCTCCCTTATAATCCCAGCTTCCTTGCAATATTCTTTGAATTCCTATGAAGTGAATTCTCCTCCATTATCTGATCGCAAGGTCTTTATCTTTCGCTCTGTTAGGTTTTCTACCAGTCCCTTAAATTCTTTGAATTTGCAAAACACTTCATTCTTTTCCTTCAACAAATAAATCCAAGTTTTACATGAGTAATCATCAATAAAATACTCATAATATACATACACGCTTAGTGAAGTTGTTGACATTGGTCCACACACATTTGAGTGCATGATGTCCAATACTCTTTTGGCTCTATTATCGTTGTTGGGAAAGGGGTGATTCACGTTATTTCCTTGTGTGCAACCTTTGCACACACCATTTGGTTTTTCCTGGATCTCAAGTAGTCTCATCACCATCTTGCTTAGACTCGGTAGGGCCTTGTATTGTAGGTGGGAAAATATCCTATGCCATAATTTACTGGGATTCACAGTGTCGTGAATTAATGTTGAATCTGATCGCCCTTTCAATTTGTAGAGTCCTCCCTCTTGAACTCTAATCACCACAACATCATCAAAAGTATTCCCTCTAGGCCACACAAGAACTTGTCCATCAACAAATGAAACTATGTAACCCTTCTCATCCAATGCTGAAATCGAGAGAAGGTTCTTCTTCAATCTAGGAACATAGAGAACTTCCTTCATCTTCATTAGATTTCCTAAGTCTAACTTGTAGGAGGCTTCTCCTACTCCTTTGATCAGATACTGATAGTCATCTCCCAATTTCACCTTGTGTGGTGAATCCTTATGAGTAAGGTTAGACAAGGTGTCTTTATAGCCTGTCAGGTGCTTGGAAGCACCACTATCCAAAAACCAAATGTCACTTCCATGAGTGACAGTTCCTATAAGGGCTGAGATAAGAACATACTCCTCATCACTTGATTCATCTTCCTTTGCAACCTTATTGGGTGTCTCATCATATTCATTTGTATGAACATGATGCCTTTTACCTCCTTTATTTTCCCTTCCTCTCTGAATGAGGGAACAATTCCTAGCAATGTGTCCCATTTTCTGACAACAGAAACATCTGATATTTGGGTTATTTATTTGGCCCTTCTGAAACTTCTTGGGTGATGAGGGTTCTTTATTTCTCTTTCCTTTCCTGGTGTGGGTGGCTATGGCTTGATCATCATCTATCATCTTCTCTTATCTTTTTTTCGTCCTTTCTTCTTCTTGGTTACAATCTTCGCATAGACTACTGAACTTGGGTAGCTTCCTTCTTGAGAATGTCCCTTGAATAAATTCATCCCATGACCTTGGGAGGCCATTCAAGCTGGTCATCACCATTTCTTCTCTATTCACTATATCACCAATGGCTTCTATCGACTCCTTGATCTAGTTCACTCTTAAGAAGTAAGAGTGGATGGTTTCTTAATTCGTCATCCTCATGTTCTTTAACTGTGTTCTCAAGGTCATTCTTGGGTTGATGTTGTTGCCTTGAAACAGTCGGGTTAAGGAATCCATCATTTATTTTGGAGTGGATAAGGAATATATGTGATTAATAAGATGGTCCTTAATGGAGTCTGCAATAATCATCTTTGCCTTAACCATATCCTTCTTGTGCTTTGCTTTAGCCTCATCTCCCTCTGGTTCTGAAACCTCTTCTTTAGTGAACTTATCTAGATCATGTTCTTCTAGGAGGAGGTATAATTTGTACCTCCAGGCTCTAAAGTTTTCATCTCCCTCCATCTTGTCATCAACATTGATTCCAGTAGTCATCCTGCCCGTAAATCACAAATTTTGGATTCTGAAGATATCTCTCAAGGGAAAATGGCTCACTTTTTGGTGGTCTTGTCTTGTTGGTTGTGGAGCCTAATTATCTTCCCAATTCAAAGGTATTTGTTTTCAACCATGTTTATAGAAAATGAAGATTGTACACCCCTCCACGTGGGGGGGGTTGCAAGGGGGTTTTTCCCCCCAATGAGGTCAAGGGGGCTTATCCCCTCGGCTGGGGGGGTTCGGGGCAAAGCCCCCGAAGGAAATATTGCCTAGTAAATGTATATTGTAATTTCATAGTCAATCTTGACCGTTCATCATTAAGTCACATATTTGAGGGTAGAGATTATGTTAGTGTTTTTTTCCCTAGAAGGAAACCCTCTTTTTTATGAGGGAATTGTATTGTGGTTGTGTATTATTGTGAATATTGTATTTTGAGAGAGGCAACTGTGAGAGAAAGAAGAGGAAGTTACAACAGGTGTGTTGTAGGTTGTATCCCTTCATTTTTTTGGATAATAAAAAGGAAGGACCTAGCAACTTCTCTAGTGGACGTAGCCCACACTGGGTGAACCACGTATATCTGTGTCTTTATTGTATTGTGTATCTTTTGTGTTTTATTTCTACATTTATTTTTATTTTGTTGCTCTGTGATCCTATTTTTTCTAACATGTATGGTCCAACAACCACTCCTATCAAGAAAAACGACTCCTTTTGTCTTCTAGATCTACGAACTGTCTTCTATTTAGGCCTTCTCTGATACCATGTTATAATTTTAGAAGTTACAGATATCTTATTTAACATTCATTAACAATTGCATGTAATAGGATCATTGAAAGATAAGCAATCACATAACATAAGATATATCCTGGGAAACCCTCGTGGGGGAGAAAATCTTCAGTATAGATTCCTTCAACCAGTACAATTTCACATTATATCTCTCCAAAAATAGACCAAGACCAAGATACCAAAGACCAAGAAACCAATACCTCCTACGCTATAACTCCTTTTCTATGCTCCAAATACACAAGAGAAGGTGAGTTTTGTGTGTATACAAATGAGAGGAAATCAACCTCTATTTATACACATAACTTGACTCCCGAAAAGATGCAACCCTAAGAGGGGTCGTTTTTACTTTTACAACAAGTATAAAAATAAAATGATAATTTATTTTGAGTCGATTTATACAATAAGATTACAATAACCTTCTCAAGGTTTGACCAATACAAATGCAAAAGAATATATTCCGTAGTTACATCAAAATATCAACACTAACTAGGTCATACGATGTCAAAATGAGGTAAATGAGGAACCTTTGGAAAGGTATTTGAGTCCACTACAATGTGGAATATTTTTTATAATTATGAGCCTATCAACAAGATTTTTTTAAATCATGTACCATTGTTACCAAACTGGCCTTTAAAAATAGTCCTGAAATTGTGAAGGCTCATTCTCTACAATTGGGGGTCAAAACCTAGCATGTGATATACCATTGGAAAGCTATCGAACTTTCATACATCACCCTTAGGTATAATCTTCCTTTTAATTCATATCTTAGAATAGAAGTTGAAGGAAGTCACGACTATAAATTTTGGCCATTTAGGAGGCATGTAATTTGTGCCCTTCGTAAATTGGTCATACTAACTTAGAATCAAGAAAATGATATCTCCTTAGAAATATTATTATGAGCCCCATATGGTTACCACCATTGGATTTTTTAATAAAATGAACAAAAATCATATTATCTTCTATGAAAGATCATGTTCATATGGGACCCGCTCGATGACTAGCAAAAGGGGCCAACTTTCAAAATTTTGCAAACTGAGACCTCAACTCATGAAATATGAAATGAGAAACCTTGACATAGGGAATTATGATATGGAAGGGTTTAATATATAAAATATAATCCTAGGATGGCCTCCCATCGGGGAAAAATATTAGGGTTTTAAAACAAGTCAAACAAGGTCGGATTGAGCCTGCTTGGGTGCCAACAAGATGTTGTTGGACATAATGATATTGATGATTGTTATGAAGTTTCCCAATATGTGATAGAATGATATGGAACAATATAACTCTAAAATCCATTTATCCCTACTAACCCCATGATCGATAATTGAGGCACAGACCAAACTAAAATTTGAACTCTGTAACTGACTTGAGCTAAGACCAAGTGACTTAAAAGTGTCTAATAAGTCACTATGTGATAGAATGAACCTCTAAAAGTAACCTCATGATACTCTTGAATGGGAAATGGCCATAGTAACTATAACTCCTACCTCTATCTTTGTCTATAACCGAAGCTTGTTAGGCTCCTCAAATCAACCCTCCTACTAGCTCGAGAATATATAGAAATGAGAAGCATCATATTGAGCCCAAAGCATATTTTTGGGTCAATTGTAAGAAGGATGATGTTGATGGTGTGGAATATTATCATACCTTGTTGGCTATTGTTATCATGATTTCTTTATATTTTGAGAAACATACTAGAAATATTGTGTCCTAACTACTAAGTAAGATGGGATACACCAATGGTGGACTTGGGAAGAGTGGACAAGGTATTTTTGTTCTAATGATGCGCAAGATTAGACCAATTAGAGCTTGTATTGGATATTATGAGACTCCATATACAAATGGAACTTAATATACTTCGACCACTATTTTGTTTGTTACAGGTGGAAGTCATCTCACTAAGTTGTAGGAAGCCCAACCAATTGTTGATGGTTCTATTGATTTGATTGATGATGATATGCAAAATATGGAGATTGTTACTTCTAATGAAAATTTTGATCATTTGCAAAGATATCCAACCCCTTTGGCTTGATAAGAATCACATTGTGTGCCTTATGTTCGATGGGAACATATTTGTTTATTATATAGACATCCTAATCATAAAGATCAGAGGAATTTATCCAAGAGTTGGAATTCTAGAAATGATGGCAGTAATTCTTATAAGTCTTAGTGGAAGAGGCATAAGACAAAAACTTTGGACTAGTACTAAGAAGAATGGTTGAGTGTGATCAGATTGATGATTGGTTGTGGGAGAATTACTGCAACAATGTTTTAGGATTTCTTACAAATGTGTATCGTAAACTACACAACAATATAATTTTCCTCTTTGTTTATGTTGATTACCTAATTGGTCAATTTCTTTAGTTGTCATAATTGTATTGTCTTGATAAATAGTTAATATTTGTTGGTATGTTGCATATGGATTGGAGGCCTTTTTTGTTTTCCTTATTAAATAATGTTCTTTGACCCCTCAATTGTGTTTAAGAAGGGATGGTTTTGAGAAGTCGAGAATGTAAACCCAACTTGAGATGTCTTGATCCAGATTATATTGAGAATGACATGAAGGCAGAGATATAAAAAGAAAACACACTAGGATATTGCAAGAAACATAGTAATACAATTAAAATTGAATTCTATTAATGATTGTCTGGAATACAAAAGAATGTAAAATGCAAAGCACATAAGCTAGCTAGAATGGCGGTAGATTATCGCCGAAGAGAGAGATGTGTCAGCTACGATCATTCGCAAGAATTTGGTTACAAAGAGGAAGAAAAGGAATTTTAACATAAATCGCCAATAATAAAACCATAAACATCCAAAACCCTAACCCAAAAAGATGAAACTCCAAAAGGTTTGTGGGCCCCGATGTGCTTAGTTGATACACCAACTTCTTAGAGGCATAATTTTTTCATACGATCTTTGTTTGGGGTGCCTCATACCCCATTAGAAAGGTCTATGTTGGGCCCGAGATATGATCACTTTCATGACGGTTATTATACACTTTTTCCACATGTACATATGTGTTTTTCATACTTTAAAGGAGCTTTTTGAAGAATTTCATGATAAAATGGTATGATCACCATAAGGTACGTGTAATTCATGTTTAATGATTGAATTAAGTATAATTCATTATGTTTTATGTTTTCTAAGAACTAATTCACGTTTTTTGGTGTTACAGGGAAAAAACGCACTACGTTTCTAGTTCTGGCACTTGATCTAGCATTTGATCCGACACTCGATCCGACACTCTGTCCAGCACTGCGTATTGCACAAAAATGCAGGGTGACTTGGCGGTTAAGGTATTGGCAGCCAGTGATGGGAAAATCAAGCACATGATTTTTCTTCATGATCGCCCCCTCCAGCTACTAATCTCCAGACAACTCAGTTTCAGTTGTCCAAAGAAGGTGATTATTGGCTTGCTCTGTTTTGTCAGTTAGGGCATCATTTATTGTAATTTTCCAAAATTAGAAGTGGTTCGACCCTCCTGTGGTCGACCACTTGGGTTGTAAGCTTATAAATACTGCTAGGATGGTCAGTAAATTGTTAACCAAGTAGAAGAGCCATTAGATTAGAGACAAATTCATTTTTCTCTGTTTTAGTATTTTACATTGCCAGAATTGTGCCAGAACTGCGTTTTCAAGCTTTCATGGTGAATTTGCCTTGTTAAGTTCGTGGTGTGCTTGTAGGAGGTAGCCACGACTTGCTCGGGGGGCCACCAGCAGTCTAGTGATTGTTCTTATGTTTGTTCATGCAATTCTTAATTTAATTACTCTTTC
This sequence comes from Picea engelmannii, assembly GCA_009831015.1. Lineage (NCBI taxonomy): Eukaryota > Viridiplantae > Streptophyta > Pinopsida > Pinales > Pinaceae > Picea > Picea engelmannii. The sequence goes on along the minus strand of ML779745.1, from coordinate 128,410 downwards.
TTATTTCTTGTACATGTATATTTTTATTTAGTTAATTAATTTGTTGTAGCTTAATTGTCTTGCTTTTCTTTTGCAGGTTAGATGATGATATGTATTAGCATGCATTGATTTTATAGATTAGGAACATGCTTGCAAGTCTCTATACTAACCCTATGTGCAATTAGAAATTCTCTCTCTTTATACTAACCCTGTGTGCAAAGTAGATGTTAAATGATGCTTTCTTTTATAATTTTACAGTCAAGTTTAGAACAGATTTTTAATTAGAACAGAACATAGTTTTAATTTGGGTTTTCTTCTGACAAGGATTGATGGATGGATAGATTTGATTCCAGTTTTTAGTTACAACTTGCTTACTTCAGTTTTATATAGATTTCATTTAATTATTTGTTGGGTAATATAGATTGTTAATTTACTTTTTAATATCAGTTTTTAATTTATGTTTTTAGTCATTTCTTTATTATAGTTTGAATGGTTAGAGTAGACATAGCATAGTTTTCTTTTACGCAATTTCCTTTCATAGATTAAAATGCAATTAAATTTCTTTGTTAAATAATGATGATCTCGTTATGTTGTTGGTGGTTTGTACATGAATCTGCAAGTTATTTAACATTATTTTTATCATGGCTAAGTTTTCATTGGATTGTTTACTCCACACCTTTCATTTTGTCATTGAGATTAACATTGAGCTTATACCATTGGAATTGTCCTTTGTTGTCAAATGTCATCAAGATATTATCTGACACCGAAGACATTCACACAACCACCAGCATTATATTTGAATTGACATAGGTTAAAAGAATAGTTTTCCTGCTTTCATAGATATAGTTTCTTACTTTCATAGTTTAGAAAATAGTCTTATTTTTTCTTTCTTTCAATAGAATAGATTTCCTTTCATGCATTGCATTGAGCATTTAGTCCAGTTGCCTCTCAAATTTCCTTTCACGCATTAGAAATAGTTTTTCATTAAGCATTTAGTCCACTTGCCTCTTAGGCTAGATAGTTGTTCAATGAGAAGTTTTACTTGTAGTAGTTAGTTTCCTTAGCTTACTTGTCTTTTTCTTTAGTAGGTTAGTTAGGTGCCTTTGTTTACTTGTCTTTTGCTTTAGTAGGTTAGTTAGGTGTCTTTGCTTGCTTGTCTATTTGCTTTAATAGGTTAGATAGGTGATTTTGCTTACTTGCTTATTTATTTGCTTTCATAGGGTAGTTGCTCATTGAATGTAGGTTGGCAAGTTAAAATAGTTTGCTTTTGTCATTTGCTTATTATGCTTAGTAGTTTGTTTTTTCTTATTGTTAAACTAGTTTGTTTTCCATAGAGTTTTCATTTGCTTTCTTAGGAACTATCCATCGACCCTTGGCCCAAAAGTACTTAGGTTACCTAGTTTCATTTTTCTTAGTAGGGTTTGTTCATCAGATAGTTTTTCTTGAGTATATTAGCCTTAGATAGCTACCTTCATTAGTTAGACTATACTCCTACTAGCCTTCTACCTTTAGCATATATTTTGCTACAACTCTAAGTTTACTTACCCCGGGTTGACAATTTAATTGAGGGTTTTTACTTTGTTTTTAGTGCATATAGAACACCCATCAGTCTATCCAAGGAGTACACATTATGTTGGACCTAGCATCTACCTTCAAATACATGTTAGGCACAATCACACCCAAAAAATGTCATTTAGGGCCTCAAAACGACCCCGGAAGTTTGGGACCCAAAAACCGATAGAAAAACTGCCAAGATGTGGAACGATTCTAAATTAGTGGAACATGTGAGTGGACACCAACATCCACCCAGATAATTCCTCCCCCCTTAGGAAGCAATGGTCCCCATTGCATCAAGTTCCTACATTAGATGTGGAAACTTCTGTTGAATCTAACTCTTGGTGAGCCACTTGCCCTGGTGAAGAAGTTGTTGTGATTTGACGACATGATAGAGTTGGATGTTTTGTTGGTGGGTTCCCTTCATCTTGGTTTCCATGATTCGATCAATTATAGAGAAGGAGAAATGACCATCTCAAATGGTCTCTCTATCCAGAAGCTCACCATTTACCCTCCCGCTCAACCTATCATTTGAGAATCTATGGTGGCTTGAATGTCCATACGAAAATGAAGACTGGGAAGAACATGCATTGCCTAGTGACCATGCAAGGGAACTTAAGGAGCATACACCAGAAAATGTGTTAAACTAGTTCATTTCTGCTATCACATGTGTGGATTTTCCACAGTCTTTTACCCAATTTGAGCACATGTTTGGGGAAGAATTTCAAGAACAATTGGACCCATCCATTTTGTATTCAACATATTTTATTTTCGAAATAGATGAGTCTTCCATGTCTTATACTATGCCCTATGAGATTAGTCCAGGGAAATTTTACATATAAACTCTAAGCTAGATACAGACCAACAGAAACAGTTAGTAGATATCCTTAAGGAAAAAACATGAGCATTTGCCTGGGAATACACTGACATGAAGGGTATACACCCTAACACATCCATCCATCACATATATACCTAGGGGGAAGTGACACCTGTTAGGAAACCCTAGAGAAGGATGAACCCAGCACTCAAAGACATAGTCAAGGAGGAGATTCAAAAGTTGCTAAATGTCAGATTTATCTATCCCATCTCCTACAGTAAGTGGGTATCCCCACTTGTAGTGGTTCCAAAGAAAGTGACCGGGAAATGGAGAATTTGTGTTGATTTCCGGGAACTCAACAAAGCCACTCTGAAAGACTACTTGCCTCTCCCTTTCATTGACCAAGTTCTAGATACCTTGTCTGTAAAGAAGTATTTCTCCTTTCTAGATGGGTACAGCGGGTACAACCATATTCTTATAGCACCCGAGGACCAGGACAATACTACCTTTACTTGTCCTTGGGGCACCTATGCCTATAGGGTCTTACCATTTGGATTGTGTAATGCTCCTGCCACATTTCAACGAGAAGTATTAGGGATATTTGTCGATATTATTGATGATTGTGTGGAGGTCTACATGGATGACTTCACAGTCTATGGAAACACTTACCAGGAAGCCTTAGACAACTTAGAAAAAGTCCTCATCAGATGCCAGGAAATGAACCTATCTCTGAGCCATGAAAAATGCAAAATGTTGTTAACTAAAGGAGTGGTTCTAGGACATCATGTTTCATCTAAAGGGATAAAAGTCGATCCTGCAAAGATTGAGGTCATTGTTAGACTTCCACCCCCCAAGACTCAGAAAGAGGTGAGAATCTTTCTTGGACATGTCGGATATTACCAGCGTTTTATTGAAAATTTTACAAAGATTGTTGCACCTATGTTCGGATTATTAATAAAAGATGTTGACTTTGTTTGGACTGAGCAGTGTCAAACTGCCTTTGAAACCCTGAAAGATAAGTTGTCTATGGCACTAGTTCTTAGAGGGCCAAATTGTACTCTCCCATTTCATATATCCACTTATGCCTCTGACACCGCAATAGGAGGGGTATTAGGGAAGAAAGAGGACCAGCAGTCCTATGCCATTTATTTTGTAAGCAAGAACTTGTCCCCTGTCGAGTTAAACTACACAGTCACTGAGAAGGAATTCTTGGCAGTTGTTCATTCTATTAAAAGGTTTCATCATTACATTACAGGTTATGAAGTATTTGTACATACCGATCATTCCGCCATTAGGTTCCTCATGAACAAACCTATAACTAATGGCTGAGTGATTAGGTGGCTCTTATTATTGCAAGAATTTAATATCATTGTGCTTGACCGACCTGGAAAGGATAATGTAGTAGCTGACTTTCTTTCCCGAATAAAAAATGAGGATGATGATATCCCGGTAGATGATGGTTTCCTAGATGAGCACCTCTTTTCCCTCTCTGTCAATACCCCATGGTTTGCGGATATGGAAAACTATCTGGCCACTAGGAAGTTACCGTCTCATTTGTCACCTCATGAAAACTGGAAAATTATTTCACAAAGTGCTAATTACTCTTGGGTTGGTCATGATATTTTTCGCACAGGTCCTGATTTGATTATTCGTAGATGTGTCCAAGAGGACGAGGTACCTGATATACTACGAAGTTGTCATGATGGACCATGTGGTGGCCATTTTTATGACAAACATATAGCATATAAGGTGTTACATTTGGGTTACTATTGGCCTTTCATTTTCAAAGACGCTGCCAAGTATGTGAGAAGTTGTGATAGTTTCCAAAGGATAGGAAGAACTACGTCATCTGACGAAATGCCTTTGCAAGCCCAATTTATGATAGAACCCTTCGAAAAATGGGCCCTTGACTTTGTAGGACCAATTTCACCCATGTCCCATAGGAAGAACTATATTTTGGTTTGTACAGACTATGTCACCAAATGGGTAGAGGCAAAATCCCTATTTAGGGCTACAGAGAAGTCTGTTGTAGAATTAACCTATGAAGACATCTTTACCCGGTGTCCCTCGTGAAATTGTTACTGACCAAGGCACTCAATTTACTTCCAAGATGATGAAAGAGATAACAGAGAAATATGGGATTAAACACCGTAAATATTCTCCATACCACCCACAAGCCAATGGTCAGGTAGAATCCATAAACAAAGTTCTGGAAACCATCTTGACCAATATTGTTCAGTTACATCACCGGGATTGGGATGATAGGCTCCCAGAGGCTTTGTGGGCATATCGGACTACCTGGAGAAATACCACTGGACATACCCCTTATGAGCTAGTGTACGGGAAATAAGTACTTTTACCTATATAATTCCAAGTAAGGACCTTTCGTATTGTCGCAGAGTTAGGATTGAACCTAGATGAGGCTCAGAAGCAACGGGCCTTACAATTGAATGCGCTAGATGAAATATGGCAAGATTTCATCCAATGGACGATATTAGTCCAAAACTAGAGGAGCAAGTGGCATGAAAAAATTATTAAGAATAAGCACTTACAGTCTGGTGATTGGGATCTATTGTTTGATTCCCGATTCAAAACCTTCAAAGGCAAAATCACCACCCAATGGTTGGGCCCTTACGAGGTAGACATTGTATATGACAATGGAGCTGTAAAAATTAAAACAATTGACGATGGACAAGTCTCCTTTGTGGTAAATGGACACAGACTTAAGTTTTATCATAAGCCCATTTCCAGAGAAGATTTTCTACAAGTCATGTCAACTGACAAGGCATTGGCCTTAGTAGATGGGGAAGTCCCCCCTTGTTCTTGAAAAATTATCTGAATTTCCTACTGTATATATGTAAATAGTTTTTTCATTTTGTTAATAAGGCAATTCTAGATATTTCTGTAAGTAATTATTTCATTGGGAGTACACAGTTTCAAGGATCTTTCTTCAAAACATTGTTATACTTGAATTTTGTGTCTGCTAAAGCATCAAATGAATATTGACTTACTGTAATTAGCCATGATTTTTTGCAAAATTTATCATTTTTTGGGCATTCTAAAGCAGTTTCTCTTGAAACTCTTCACCACTGTATAAGGAAGTGATACCATAACTATCAAGCCTAGAGGTCTCTCGTACAGTTTTTCCAAGAAACCTGAGTAAGTGAGTCAAGTGTCTTTATCAAAGAGTAACAAGGAAGTCTAATTAGTGGTTAGTCATGGAAACATCACAATAACTACAAGGAAGAAAGTAATTTGAGCCTAGATATACCTTTTTGTTCTTTCTCAATGGTACCATCCACTACACACTAAATAGATTGATTATATCATATATTTAGATAGGCCACATCCGCTTAAGTATCCCTTACATCAGGACAATCACTAATAATATAACGGAAAGTCATCCTCTGACATAAATACCATCCCAATTGAAAAAAAAAAAAAAAAAAAAAAATGTTTTTAGAGCTTTTCCCCCATCTTCTTGCATAAGTAATCTTATACTAAAATATTAAAGGATGGAGGGCCAGTCTCTAAGGGTTTAAGAGGCTAACCCTCTGGGATACTGAAAAGGTCTGTTGGCAGCGGGTACCGGCCTGTGGTATGACTAAGTAAACCCGTCGGAGTACTGAACAGGCTTGCTGGCAGCAGGGCATTCTACCTAGCGAGGATGGTAATCTGACAAAAATAAATAATAAAATTAAACTTGTCCTGATGTACGGCATTACTTGCAAACAAAGTTGACATGGTGTATGTGTGGTTAAGCTAAGTTTAATGAATCTCGTAAACTTTACATTGGGAAATAACTCTAAGACTATCTTGAAACTCTCTTGCCTACCTCTTCTTATCTATATATAGGATCTCTTAGCCTATAGGTGGGGGCATCTTCTAACTGTATCGTTAGACCAAGATCTGAAATTTTATCTTTACACTTGACATACTATAAATCTTTGGCTATTGGGAGATACTAACTAGTTTCCTATACTTTTGATTGTGAGGTGTCACAATACTTAGGTGTGGGCGAGGGGTTCATGAGCTAACAAATGATCATTTCCTAGAGAAGTAGATCTTTGCAAGAATTTTTGCATTATTTCTATGATACAGGTTATTACAGTGATAGTCATGTTATTTTTTAAATGCTTAAACTCTTGTGTGCTATAAATTACTGAACACATACTTAACAGACCACTCTTTATAGGTTTATCGTTTCATTACAAACTACATATTGTAGGTTTGACAATACATGTTTTATGCTTGATATAACTCGTTCATTGTAGGTTTTTGACATTATATGTCATATGCAAGAAGATTGAGTGAGCATGGAGCATCTTGCCTCTGCTCATTAACTACTGTGATAGTCAAAAACACTTCAAATTTGCAGGTTATCCATTATAAGAGGTGAAAATGCACTTAACACAGAGGTACTGGATGACGACCATCTCTTATAAGACTGTGTCCAAGTCATTCCATCTCTTGTCCTGTATGCGCCCTTGCTTGGTTAAATCCGCCTCTTTCACAATGCCCAGGAGATACGAACCCTCCTCCTATGCAGACTTGTTTTCCATTCCCGAATTTGCACAATGCAGGGAAGTGTTTTTGCACACTAGATGGGGGGCATTTATGTCTGGCTTGCAGGGCCACGATGACGGCCTCTCTATGCAATTTGCAGTTGGTTTCAATGGTAAGACAACACATGTAGGGTCTATTACCTTTGAAGTCACAGAAGAGTCCATTGCTGCTGCAACAAAGATCCCAAGAATGGGAGATAGATGGTTCAAAAACCATCAATTATCGCGCTCAAGTTCCAACAGGGTGTTTAAGCCCAAATTCGAGAGCATTTCAGGAGAAAAAGGGTATGCTAAGGAGTGGATAAAGGCAGAATTGGTCAATCCCCTCATCGTCATCACAAGGTTAATTACATGCGAAGGTAGATACTCTACTTTCAAAACTTGTCATTTTAGATTGTTGGCTCATTTTTTGTTCAACAAACCCTTTAACTTCCCCTTCTATTTTCTTAAAAGCTTGGAGAAGATGTCCTCTCAAGTGAGGAAAAATGTGACTAATACCCACAACAGTCTCTTCCACCATGGCTTGATCAAGCTCCTCGTTCTTGCCGAACTAGAGAAATAGGGGAAAAATTGGGATGCCTTTATCTACCAATTTGCAAACCCTCACTTGACGATTAAGATCGGCAAAAAGCCACTTAGCCTAAAAACTGTCTCTCCATCCAAGCCTCGCTCTCCAATAACCCCAAACTCCCTTACACAAACCCTCTCTTTGCCAGAACAATACCAAAAGCTTTTTGATATCCCTACTTCTTCATCGGGTAAAAAGGCCGAGAGCAAAGACCAAAAGAAGCCCATTGTTGACCCCCCAATGCCTTCACTCTCTCTTGATCCTACACCTAAAAAGATTTAAGAAGTAATGCAGCAAGACTCCTACAAACAAGAGGGGAGCTAATTTATTTGATAAAGGACCCTTTCGGAAGAGTACCCGGAACACAAGAACCAAGCCTTATGCAAAACCTCCACCTGCTTCAGATCCCATCCAAGTGTCCTCCAACCATGAGAGCCCTCATAAAGAACCTAGGGAAGTCTCTGCGGATGGATTAGAGCCACTAAGGAAAACAAAATCAGAACCTACCTCACCTTACCGATCTCCCATCACACCTACTTCACCCATGCCCATTTTAGATACTAAAACTGATAGATTGTCCAGATCCCTCAAAGGATCTAATCCTTCCTCAGAGACCACTGATTTTGTCCCAACCATAGAGCAGCTACAAAAAGAAAACCATCATCTTCTCCAACAGTTGGAAGAGAGGAAGACAGTAGATGTACACCTTCATCATGACAATGCAGTCCTTCAGGAAAAGGTCAACTCCCTTCAGCGGTTGGTTGATGAAATGACTAAATCTAACCGTATCCTCGGAGCACAATTAAAGAAACACAAGAGGCACAAGGCTAAGCCTACACAGCAAGAAGGAGAGGCTTCCAAAGTTGATTCTCCTCAGCAAGCCTAGTCAAGAGGCGTAACTTATTTTTGTTTGCAGTGGGACCTGCAAAATCATAAGTGTGGGGGTAATGTTGGGCCCGAGATATGATCACTTTCATGATGGTTATTATACACTTTTTCCACATGTACATATGTTTTTTTCATACTTTAAAGGAGATTTTTGAAAAAATTCATGATAAAATGGTATGATCACCATAAGGTACATGTAATTCAAGTTTAATGATTGAATCAAGTATAATTCATCATGTTTTATGATTTCTAAGAGCTAATTCACGTTTTTTGGTGTTACAGGGAAAAAACGCACTACATTTCTAGTTCTGGCACTTGATCTGGTGTTCGTTTCGGCACTCGATCTAGCACTCTGTCCAGCACTGCATATTGCACAAAAACGTAGGGTGACTTGGCGGTTAAGGTATTGGCGGCCAGTGATGGGAAAATCGGGCACATGGGTTTTCTTCATGATCGCCCCCTCCAGCTACTAAGCTCCAGACAACTTAGTTTATGTTGTACAAAGAAGGCGATTATTGGCTTTCTTTGTTTTGTCAGTTAGGGCATCATTTATTGTAATTTTCCAAAGTTAGAAGTGGTTCGACCCTCCTGTGGTCAACCACTTTGGTTGTAAGCTTATAAATACTTCTAGGATGGTCAGTAGATTGTTAACCAAGTAGAAGAGCCATTAGATTAGAGACAAAATCATTTTTCTCTGTTTTAGTATTTTACATTGCCAGAATTGTGCCAGAACTGCGTTTTCAAGCTTTCATGATGAATTCGCCTTGTTAAGTTCGTGGTGTTCTTGTAGGAGGTAGCCACGACTTGCTGGGGGGCCACCAGCAGTCTGGTGATTGTTCTTATGTTTTTTTATGCAATTCCTAATTTAATTACTCTTTCTTATTTCTTGTACATGTATATTTTTATTTAGTTAATTAATTTGTTGTAGCTTAATTGTCTTGCTTTTCTTTTGAAGGTTGGATGATGATATGTGTTAGCGTGCATTGATTTTATAGATTAGGAACATGCTTGCAAGTCTCTATACTAACCCTATGTGCAATTAGAAAGTCTCTCTCTTTATACTAACCCCGTGTGCAAAGTAGATGTTAAATGATGCTTTCTTTTATAATTTTACAGTCAAGTTTAGAACAGATTTTTAATTAGAATGGAACATAGTTTTAATTTGGGTTTTATTTTGACAATGATTGATATATGGATAGATTTGATTCCAGTTTTTAGTTATATCTTGCTTACTTAAGTTTTATATAGATTTCATTTAATTAGTTGTTGGGTAATATAGATTGTTAATTTAATTTTTAATATCAGTTTTAATTTATGTTTTTAGTCATTTATTTATTATAGTTTGAATGGTTAGAGTAGACATAGTATAGTTTTCTTTTACGCAATTTCCTTTCATAGATTAAAATGCAATTAAATTTCTTAGTTAAATAATGATGATCTCGTTATGTTGTTGATGGTTTGTACATGAATATGTAGGTTATTTAACATTATTTTTATCATGGCTAAGTTTTCATTGGATTGTTTACTCCACACCTTTCATTTTTCCATTGAGATTAGCATTGAGCTTATACCATTGGAATTGTCCTTTGTTGTCAAATGCCATCGAGATATTATCTGACACCGAAGACATTCACACAACCACCAACATTATATTTGAATTGTCATAGGTTAAAAGAATAGTTTTCCTTCTTTCATAGATATAGTTTCTTGCTTTCATAGTTTAGAAAATAGTCTTATTTGTTGTTGTAGGATAGATAGACTTTGCTTTGATAGATTAGATAGTAGTTTGCTTATCATAGATTAAAAATTTGTTGCTAATCTTTCTTGCTTTCAATAGAATATATTTCCTTTCATGCATTGCATTGAGCATTTAGTCCAGTTGCCTCTCAGATTTCCTTTCATGCATTAGAAATAGTTTTGCATTAAGCATTTAGTCCACTTGCCTCTTAGGCTAGATAGTTGTTCAATGAGAAGTTTTACTTGCAGTAGTTATTTGCCTTTGCTTACTTGTCTTTTGCTTTAGTAGGTTAGTTAGGTGCCTTTGTTTACTTGTCTTTTGCTTTAGTAGGTTAGTTAGGTGTCTTTGCTTGCTTTTCTATTTTCTTTAATAGGTTAGATAGGTGCTTTTGCTTACTTGCTTATTTATTTGCTTTCATAGGGTAGTTGCTCATTGAATGTAGGTTGGCAAGTTAAAATAGTTTGCTTTTGTCATTTTCTTATTATGCTTAGTAGTTTGCTTTTGCTTATTGTTAAACTAGTTTCCTTTACATAGAGTTTTCGTTTACTTTCTTAGGAACTATCCATCGACCCTTTGCCCAAAAGTAATTAGGTTACCTAGTTTCATTTTTCTTAGTAGGGCTTGTTCATTAGATAGTTTTCCTTGAGTATATTAGTCTTAGATAGCTACCTTCATTAGTTGGACTATACTCCTACCAGCCTTCTACCTTTGGCATATATTTTGCTACAACTCTAAGTTTACTTACCCTGGGTTGACAATTTAATTGAGGGTTTTTATTGTGTTTTTAGTGCATACAGAACACCCATCAGTCTATCCAAGGAGTAAATATTATGTTGGACCTAGAATATACCTTCAAATACATGCTAGGCAGAATCACGCCAAAAAAATGTCATTTAGGGCCTCAAAACGACCCCAGAAGTTTGGGACCCAACAACCAATAGAAAAACTTCCAAGATGTGGAACCATTCTGAATTAGTGGAACATGTGAGTGGACACCAGTATCCACCTAGATAATTTCTCCCCCCTTAGAAAGCAATGGTCCCCATTGCGTCAAGTTCCTCCATTAGATGTGGAAACTTCTGTTGAATCTCACTCTTGGTGAGCCACTTTCCCTGGTGAAGAAGTTGTCATGCTTTGACGACATGATAGAGTTGGATGTTCTATTGGTGGGTGCCCTTCATCATGGTGTCCATGATTCTATCAATTGTCACATTTTCAATGCAGTTAGGATTGATTTATGTAGGCTCCAAGTTCTCGACCACGTCTAAAGTGTCCAGGAGTGGTGGAAAATATGGTCGAAGTAGTTCCACATTAAATACCGGGTGCAAGCCAAGGAAAGTGGGAATACTTAATTCAAAATCATTCTCAACCAAAGCCTTGGTGATGGTATAATGCATGTATCGGAGTGGGATGATCTTTCAATGGGGTCCTATGAAGCACTCTTTCTGCAAATGCAACCATACCTTATCTCCCACATGAAACTTGTGTGGTACTCAATGTTGATCTTGGCTCTACTTGTACTTGGCATTGGCTTTTTACAAAATATCAGGAACTTGTTGTTGGATGTGATGGATTCATTCAACAAATTTTGTTGCTCAATCAGCCTCAGTCTGAACATGGGAGGACTCTTGCTATGCAGATGTAATAGGAATACCTACGTCAATGGGGGCCAATGGTTGGAACCCCAAGCACACCTGAAAAGGGTTGTGGCCAATAAAGTTGTAGAGGGCTCTGTTGAACATAAGGAAGGATCGCATCCCATGTGCGTGGATGTTCGAAATTGTACATCCTTAGGATATGGACAATCATCCTGTTGAATACCTATGTTTGTCCATTAGTTTATGGGTGGAAGGAAGTCGATTTGTAAGTTTTAAACCTGTGAAGTAAAGCAATGCATACAGATTCTTAAGCAAAACAGAAATTAATCAATGTCTCATACACATAGTACATAGAGATTTACGTTAGAAACCCTTAATCAGGAGAAAACCAGCCTTCCTTGGTGTCGCACCTTTCAAATCTTCATTGTATTAATTTCACCATTCACCATACAATATATACAATGTTTTAGGTATTTTGTAGCTACCAAAATGCTAATCCCTTAATCCGGGAGAAAACCGTTAAAAATAGCAAAATCTGCTAAAATAGAAAAAAACGCCCAAAAAACTTTTTGGGGCGCTGCCCTAAACACTACGCATAACCAGGGGGGGGGGAACCTGGCCCCCCCTAGGACCCCCCCAGGAAATAGCTCGGTGCACACGACAAAAAGAGAGAAGGTAGTTGGGATCGTCAGACACAATTATCGAATATGACACGACCACACACACACATGAAAAGAAAATAACACATACCAAACATTTGGTCATTTTGGTGTCCATCATCAACCATCAGTTAGACCAAAACGTAATCATAAACCTACTATCTCAATCTTAAATAATGGTCTATAAGATCCCTAGTGATGCCCTCGATTGTGATGCTCTTCTTGTAGGGTGCCAAAACTTCCATCTTAGAGAATCGATCAATGACCATGAAGACATAATCATTCCCATGCTTGGTTGAAGGTAGGTCGGACATGTAATACATGGGGATGGATACCCAAGGCCTATCTAGAGTAGGAAGAGGGGTGTATATCCCTTGTTACTCGATGGTGGTTTTGGAAATGATGTGGGTAGTGCATGATCTGATGTACTTGCCACGTACTTGCAGACATCTTATCGAAGCTTCGACCAATAAAAGTAATTTTGCAGTACTGATGTTATAACCCTAAATTGCACCACACATGCTTACCTGGCATCAGGCCATCTCATATCCTTTCTTTTCCAAAGAACTGTTGAACAACTCTTTGAAAATCCTCTTTTATAAAGGCCCACGGGCCCTAATCCATTATTGCACGCGTGTACACGTTGGCTGACCCAAAACAGCCTGCGTGGACCGACAAAAGCATGAAAAAATGAAATTTGTCGACGGAACATAAAATCTATGGGTGAGTTAACTGAAACTCCCGGCCATGCATGGCCGAGGGTTCGTCCAAATACCTAGCTCCTTCTAGCCTATACAAGAAGGGGTAGGGGTCCCATTTGGAAGAAGGAAAAATATAGCAAAGAAACTCTACCCATTTACGTATTCCCATTGTCCCAACCGTTTAGCCTTTCCTTGTGCCAAAGGAGATTCAAAGCAAAGCAGTTGAAGGACAGAAGAAGAGGAGCCCAGGATCAGGTTCGAGGAGTGGTGGCTGGTCTCAACTTTTATAAGTTGACTCATTCAAAGTAATAAAGAAAATGCTTTTCCCGTCCCAATTCATAAACTTTTTATAGTTTGATTAGTACATGTTTTGGATTTCTAACCCGTTAGTATATAAGTAGTATGCATGCATAGTTGTTGCTTGTCTTTGATGCAGGTCAGCTTTGGAAGGAGTATTGCGAACAAGTAATCAAGCACAATGGAGGATCGACATCAAACGCCGGGAACGAGGTAGGTTGATCTTTCCATGCATTTACTAAGAAAATGGGATTTAAATCTAGGGATGAAGTTAGAAAGTAGTTTCTCTTCGGTCATATCTGCATGCAAAGTCTGAACTCTATTTTCTAGTCCGTAGGGAGATTTTCCCCACAACAAAATTGGCGACCATACTGGGGAGACTCTCTAGGGTTCCTGGATATTTATTTAATTTTTGGGTAGTTTTAAAGACTAGTTTTTCTTGCCTATTTTTTCTTTTAGTTTCTGTAAGGTTTGAGCTAGCAGGGAGTCTGGTTTTCCATACCATCTTTCCCTGTATTTTGCTTGACTGTATTTTTCGGGACCCATAGAGGTACATGCGGCCCACATAAGGTCTTCACGCGTGTACCCGCGCCCTACTCTCTTGCAGCCCGCGTGTGAACGCTAGCTGAAGAAGTAGCAGTAGTGTGTAGAGTTCAGAGAACTTCAGAGGCAATCATCCTCTTCCCTGTCAGAATCACACATTCTCAGGGGGTTTTCTGGAATTCTGTCTAGGTCTTGTTTACTAGCAGTCCTATCTTAGATTGTTTTTGCCTTATCATTTTTTTCCTTACTTTATTTGTTTTTCTGTTAAAAAGAGTGTTCAAGCCTTCAAGGGATCCTGGTTATCAATATCAGTGGTCTCTTCCTGGTTTTGGGTTCTCTGTTTTCATTTTTCTCAGAGTTTAGATATACACGTAGCTTGTACAAGGTCATCCCACATGCACATGCCCTCTGTCTTTATTCAGCGCGCATTCGCACATGTGCTATTTGATTAATAGTGGCGTGCTTGTATAGGATACTTTTTGTTAAGGGTAAGGTAGTCATTCTTTACCTTGATAAGAATTATTCCTCTCAGGTGTTTCAATCTATGTTTGAGCAGTCAGTAGCTTAGGATTAATCTTCCCCTTAGACTATTTTTTCTCACTTAAAAAAGTTGTCATAAAAATAAAAGAATTTTTAAGGTTTGTAGACAAGTGTGAAAGTCATTGTTTAAAAAAAAAAAAAATTGCTAGTGTGTGATTTTTGACCTGATTCTTTGCGATCTGCAATTAGGCCAGAATTGTTGTTCTTGGTTTTTGCTTGTCGGTATTTTTCCTTTCTTGCTTTCCTAGAATTTAAATAAATAAATAAATCTCCTTACATTTTCTTGTTTGGTTGAAAAGTGTGTTTCTGCATTATTAGCCAGGGAAAAGTCGTTTATTTCATAAGTTTTTTGCAGTTCACTTAGAACATAAGTAGCTCGTAGTCGAGTGAAATTCCTTTGAGTTTGTTGTCCAAAATCGTAGAAAAAATAAAAATATTTCTTTTGAAAAGTTGTTGAAATTTTGCATTCAATAAAAGTTTTGTTTCCATCTTTTTTATTCATTTTTTTCTTTCATCTTTTACACATCATCAGTTTCACCTTCATACCCCTTGACGTAAGACAAAGCCATAAAATTAATGCTAAATTTAAAATCTACTAGACTTTTATGTTTGTAGGGTTCACCGACTAGTTCAGGACTAGGGCCTTGGATTAGGTTGGAGAGGAAACTCTTCAAGGCCATTTAAAATCAAACATTTGAGTTTGAGATAGGGAGTGTCTAAGTCCAGTGTCGTGAAAGTTATCTGGGACCCCCCTGCAACACAGGAGATAAACACGAGGTCATGTGCGGAAAGGTAGCGGAGATAACCCCTCCAAAGCTAGACCAATCGTAGTGGAGAACACATATAGAGGGCTTGTTTTGGGATTCTGTCGTTTTCATTTGCCACGGAGCTTCATGGGTCTCGCTTCCATTCAAGGTCCTCAGTTGTCTTCCAGACCATTTTCTCTCGATACCCTTGATAGGTTTCGGTCTCGATACCCTGCTCATTGTGGTCTACCCGACTTTCGACTGTACCTGTCTGGTGATTGTTCACGCGCTAGCAACCTAGTTGCCAATCTTTTTTAGGGACATACACAGGTGATTGCGGGAGTATACCATACCATGGTACCTAGGATAGACATCGGGCCACGCTTTGCAGAGTATACCCAGAGGGTACTTCCGTGTTCGAGTTTCACTTGCACCGGTAAGTTGCTCTAGTGTTGGCTGTTGTAACTGTTCTTCCAATTAATTTAGTGTTTGTCTGTCTTATCTTCTAGGAATTTTTTTTTAGTGTGTGTTAATTTTGAACATTTAGACTACCTTAGAGTGTCTTGGATCTTCTCACACAGTGGAGGATCCCGAGCTCCACTAGTCACGAAGGCTTCTTGGCATGCCGCCGGTTACACTGGAGCCACCCCTGCCACCTTTAAGACGAAAGCTAGACCAACAAGGGTATTTTGAAGCGATCGGGTTACAAACCATTGTGGTCGACCAACCCCCAGAGGAATCGACCATTTTGGACCTTGAAGCAACCGCTCTTTCCCTAGTTGAAACCCCAACCACTGATTTCTTGGCACCTTTCATTGTACCAGTTCAATTTTACGAGCGCTAAACAGTGTTGCACACATCAATGGAAACAAATGTTTTTACTCCTTCTGGGAATTCTTCAATTCCCACTACGGTTGTCACCACAGAAGAGATTTCACCTCCTAACCCACCGTCGTCGGTCTGAGCCACCATGGTCTCAACCACAACTACTTCGCACAGTGGTCTGATCCCGTATTTGGAGGCGGCCACAACCCCTTTCACACCTAGTGTGGCAGGCCCTCCGTTCTCATACAAGATGCCTAGTTCGGGTACAAGTCCTGTACTTTCCTATTCCACTTTACAGACTTCAGGTCTAGGGGTAGGGAGCCCTAGTGCTCCTCTGCAAGGTCACATGGGGGGCACTCCTGCTCCTTTTAATGCTTTCCCTTACAGAGGAGGTCATATCCCTCCTTCGTCCCCTTCACTTGGTGGCTCGCATCAGCAATCCGTCGGCCAACCTACACACAATAGTTTATTTGGAGCGAGGAGTCAAGGACCACCTTCGCATAGTATGCCGGTAGGTTTGACACTATTTTCTTTGAATGGAATGTTTGGTAACAACACGTTCTCGACAGCCACTTTCCCGACTGGGGGCAACCCCATTTTTGGACAATCTACTCTTATGCAGGGTATTATTCCTACATAGGGGGAAAACCTAGAAGGACCTTGGAATTCAAGGCAGGGATCTGTTCCCTCATCCGGAATGTCGATCTAGGGTAATTCTTTCCACAATCAATGGAACCCCGGACAAACTACTATGTTTATCCCCACAGGACCGGCATGGGGTAATCCTTCCCAAAGTCCTTCGAATATAATGCATGCCCGACCATCTATGTCCTATTTGGGAAATCAGTCGATGATGTCTCCACATATGAAAAATCCTTATGCTGGCCAGGGCCATGGTTTCTACCAGAACCTGGGCCAGCAACCAAACTTTTCCTGGAAACCTGGTGCCAGTCAAACTCCAGGCCCCTTTTTCCTAGGTTATCACCAACAACCCAAACTACCTTTCCTGATGACTTTGCATTTGCCATATTTGACAAGGTTGTTGAATGACCCTATTTGTCATGATCCGCGTTGGCCTCCTATGCCGACGAAGTTGCCTTCGGACATTCCAAAGTTTGAATCCAAGCCTAACGAAGATCCAGGAGATCATGTGACTACCTTCCATCTTTGGTGTTCATCTAACTCATTGAAAGATGTCTCCATACAGTTGAGATTGTTTCAACGTACTCTCATTGGGACTGCCGCTAAATGGTACATTGAGCTCGATCGCTCAAGATACTCTTCTTTTGGAGAACTAGCGATAGCTTTCCTGAACCATTTCCAGTTGCCTGTGAGATACGACGCTGGCACAGAGTTGCTTGCCAATTTCAAACAGACAACAGCGAACCATATCTCTGATCACATCCGAGAATGGAGACACCGGAAGAGTTTAATCAAGGTACCAGTCCCACCAGCATTCCTGCTTAAGTGGTTCCTTAATTCTTTGGTCCCGCAGTTATCCAAAGACGTTGCGACGTCAGGAGTTTTCTCCGAAGAAGACGCCATCATGAGGACTCAATGGTTTGATCTCATCTATTCTTAGTCCAGTTTATTATACAACATCTTTCCAAATGCGCCACGTTCAATACGAGATAAAACTAGACAAAGAGTTGGACCACATGCCGATGGTATTGTCGGTTCAGCACAAACAAAGCCCACTGAGCAATTGACAAAGTAGTTGCAGCAGTTATCAATACAACACACAGCGGCCATCCAAACTACTGCTTTGGCTACTCCCTCTACAAAAACGTCGAAAGTACACACAGTGCAGTCGACTAACCCAAAGGCCACCCAGTAGCCTGAAGGGAAGAAAAAACAACGAAAGAAGGGTAAGGGGGACAAAAAACCCAACGATAATGCTGGTGGGGACAACACTGAAAAATGGAAGGCGAGGTATCCATGCAAGTTGTGTGCGAAAGACCACCCGACCCATCTATGTCCTCGACTTGCAGAGGCCCAAAAATTTGTCACACAGCAACAGCAGGCAGTGTTGACTAATCCATTTCAACATGGGCAAAATCTAACTCAAGCCTCTACAAGCACGAAAGGGGGAAACCAAGAAACCTGCCCGCCTCCGAACAACCCTGCTTCCACAAACGTATATATGGTTAGGGGTGATTCTTTCATATCGACTAGAGCGCACGACTATAGTAAACCAAGTGCTTCTGAGAAGGGTAAAGAAGCTGACCTCCCATCTCTTCCTCTACAGATTGAGAAGACGTTGGGAGAAACAATGGCATGGATTCCAAAAGGTGCATTTAAAAAATCTTCTCATAACCCAAATGCAAGGGCTGCCAAGAATTGCTCTGTGGTGGAGGATTTATCACAAACCCCTTATGCAATGTTTGCTTTGGAGGTCCTCCAAAGTTTCCCTTCTCAGAGGAAAGCCTTGTTAACTGCTCTAGGCTCTACCGAGACTTGTAATCCGGGTACCATCATGTTGGATACAACCGACTTAAAACCTCGTCTGCCTTACCACGTAGCATTTCAAATAGTAGTGGCTTATCCCATGAAAACTTTTACTCAGAATATCTTTCACACCCCGTTTTGTCTCCATCACCTACTCTCCTCACTGCTTTTGACGGTCATTCGTTCCGACCACATGGCATCATTCCTTCTTTCCCCGTGCAGTTAGGAGGGAAGACCGTGTGTGTCGAAGTAGAGGTAGTCGATGCTCCCCTCGACTATAACTTCTTGCTAGGACAGAGTTGGACTTATGCTATGCAAGTTGTGGTTGCTACAATTTTATGGGTCTTATTGTTTCCACACAAGGGCCGGATAGTGACCATCGATCAATTGTCTTTCTCCAGACCTGACCCATCTTTGGGGGAATCCACGGTCCCGATGATTGATAATCGTCAACCAGGTGTCGTCAACGTAGGAGTTGGTTTGTGCCCATCCTTGATGGCTACCTTCGATTACCCACCTCCTCACGGCAATATCAAATTTATATCCAATCACCATAAGGTTGAGATTTTTCAAGTTTCGTCATTCTGCACGACTTACTTCGAGGATCCATGGATACTTCCTTCCCCATCGGCCATGTTGGATGAGACAGGGCACCCAGGAATTTCCATGCCCTTATCTATCGCTGAAGTAGCGTACTCTTTAGTCCAGCAAGCTTCAACTAACACTGAACTGACTCCCACACAAGAGTTAGATCCACTTCTAGAGCCTATTTGGGCTCAAGGTTCTCTCGCTAATATTGATTCGTTAGACTTAGTCTTGCCTTCTAATGAAGCAGTAATCGAAGCAATGACTAGTCTAGATAAATCTTGGGAAGATCTTCATGACAGATCATATTTTCTCCCAGAGTGTCGGGCTGCTAAATTGTAGCTTTTAAGTGTCCTGAATCACTAAATTGTCAAACCAGGGTTGGTATACTTCGAGCTGATACACAGTATGTGCAGGCAAGCGTCTAGTCTTTTATTCGAATGCTATCCTAAAAATAAAGCACACCCCTACTCTAAGAATTTGAATTCTGATGACTAACTCAAAACCGAGCATTTCATATGGAATCATAAACAGAAGCAAAACAGTCTAGTATTCAAAGGCTCAGATTGCTATTTCTGTTAAAAAGCACAATTCTACAAAATCATTCTAACTCT
>ML779745.1:93336-108645 GCA_009831015.1 Picea engelmannii | reverse complement strand
GCTCATTTATCAAATTAAAGTATTAAAATGCATAATAATAACTTGAATTTCAAAGATACCTTAGGTGACCCCTTTGAGTGGGAAAGGGCTGTTGATTATAGCAAAAGGAGGTCAAAAAGGGTGATACTGGCATATAGTTGGAGTTCAATGGTAAGTAGTATGGGCGAAGAACATAGTCAAAACCGGGGACCAACACAGAGTTAAGCCAAATCGAAGCAAGAGAATTCACTGTCACCATAACGGGAGATCAGTCATGTCCTATTAATCTCTTAGCTACACATGAAATTTATGCTGAGGTAAATATGGCAACAATCGCTAAAACTATACCAATCAACATCTCCCGAAACCCTGGCGTCGTGGAGAACGTCTTCGTCGGAGCGGATTTATCCCCCGAAGAGATTCAAATCTACATGGATCTTTTCAAAGAATTCCACGACGTTTTTGCCTGGTCTTATGAGGAAATGCCAGGTATCAATCCAAAAATAGTTGAACATGAAATCACAACGTATCCTGATGCCAAGCCTGTCCGATAGAAGCTTCGTCCAGTTAATCCTAAGAAAGAAACAACCATCAATATTGAGGTAGAGAAATTGCTAAAGGTAGGTTTCATATATCCTATCCATTTGACTCAATGGGTGTCAAATCCTGTGCCGGTCAATAAAAAACAAGGCACGATCCGTGTATGTACCGACTTCCGTGATTTGAACAAGGCATGTCCCAAAGATAATTTTCCAACACCATTTATCGACCAGATCATTGATGAATGTGCTAGTTGCGAAGCCTTTTCTTTCATGGATGGTTTTTTGAGATATAATCAAATCCAAATCAAACCCGAAGACCAACACAAAACATCATTCATTTGTCCTTGGGGTACATTAGCATATCGTAAAATGCCTTTTGGTCTTAAAAATGTTGGAGCCACCTTCCAGCGGGCCATGTCTTTTTCTTTTCATGATCTCAAGCATATAGTTGAGGCCTATCTAGATGATTTAGCATCGTGATACCACAAGAGAATGGATCATCCCACACACCTTAGACTTATCTTCGAATGGTGTCGCTACTTTCGGATTCGCTTGAATCCAAACAAGTGTAGCTTCTGCGTAACGTCGGGACGTTTGTTAGGTTTCATCATATTAACAACAAGGATCATGGTCAATCCTCTCAAGGTGGAGGCAATAATTGAGTTGCCCCCCCCCCACGCACAATCCTTCAACTTCAGAGTCTACAAGGCAAGGCGAACTTTTTACGTTGCTTCATCGCCAACTATGCCGAAATCACCAAGGGATTTATGCGCTTACTGAAGAAAGATGTTCCTTTTTACTGGGATGATGTCGCTCAATGCTCTTTCGACGCATTAAAACATGCCCTCACAACTGCCCCTCTGCTACGGCCACCTAACTATAACAAAGATTTTGTATTATATCTGGTTGTCGCAGAGTCAACCATTGGCATGGTTTTAATTCAGGAAGATGATTTTTTCTCAGAATACGTGATCTATTACCAGAGTCGAGGCCTCGTAGGACCAGGACTCAATTATTCTCATATCAAAAAACTTGTGTTGGCAACAGTTCATGTTGTTCAACGGTTCCGTCATTATGTTATGTTTCGCAACACCACCGTCATTGTTGTCGTGAATCCATTCCAGTACATGTTGACACAATGGGTTATATGCGGAAAAATCAGTAGATGGATAGTCATCCTCCAGGAGTTTGACTTAGACTTCATTTCAGCAAAGTCCAAAAAGTCATTGGTCTTCACAAAGCTTATTTCAGAACTTCCGGTTGAGTCAGGTGACATTGTGCCTGAAGAATCGCCTATCCGAGGAGATATGTTTTTTATCACATCTTCAGATCCCTGGTACGGAGATATACTTATCTATCTCCAGACTTTGAAGTGCCCCACTTCTGCTTCTCGTGATGAGCGTCGGCGTATACACCATCAGGCTAAGAATTATCTCATACTCGATGATACGTTGTATCAGAGAGGTGTAGACTGCATCTTACGTCGATGTCTCACTCATGAGGAGGCAGTTATCGTGCTTAACGATTTCCATACCAGAACTTCTGGTGGTCATTTTTCTAGGTTGGCAACAACCCAAAAGATTCTACGAGCAGGTCACTTCTGGCCGACACTTATCAAAGATTCTATAGAATCGGTCAATAAGTGCCAACCATGCCAAATCTTCTCTCAGAAGATGAGGGCACATCCTGCTCCCATGTTTCGTGTCATCACAGTTGGTCCCTTCACCAAGTGGGGGATTGATTACACTACTTGCAACCCCCCTTCAGCAAGGGGGCACCATTATATCATCGTAGCTATAGACTACTTCACTAAGTGGGTCGAAGCTATGCCAACGTTAAAAGATGATGGAGAGACTGCAGCTCTTTTTTTATTCAACCAGATCATACGAAGGTTCGGTGTCCCGAGAGAGATTGTTACTGAACATGGCAGTCACTTTCAGAACCAAATGATGACTGAATTAACATCAAATCTTGGGTTACGGCAAGAGCATTCATCACCCTACTACCCCCAAGCCAATGGGTAGGTGGAAGCTGTAAACAAAAATCTTAAGACTATTCTACAGCGAACTATCAACTCAGCCAAGTCAAATTGGCATTTGTTGTTATACTCGGCATTATGGGCTTACCGAACATCTGTTAAGACTGCAACTAGTTTCTCACCTTTTCAACTCGTTTACGGGCTGGAGGCAGTCTTGCCCATCGAATGTCAGATCCCATCTCTAAAATTAGCAGTACAATTATTTCCAGACACTTCTCCACTTGAAGAACGGTTAGTATACCTTGAGAAGTGTCGTGATGCGGCCCTAGCCAACGAGGCTCACAAACATAAGGTCAAGTGTCAGTATGATAGGTCCGTTCATCCTTAGATTTTCTCTAAAGGCGACCTTGTCCTGGTCTATGACCAAGATAAGGACCCCCTAGGGGCATGAAAATTCAAACAAATGTGGTTCGGACCTTTCATCATAAAAGAGGTATTAACAAAGGGCACTTATCGTCTGGTTGATTTTGAAGGGAATGCTTTGGCGGAGCCTAGAAATGGGCTCTACATCAAGAAGTATTACTCATAGGCAGGTCACTGTGGGTAACTTTTTGTAACATATGTATAGTCTTTGTACTATTACTTTTTAGTTTCTTTTAAATGTTATGGACGTGTCATTGATGTTATCTTTTGTCAATATGGCAGATGTCAAGTGATTCTGAGGTGTTCGTTGGGTATGCAGACGGTGCTAGTCGGCACACTCGGAGGCTTGCCTCCGCAGCTTGGGTAATATTTACACCTCAGGGCCAGTTGTTATCTTCTGAAGGTATATGCTTAGGTGACACCACAAATAATGTCATCGAGTATAGTGCAGTTATTGAGTTGCTTCGTGACGCCTTTTCATTGGGTATCTCTCATCTTCGGGTCTATCTCAACGCTCAACTGGTTGTGTCTCAGTTAAACAGAGTATACTGGGTTCATGATCCAACCTTACACTGACGATTCCTTAGGGTACGTCTCTTATAACGAAACTTTGATTATATTACATATTTTCATGTTCCTAGGAGATTAAACCAAATTACAGATACTCTAGCTAATCAAATTCTAGATTGGCATCTTGCACACATATGAAAGGACATTGACATAAGCATGTAAATACATTTTTTCACACGTGATCCATAAGACACAAAAGATCAAAAAAACATATATAATATCATAAAGTAACCAGAGTACATAGATGGACGCAAGCGCCTCAAAAATAGGACCAATAACGAGTCATAGGGCTTATGCCCTCAAAAAATATATACAACTAGTGCTCATGGCATGTAAAAAGTCTAAATAGGTTCATGGCCTATGGGCCCTATTATACTGGTCCACAGCATGGGCTAAACACCTAAACAATTGGACCCACGTCCGAGGTGCCCCCACTACATGAGGCTGCATGGATGGTGGCAAGTCCTCAATCTCTCCCATCGGGACTGTGCGAGTGAGTGCAGTAAAGTTCTACTCAACTTGTCTAAGTACCCTCTCAGCCTCCCCGGCTGGGAGGTTTCCTGGTACTACTGGTCCCCCGGAAGTGGAAGTTGTGGCGTTTGGCCGAGGACGATGCTTGTTCCATGCATAATCGACAGGTCGCACTGGTCCCACATCTGCCTGCAACAAACATATATCCGTCAAATACTCTAGCATATAAAAAAAAATGATATATATAACAAAAACGACATAAAAATTACATATACAACAAAAAAAAAAACTACAAAGGTGGAGACTTACCCATCTCCCCTCGCTCCTCACCAGAAGGCACGGGTATCTCAGGATCTCTCGAAAATTCTATCCTTGCATATGGGTAATCCTCGATCACAGGGATCTGCAATGACATCCATGCAAAAAAGTCATCATCGAAGGACTCATTGGTCCTTCCACCACCCTGTTGTGGCAGTAATACTGCCCATTTACATACAGTAGGAAAAGAGGCTTGATGTCCTCGTACTACTTCCCGAGGACTAAAGATCGGAACTCTCTCAAAAAAGAAGGAACACAAAATAGTCCCAAACCCGAAGTTCCTCTGTGTCCACTGACAGCAATCTGTCAATTTCCTCTTCATACACTCCAGTAGTGTGGTACTCGAGTCAAAAATTTATGCATTCAAGCATTGGATAGCACAGTTCATCTGTGCGCGAGACGCCTGATGCAAGGTTGTTGAACCGGTAATCCTCCCAATGAGCAATAATATCGCTTGCAGCGATAGGTCAGTGATCTTACTTATGGGCACCTGGGAGCTCAAACGGTTTGTCCCAGCCTCATAGTGCAGGGCTATTAGTTCCGCTATGTTAAGCGGCCCCAATGGAAACGTCCTGAAATTGACTGGCTCCCCTCTCCTTGAGAGGCCATTCAAAAAGTAGATATCCTCGGTGGTGGGCACTAGTGATTGCCCCTTTAGCATGAAGGCCTCTACATCAAGGTGCAAATAGTCAACCAAGGCATTCAGTAGCCTCGTTTTTGCTCGCATAAACGGACATAGGAAGAACTTAAGAAAACCACATTGCATCAACACGGCCACGACATTCAGATCTCCCGCAACCAACTCACTAATTGCTTCATGCTCCCTTTCCCTCCAGTGGAAATACATCCTACCAACACAACAAAGTTCAGGAGGGTGAGTGAGTGTTGTTTGATTCTTTTTGTCTATAAAGGGGGGTCCACGCGTGCTGTATAGGTGACAGTCGCATGTACACACGGGCGATTTTTACTCTGCCCGAGTGTACACGTAGCCTGTCCAGAGACAGCCCATGTGGACCTAGAGTCGACCTTTTAAAGGTCGACGCTCACCCAAAAAATGAAATGAAAAACCAAAATAAAGAATTGAATAGCTAGATAGGGGAGTTTGTACTTACTTAGTCCAGACGGAAGTTCGTTTCGCCACTGTAGCTCCTGGAATCACCGTTTTTATCAAAGGGGGTCTTTTGGCTCCAGAGTCAATTTCCAAATCAGCAATGGTGATAATGAGTTGCCAACTTCTATTTATAGACTTTTTGGCCTCTTTTTGTCACTTTTTTGGCCTCCCTTATCATTTTCTTTATACCAAAACCCATTTAGAGTGATTCAGGAGTTATATGGGAGGGATTTGATCGGGTATTGGGACATTTTTTTTGAGTTTTGAGGAAATTTTGACGGTCCATGAAATTTTTTCCAAGAATCAACTTGAGCATATAGGTTAGGTTACTACCCTGACTTTTGTGTCTCATTGTCTTTTTCCTCTGCCATAGGATCGATCCCATCAGGTTGTGACACAGAACCATCATATATGCTTTAGAAGTGTTGCAACTTGGTGATAAATCTTACCAAAACATGGATGCCCTAGGTAGGTCTTGGTTGCATTATGGTGTTCATGCCATCTCTAAAACATTGTAGGCTCGGGAGTCCTTATAGTCTTTCCTGAATATGAGTTTGAACCTCATTTTCATGATTCTTCTTCGCTCTTGATCTCACCCTCAGGACTCCCAAAAAATAATGGGTCTCCTTTTAAGCCCTTTTCAGACCCTCTAAACATGAAAAGATTGTTGAGCGATCGTATGGCCTTTCACGCTCGTTAAACTGAAATTTGAAGTCACGTCTATCCGGCGGTAGTTTACCCCTTTTTCGGTCCAGACGGTCAACTATACGAACAAAGGTATACTCTATGGAACTTCCGTTCTTTAAAAGAGTATTCTCAGGTATAATTTTATCCCTTTTTCAGGTCTGAAGGACTAAACTTACGAAAAAGGAACCCCCACGGAGTCCATAGTTAAGCTCTTTTCAGACTCCCTAAAATTGAAAAGATCGTCGAGTGACCTTATTCTTTCACGCTCGTTAAATTGGTCCAGAAGAATATTCCTGACAGATTCCATAGTTAAGCTTTTTTCAAACTCCTTAAAAATGAAAAAATGGCCGAGTGATCTTGTCTTTATCACACTCATTAAAATGGTTTTGAATAGATGTCTTGTCAGTGCTAGTTTACCCCTTTTTCGAACCGACTAGACCATATTTGAAAAAGGTACCCCAATGGAGTCTCCTTTTATGTTTTTTCAGACTCTCTAAATATGAAAAACCACCGAGCTTACCTTCTCTGGACTCGTTAAACTTACATCGAAGGACATTACCATTGTGTGTTTTATTAACCGTGTTTGCATATCTTATACGCCAGCCTTGTAACAGTTTGCTTCTGCGTCTTAACACCTTTGGCCCTCAGAGGATTTTTCCCGGGTTTCATTCTACTAGAACATCAGTCTTGTCCTTGTGCCTCGAGCTTGTATGTTTGCAACACTCGTTCCTCCTTTGTAACGTAATATTTCTTTATTCTTTTTCCACAATTATTGAAAAGAACAAAAAAATCAAATATACCCCAAAAAAGGAAGGGAAAAGTATTTTCTTTATTGGCAGCATAATGAGTCCCCTTGGATAAAGCACATCTGTCCGTTTTTTCATCAGACTATGGGATGTAGTACGACCTTAGGAATCTTTTCTCGCTATATAGAGTTGTGTCCTCCACCATTTGGTTATCCTTCCAAACATATGGAGAGTTTTCATTGCCTCATGCTTCGTAGACTTACGATTAATGCCATGCTACCTGAGTCTCATCATTTGTCGTGCTATTATCCAAGGGAAGTTTGTCACCAAGCCTGAGTCGGCCCCTCTGCAATATGTCTCTTTTCCTCATGCCTGGCCATCCTGAACATCCAATCAAGTCCTTGTTTGAAATCATTGAAGCCTTCAGTCTGATCATCAAAGATTATCAAGTCCATGACCGACGAGTCGTCGAAGACCTCTAGGTAGTGTAGTTGTACACTCCTATTGCACTCCTACCCGAGTTTTGAATATTTTGAAGTTGTTGCTCGAGCTCTGAAGATCTCATCTCCAGCCATCAGGACGAATCAGCTTCTGGAAGATGGATACTCTATATGTATATCTTTCTGATTTCGAGATGTAGCTCCACTGTGTATTGTTCGCGGCTACTCTTTATAGTTATTTGACATGGATCTACAGTGTATTTGATTGGTAGCCATGATTCTACTTTATCCCGAGCATGGGTATGCCCGCCTCAGTGAAACATGTGTTATTTTGCAGACGGCGCCTCCCAGTTCCTAATCCTTGGGCTCAATCATTCAGCACATCAGTAAAGATTGGTAATGTATTTCGGCCATCATATTCTCTTTTGACCTCACACATTAGGGGGCATCTGTTATAACCCTAAATTTCACCACACATGCTTACCTGGCATCAGGCCATCTCATATCCTTTCTTTGTGAAAGCACTACTGAACAACTCTTTGAAAATCCTCTTTTATAAAGGCCCACGTGCCCTAATCCATTACTGCACGCGTGTACACGTTGGCTGACCCAAAACAGCCCGCGTGGATCGACAAAAGCATGAAAAAAGGAAAGTTGTCGACGTAACACAAAATCTATGGGTGAGTTAACTGAAACTTCGGGCCATGCGTGGCCGAGGGTTCGTCCAAATACCTAGCTCCTTCTAGCCTGTAAAAGAAGAGGTATGGGTCACATTTGGAAGAAGGAAAAATATAGCAAAGAAACTCTGCCCATTTATGTATTCCCATTGTCCCAACCTTTTTCCTTGTGCCAGAGGAGATTCAAAGCAAAGCAGTTGGAGGACAGAAGAAGAGGATCCCAGGATCAGGTTCGAGGAGCGGTGGTCGGTCTCAACTTTTATAAGTTGACTCATTCAAAGTAATAAAGAAAATTATTTTCCTGTCCCAATTCATAAACTTTTTATAGTTTGATTAGTACATGTTTTGGATTTCTAACCTATTAGTATATAAGTAGTATGCATGCATAGTTGTTGCTTGTCTTGGATGCAGGTCAGCTTTGGAAGGAGTATTGCGAACAAGTAATCAAGCACAACGGAGGATCGACATCAAACGCTGGGAACGAGGTAGTTTGATCTTTCCATGCATTTACTAAGAAAAGGGGATTTAAATCTAGGGATGAAGGTAGAAAGTAGTTTCTCTTCGGTCATATCTGCATGCAAAGTCTGAACTCTATTTGCTAGTCCATAGGGAGATTTTCCCCACAACAACTGTCATTGTTTTCTCCACACCAAAGTTTCTTGTCACTCGACTGTAATGAGCTTCCCAAAACATCTTTGCACACTCGCTTGAAGGAACACAAAGATGGGTCAGATGGCATAGAAATCCATCTTGGATATGAAAGTCTAGAACTAGTTTTCTTGTGCTCAATTTTTGATAGGTAGAAGCAAAGCTAGAGATATTATTGTATAATCGTGGCCACCCAAATGTCTCATGCTCACAAGAGTTAAGAATTGTGGTTAGTACCACAACCAGGGGTCGACTGAGGCAATTTGCAACATGGTTGGTGCTCTTCTTTTACTTAATGTTCAAATGGAATTTCTATGGGTATATGGACCACTTATGATGGTGGTCATTCTATAATTTTTCCTATGTCTACATGAATTGCAAAGGCATGTGATTAGTGTGGATGATCGTTTCCTTCTCCATAATGCAATGCTTCACCTTTCGACATGCCTGCACAATGGAGTTCATCTCTTTGTCGTAGGTGGGGTATGTAAAAACAACATCAGATAGTGATTCACTGTGATAGGGCATCATATGCCAATGTTGAGTGAGGATTGCACTGATAGCATAATTTGAAGCATCTATATCAATATCAAATGGTTGTTGCAGGTCTGGTAGAATAAGGATTGGTGTTGAGTAAAGGTAGAATTTTAGATCCTCGAATGCTTTCTATTGGACGTGACCCAAACAAACTTGGTCTTTGCTCTACCCTTAGTCACCTGGCTTAAGGCCAAGCAATAGAAATTGTCGAGGCCCAAGAAGTTGCGGAGCTCGGTTAGTGTCTTTGGGGTCAGCCAATCGTGGATGACTTG
Source organism: Picea engelmannii (assembly GCA_009831015.1). Lineage (NCBI taxonomy): Eukaryota > Viridiplantae > Streptophyta > Pinopsida > Pinales > Pinaceae > Picea > Picea engelmannii. The sequence continues at coordinate 99,246 of ML779745.1, read as the reverse complement.
GATATTGGTTGGATCCACATGCACACCCTTCTCATCCACTATGTATCCCAAATATTGGATTCTCTACATGTCGAAGGAACACTTCTCCAAATTGGCATATAACTTGTGCTATCGCAGGGTACCCAAGACCTGTTGAGTGTGCTTCAAATGTTCGTCCCATGTTTTACTAAATATGAGGATGTAATCCATAAATATGACCACAAAGGAGTTTGTGAATGGTTGTAATATATCATCCATCATCTGCATGAATGTGGTTAGGGCATTAGTCAATCTGAAATACATGACCAACCACTCTAAGAGACCTTCTTTATATTTGAAGGTTGTCTTCCATACATCAGTTTGCTCAATCGATACCTGGTGGTAGCCTGACTTCGTATCAATCTTAATAAAAAAAATTGTCTCCCTTGAGTTGATCTAGAAGATCGTTAATCTGGGGGATTGGGTATCCGTTCTTGATTGTGATCTTGTTTGGGGCTCTGTAATCAATACAAATTCACCATGTCGCATCCTTCTTGTTGGTACAGGGGCAGACCCAGAGTTCAACTCTTAACAATGCACCAACAAAACCCCGACTATCAGCCCTTTCAGCAACACCTGCGAAGCAGGCGAAGTCTCACCCGAGGTAGAAGCAGGGAGGGTTACAGGACGCAGGTTTCTGTAACCAGGCTGGGACACGTATCTGTGATAATAACACTTCGTAGAGTATTTTTTTAATGCTTAGGAAACAATCATGCATTAGTTCATTAACCTTATTAACATCCTAGAACATACCCAAGGATAGATCTAGCGTAGTAACAACAAATATTTTGCACTTCAAACACTTAGCACTTAGCACTGTGAATCAGATCTAGCAATTCATCATAAGCAAAGCATTAAAGCAGCATATACATATCCATTACATATATAATCTAAGCACTAAGCAAAACATAATAGAGATAATCATTGCAAAAAGAAAACCATAAGACACTAGATGTACTTGGTTCACCCCAGTGTGGGGATACATCCACCAACCGCTTCGCCCATTTATTACCCTTCTGAATCTTACGTTCATTCACTCCTGTGCACTAAGCCACAAAGTAAAGCTTCACACCGGACGGAAGATCTGTGCACTGAGTACCAGATCCTCCTTCCAAAACTAGGTCAAGGCACAGAGCCAACTCTCTATCAAGAGAAAAGCCTTAACACACAAACATTCCCTTGCACCAAGCCACTCGAACTACTTGCACTTAGATCAAAAGACTACTACTTCTACAAACTATTCTTATTTATTTATACTTTTACAAACCCTTACAATAGGGTAAAACATAGGGAGAACCCATGGGCCAGCATCCCATAAACCCATTACAAAAACCCTAAAGGGCCCCTTACTGGGTCCACGTAGCCTGCAAAATAAGTGAGATCCACGATCTCAGCTTCGCCTGGGAACTCCTTATTCGACCATTGTGTCGAAGTCCAAAAGTGGGCAAACTCTAACCAAGGTTTCCTCAAAACTTGGTCGAGGCCCAACACTTCTTCTTTACTAGAATAGTTGGGCTCCCACAAGGTGAGGATCTTGGTCTGATGTGGCCCTTTAGAATTAGTTCTTGGATATGTTATTTGATTTCTTCATTCTTCATAATAGAACACCTGTATACAGGGTCGTTAGGCATAGGAGAACTAGGTGTCAAATCAATTGATTGTTTTACCTAACAATGAAAAGACACCCTAGTAGGTGAGGCAAAGATGTCTTTGTGTTCTTATACTATGTTGTCCACTTGTTGTTGTGTAGAGAGACCTTGTGCAGAGGTTTTGGAAATTGCAGTGACCTTCTGTTCACCTTCCTATCAAGCCATAAATAGGAAAAATCTCTCGGTATGAGATACCACCTTTCTTCACTACTTCACAGAGATCAAAGAGACCGCAGTAGTTGGGATTGCCTCTGGTACTCTATAGAGTTGACCTCCCAAAGTAATAATGACACCACAAGGCCTAGATTCATAAACAACATGGTGCTTCCACATATATGGTTTTCCTAAAAGAAAATCATAAACATCAATGGGGGAAACATCACACAATACCTCATCTTTGAAGCGGTTGATGTCATAGTGCAGTCAACATTGCTAGTTGATGTATATGTCTCACCCATGGCTAAGACAATCGATGGTGTATTTTTGAGGATGCGATGTTGTTGTTAGATTATAATATCACTCTGTAATTTTCTTGGCTGCAACAGAAAATATTGTAGGTAACCTCAAACCTACTTTAATACTAGAAGCTATCATTTTGTCGGTCCAGAGAGTGCTCTCTCCTATCATTTTTTCAATCAGTAAAATGGCTAGGTTTTATGAGAATAAAGAGTATGAAATGGTTACTAATGTTGAGAAGAATATCTATTGGGCATGGAGTCATAAAGAAGATCAAATTAAGGTTTTCAGAACTTGACAGGAAAAAAAAATTCTCATAGGCCAAACAACCAACTATTGATAGACATCAAATCACAAATATGGATAGATGAAAAAGAAAACATTCAAAGTAACATAGAGCATCTAGCTTAGATAAATTATGTATAAACTTATCAGTCTGAAAATGAATATCTGAAACAAGATAGACACGGAGCATATGAAAATGATTTATGCATCAGTATTTCCTCATTCAAACATAGAAGAAAACATTTAATGGAAACAAATAAAGGAGAGCACATACACCAAGAGAACAGACTACAACATCTGAACATAGGAATCTCTGCGCAAAAAGTTCAAGCACTTGTCTTCCAACCTTTCATTAATATTCAGAAACTATTACAAGAAACCAACAGTCTTCTTACTCAACTCTTGAACCCTTCTATTGTATTTTTTATTCCAATAAATAACCTTTACACTTCATCTTGATTCCATGAAGTTGAAATAGTTAGGTTTTCTCATCCAAAAAGAAGTTACAACTGATAAACTAATTTCTTAACAAATTTCCAACAAAATTGACGCGGGTTCCTACAAACCAGGGTTTCAGTTTCTTATCAACTTATACACCCTAATACATTTATGTTACATAGATTCAATGGAAAAAAGGTTTCATTATCTAAATATGATGCTGACATGTCGAACTCACTCCATCTGGCAACTGAAAATACTTGTCTACATGTTGACTAGTGATTTCGCAACAAACATAACATATTGTTCTGAAATCTTTGTTTTAGCAGTTTTGCAATGAGAGTGTTGTGAAATATTTGTTTTTCATTTATTGATGTTGAAAGGCACTTCTGAATGGATCCAAACCATAAATAAATTCAAAAAACACATGATTATCTTGAGTGTTATCAACTTACTCTATTGCATCATGGGCTAGCAAGTCCAGGTTTCTTTTTACCATTTGTTGATCCTTTATCAGTCTTTATTTTGTCTTCAACACCCTATTATGCTTGTATATGTTCTTCACTTTCTTGTGTAGGGGTAGTGACCTCTTGACCATTATTTTACCATTTTCCAAAGCTTCTTCACACATGTCCAAGTGTTTTTCTATCCTCCTTTTCATATGCTTGTTCTCTTCCCTTAATTTTACAATTTTAGCCTAAGTCTCTTTCAACTGTTTCTTTAATATTTTGGTTTCCAAGTCTTCTTTTTCTAGGGAAGACTAAACCTCAACTACATCCTCAGTAGCACAATGAACATGTGTTTCAGATTTGGTTTCCTCGGCTTGGATCTGTTTACTTGCTAATGATCTAGTTATAGGCATGGCAAGCTTTTCTTTGCTAACTATTTCTGGATTGAACCTCACTTTATTTTCCGATGGAGGTTTATCTTCTACAACATATTTAATTTCAAGACATGAAACTGTTTCATCTGTAGTAATTTCATCTACGGGATCTTCATCAACTAGATCTTCCTCTACAGGATTTTCTTCTACAAGATTTTGTTTTTGTGTTGCGGATCTGGTGAATAGTCTCCTGGGTTTTGTCACTTTTACTTCTTTGGGAAGGAACATGAGTTTTTTACCTTTTAGCTTGATTTTTTTGTTGTCATAGGTCTTTTCAATATCTACAACATTTTTAACACCCTGAAATTTCTTTTTCCCCTTTTTATGGATTCTTTGCTAAGAGGAATCTTAGTTGCAGTCACGGGAGTTTCGATCACAATGGGTTGATTTTTTTTATCTCCCTTTTTCCTTTTCAAACTACCAGAAACTATTTTAGTAGTTGTAGAAGGAGTACTTCCTTTGGATGGTGGAGAATTACCAGTTTCAACACAAAACCCTGATGCCACCAAAAATGAATTCCATTCTATTTTTGCCTTTTTAAGTTCTTCAAGGACCAATAGCTTAATGAGATTGAAGTGAAAAAGACTAGGCTCAACTTGATATGACTTGGATCGTACTTTATCAACCATTTTCCCTAGGCTCCTGGAAAGATAATAAGGGAGGTTTAAGGTTTTCTTACCTATAAAGTGAATGACCAATCTGATATGGTATAAGTATACTTTGTTGAAACACCCTTCGCATGTGAAATATCTTTGTATTACCCTCAACAGCTTATCATGGTGTTCAAGCATGTAAATCCTAGGCACTCCATTTGCAAGGTTCTCATTTTCAATTTTTTCTTTAAAATAGTCATTGCAATAGGAAGCATCCAGAGGTGTTCCCTTGAACCACCTCTCACCTTGCATGGGTATCCCTGTTGCTAGGGCAATTGTTTTTTCATAAACTTGAATCTCCAACGATCCAACCTTTGTCTTGGTCCCTTCAAATTTTATGGAAAATTGCTTTGTCACTTCCATGTGTCCTCCATGTTGCTTTTCAAAAAATGTAAGGCATTCTATTGCCTAAAAGGATTCTCTGAACACATCATTTGAGTCCAGCAACTGAGAACCTTGAGGTTAAAATCTTACTATGTCACCTCCCTTGTGTACCTTCTTCTTCTTTTTGTTTTGCTCCGTGGATATTTGTGAAGCTTTCTACTATGATTATGTTGCAAAGGATATAAAAAATTATACAGTATATAGGTAAGAAACCTGGTGTATTGGGGTTTATTTGAAAGATAGGGTTACAATGTTTTGACATCAGGATTTTTTGCAGCGAATGAAAGAGCACAGTTTGACAGAAAATTAGGGTATTAACAGTTTAGGAAAATGCAATAGAAAAAAGGAGTTTCAAAGGTGTCACATGATAGAGCAGGGTTTCGGGATCTTAACAACAGGGTGATTTGATCCATATTTTTTTCAACATACAAGCAACTTCGTAGTGCGTGTGGTTTCACAACAATTGTGTGGTTTCGCGGCAATTGTGTGGTTTCACAACAATTGTCACAATTTCGCAGCAAGATTAGAAATTCAATAATTCACAAGGGGAAACTTCTCATGAGTTATAAAACTTGATTTACAACAGTTGTGCCATATTTCATGAACTCATCCCACAATTTTTTGACCGTTATAGAAAGATTTAAAGTGATTTCACATGATGTCTTGGTTGTTGTAGAAAGCTAAGAGATTTTGACACGCACTTGAAAAAAACTAGTTACATGTTTGCAAAGGTACCAAACTATATTGGGAAAGTTATGACACTCTTGGTACACATGTAAACATGTTCATATGACCTTAATATTACCTTGTGTAATGATTTGAAACCCACCCTCTCTAATGATGATATGAAATCATGTAACCAACTGACTTGACCTTGGGACAATATTGATCACTATGACTTGGAATGACACTCTAATCATCTAGACATGACTTAACTTATACCAACATGACTCATAGGTGAATGACTTCAAAAATATTTGATCCGGATTATTTTCGGCACGAAATGAGAGCGAAGATATAATAAAGAAATGCACAGAGATATCACAGATATTCAATAATATAACAGAAATGTATCAGAGATGAAACCATAAACACAGATATACAGTAATACACGATTTCTATTAATGAAAGAAATGTATAGAGA
>ML779745.1:74195-93286 GCA_009831015.1 Picea engelmannii | reverse complement strand
GACTGTAAAAATACAGAGTGAAAGACTCGCTAGAATGGTGGCAGCTTATCTCTGAGAAGAGATGTGACGGCTACTCGCATTCACAAGAAGATGATTACAATGAGGCTCTGAAGGCCTTTTTACAATAAACGGGAATGCCAAAAACCCTAGACATCCAAAAACCTAACCCTAGGAGATGAAGCGCCAAAAGTCACGTGGGCCCCGTTTGGGTAAGTTAGCACATCAACTTCTCGGGGTCGTAATTTTTGCATACGATCTCCGTTTTAGGCGTATGATAGCTTGTTGGAAAGGTATCATCGAGGAGATTCATTTTGCGGGCTCAATCATGCCTTTGGCTATCATTGAGAATCTCAATCTTGAAAAACCTTCATTTAGGCCCTCAAAATAGCCCCAGAAGTTAAACCTGCTAAAAATAAACGGGAATGCCAAAAACCCTAGACATCCAAAAACCTAACCCTAGGAGATGAAGCGCCAAAAGTCATGTGGGCCCTGTTTGGGTAAGTTAGCACATCAACTTCTCAGGGTCGTAATTTTTGCATACGATCTCCTTTTTAGGCGTATGATAGCTCGTTGGAAAGGTATCGTTGAGGAGATTCATTTTGGGGGCTCAATCATGCATTTGGCTATAATTGAGAATCTCAATCTCGAAAAACCTTCATTTAGGCCCTCAAAATGGCCCCGGAAGTTAAAACCTGCTAAAAATAGTAAATTGCCAAAATTGTCAGAAAGTTGTTTTGAGCCAGTCGGAAAAGGTGGGTGGTCATCGATATCCACCTGGATCAATCCTCTATCCTTAGGAAGCAATGGTCTCCATTGTGTTGAGTTCCCGGGGGAGAGGGAAAAGCATTTGTTGGTTCTGCATCTTGGTGAGTTGCTTGTATTGTTGGAGACGTCGTTCTGCTTAGTTTGTGGAAGTCTGTCATGAACCTGTTGAAGCTGAGGTTGCTCAACAAGTCAAGCTACATGAGAGGAAGGTGTGCAGAAGGAGTCTTTGAGGTTTGTTGCAACCTTGTCGACCTTCTTTTGTTGGATAGAAGGTGTAGGGGGTAAGGTTGTAGTGGTTGCAGTGTCCTTTTGTTCCCCTTTTGAATAGATTGTGAAGAAGCTGAATTTTGCAGTATGAGATACTACCTTGTGACACTTTTTAGGTGGAACAATAGTTGGAACTACCTCTGGTATTCTGTAGAGATGACCCCCCAAAGTGACAATGGCACTACGGGGTCGAGACTCATAAACAGCATGGTGTCTCTACATATATGGTTGGCCCAAGAGAACATCACAGACATCCAGTGGGGAAACATCACATAATACCTCATCCTTGAAGGGTTAGATGTTGTATGACAATCGGCATTGTTGGCTGACATGGAGATCTCATCCTTGTCGAAGCCACCCGATGTTCTATAGCTGCAGGTGTGGTGTTGTCGACAATCCCAACTGTTTGACAACCTCTGCTGAGATGAGGTTCTTCTGGCTTTCGCTATCAACAATAAAATTTAGCGGGATACCCTTCACCCACATCTTTGAATGAAAAAGGTGCTCCCCCTCTTCAAGATCTATTGGTTCTTCTAGTTGAATTGTTGCGGTTGCGACAATAGCAGTGGGGTCTGCGTCAATGATCTGCCCTTTACCAGTATTTTCATAATCAGATTCTAAATCAGGGTTCGGATCCTTGTCTTTGATCTCGGACACCAATGACTATTTTGAGCGACATTAATTGGTGTTGTGCCAAGGGCTTTTGTGGAAATCGCACCATTTTCCGGTGTCCTTCTTTGTCTTCCTGTGACCCTTCTTTTCCTATGTCTTGGACTAGTTTTCGGGAGACTATTTGTTAGGGTTGTCTTTATCATGCTTTGGTTGTTGTGGATTTGCAGACCTCAACTCTCATTTGTTCTAGTGCTTAAATTTCTGCTTGATTTTAATAGCATGTCGATAGGCAGCACCGAGTGATGAGATGTCCAGAAAATCCATTTCAGTTTGGATGTATCTGTGTAGAGCCCCATGGTATTTCAGAACCAAATGTCATTTAGAGTCTTTGATACCCAGCTTGGTGCGCAAGGTATGGAAGGTATTGGTGAACTCCGGAACTGCTTGGCCCCTCTCTTGTCGTAGTGTGGTCCATCTCATGTACTGGTCCTCATAGTTGCCAACAGGGTAATATTGTTCCTTTACCGCATCCACAAAAAAATCTCAAGTGGGATCAACCCCATATATTTCAGACTCCTCTGTGGAACTCTGCTCCCAATAAGTTTTCCACCAATGTTTTACATGGGGGAGAGCTTTAAGGAGTGCGAAGGTGATCTTTTCTTTGTCGAAAAATTTGTGAACATAGAAATAACCTTCTAGCAGATTTAACCATTTATCTAGGGCTTCTGCATCTATCTGTCCTTCAAATACAGGAATATCAAAATTAACGTGTACCTTGAAAGGTGAGGTGCCTCCAAAGTGACCGCTTGATGAAGATGTGTCTGTTGCTATCGGCAGGTGTTGAAGGATGTGGGAAAAAAATCTCCATCATCTCGTCCCTCTGTCGCGTGAGAGCTTGCTCAAGCAACAGACTAATAGAATCATCTGCTCCGTCGTTTTTCTTTTCTTCCGCCATTGAGGGTTTCTTGGGTGTGTGTGAGTGATTTTCCTCAAGAGATACAAGCTTGAGACCCAACTTTCTATACTCATACCTTGTCAGGGACATGCACTGAAAAAACGATCAAGAGCAGCCTGCTCTGATACCACTGAACCGGATTATTTTCGGCACAAAATGAGAGCGGAGATATAATAAAGAAATGCACAGAGAGATCACAGATATTCAATAATATGATAGAAATGTATCAAAGATGAAACCATAAACACATATATACAGTAATACATGATTTCTATTAATGAAAGAAATGTACAGAGACTATAAAAATATAAAGTGAAAGACTCGCTAGAATGGTGGCAGCTTATCTATGAGAAGAGATGTGACGGCTACTCGCATTCGCAAGAAGATGATTACAATGAGGCTCTGAAGGCCTTTTTACAATAAATGGGAATGCCAAAAACCCTAGACATCCAAAAACCTAACCCTAGGAGATTAAGCGCCAAAAGTCACGTGGGCCCTGTTTGGGTAAGTTAGTACATCAACTTCTCGGGGTCGTAACTTTTGCATACGATCTCCATTTTAGGCGTATGATAGATCATTGGAAAGGTATAGTCAAGGAGATTCATTATGGGGGCTCAATCATGCTTCAACTATCTTTTAGAACCTCGATCTTGAAAAACCTTCATTTAGGCCCTCAAAATGGCCCCGGAAGTTAAAACCTGCTAAAAATAGTATATTGCCAAAATTGCCAGAAAATTGTTTTGAGCCAGTCGAAAAAGGTGGGTGGTCACTGATATCCACTTGGATCAATATGGTCATGGGACATCTATCCTAGGACCTTGACACAAATTTTTTGAGAATTTAATACATGACCATAATACTGACTCCACAAAAACATTGTTTTCACTTTTAAAATTAACACTCCCTAACATAGGCTCCAATGGTGATATCCTCCCTATGCGGTAGCAAAGAACTAGTAGACCAGTTCCTTATCCATTGGACTTATTACAAGAATAAAAACTTATAAAAAGACTCACACAAACTTGAACTATTCAGACTTATTTATCTACAAGCTGAACTGAAATCAAACTAAAGTCACCCTTATGAATTTTAGGGCCCTCACCTTGAGCTACAAATTATTTAGAGTGTCTTTCATACCTGCAAACCTTTAGAAATAAAATGAATACTTACAATGAAGTGAACATATCAAATTACTTTCAGGTTAGGTAGTGTTTTAAGAACCTCCCATTAACTAGTCCTCCAGCAGGAAGTTATCCATCCATCTCCTCCAAAATGTAGGCATTGTTTCCATGATAAGAAACAATCTTATAAGGTCCCTTCCAGAGATGATCAAACTTCCCATGTTTTCCTTTTTCTTCATTTTGAGCATCCCACTTCAGCACTTTATCATTAATCTGGAAATCAACAACTTTTGTTTTCTTATCAAAAATTGTCTTCATCTTTACCTGAAATATATGAGTGTTCTGATATACCTCCTCTCTGAACTGTTGAACATGAATCAACTGATTTATTCTTCTTTGAATGTCACTAGGTTCTGCCTCTTTCTCTTGCAACAATTTCATGACTGGCAATCCCAAGGAAGTAGGAAATATCACTTTTGTCCCATATAATAATTGGAATGGTGAGGTTCCAATTTACTTTTTAAGACTGATCTTACCTTCCCACAATGCAAATGTTAACTTCTTATGCCAAGCCTTTTTATTCTCATGCAGTAATTTCTTGAAGATTCTTATTAAGATTTTGTTTTATGACTCATCCAATCCATTACCCTGAGGGTAATAAGTTGTATAATGGCTTAGTGTTATGTTATAATCTTCACGGAACTTGATTATCTTCTTAGACTTGAAACTTGTTGCATTTTCAGTCATGATCCTCCTAGGACATCCAAATATGGAAAAAAATATTGTTTTCTAATAATTGAATTATCATAGAATCAGTTGCATGTCTTGTTGGCACAACCTCAATCCACTTAGTAAAATAGTTTGTTGCATTCAATATCCATTTATGTTGACCTGAGGATGTCAGATTGCTTTCACTAATGAAATCAAGACCCCACTTCTGAAAGGGTTCCTCCAATGAAATGGGCTTTAAAGGAAATGGAAACAAATTCCTCTTTCCTTCAAAAACTTGACATTCATGAAAGTTTGTCACACCCTTATATACATTTGCAAATATTGTTGGCCAATAAAATCCTTCTCTGAGAATTTTGTTCACAGTTTTCTTCCAGTAGTTGTGTCCTTCACAATCACCTTGATGAAATTATTTCAAAATATGGTGTGCCTTTGCTTCTAGTAAACAGTTTAATAAAACTCCTCCTAGATCTTTCCATTACAAAAAACCATCTATAATACAAAGCTTAGCAGCTTTTAATTTCAAGAATTTGGCCTTAGTTTTGCTTAGTTCTTGTGGTGCTTGTAAATTCTGCAAAATACAAATTATGTCACTATACCATGGAGATGCAAGAAATTTTTGAGATACCTGAGGTGTTGGTTCTGCATCTATTGAAAAATTTGAAATGAAGTTTATCCCCAAGAGATCAAAATTTGACCGTGCCATCAATTTTTCCAAACCTTGACCTTTCACCAACTTTGTTGGTTTTATCTCCAGATCATACTCCAACAGAACTGCAATCCATTTTTCTCGTTTACCTTCAGGGTCTAGCTGAGTTAAAATGTCCTTGACTACACTAGTAGGAACATAAGCAACAACATGAGAATGTAATATGTAAAATATAAACTCCTTCATTTCTTTCACCAGTGCATATACATGCTTCTCCAAGATGTTATAGTTCAATGTTGAATCTCTCAATGATTAAATGCAGAAGGCTATAGGATGCTCCAAATTCTGCTCATTTTTCTACAACAATACTCCTGCAATAGTATGTTCATAGGCGAAGGAAAATATCATAAAATATTTTGTGTAATCTGGGTTGATTAACATTGGTGCTTCAGAAATTGTTCTCTTTATGTCATCAAATGACCCCTTTGCTTCAGCAGTCCATTTAACCCGGTTATCCTTTCTCAACATATGAGTGATGTACTTAACAGTTTCAACAAAGTTTGGTATAAACCCCCATAGGAAATTCATTCTGCCGAGGAAAGATTGTACTTCCTTTTTATTCATGGGATTATCTATTTTCTAGATTGTTGCTACTTTATTGGGATCTTTCTTGATTCCTTCCTTTGATATCACACGGCCCAAGAGCATTCCCTCTTGCATTGCAAAATTTGACTTTTTTGGGTTTAAAGAAATACCAAACCTCTTGCACTTTAGAAAAACTTGTTTCAAATGCTTCAAATGTTCCTCATCTAAGCCAGAAAAAAAAATGTAATGTCATCCAAGTATATCACAATGAACTTATCTCTTTCTTCTGCAAAGGTTATATCCATAGCTCGTTGAAATTTTTCTCTTGTGTTCGTCAGCCCGAATGGCATCTTTGTATACATGAATGTCATCCAAGGCATGGTAAAAGTTGTCTTTTGTTTATCATCTGAGAGCACCATGATCTGATTATACCTTGAATAGCCATCAAATATTGACATTTTTTGTGATCCCACAACTTTCTGTAGAATGTAATCCATCTTTGGGAGAGGATGGTTATCCTTCAAAGACACCGTGTTCAAATTAATGAAATCTACACACAGCCTGATTTCTCCATTCTTCTTCCTGACAAGAACCATGTTTTCCAACCATTTAGAAAACCTCAATGAGATAATATTTTTTGCATCAAATAATTTTTTTACTTCTTTTTCAATCAAAGGCAGGGGCAATGGATTTGTCCTTCTTAGTTTATGTTTAAATGGTGTTTGATATTCTTTGATTGGAATTGTATGTTGAATGATATTTGTATCATAAACCTTCAAATCTTCATAACTCCATACAAGCACATCGGAGAATTCCTTCATTAATTTGAGATACCTTTCTTTCTTTTCTGGAGATAGATTTTTTGACAACTTGATGAGTTTTGGTTCCTTCTCAGTTCCAATATTGCAGTCCTCTACCTCACCTTCATTTGGAGTCACCTTTGGGTTTTTTTCCACATCATTATTATCAAACAACTCTTCAAGAGGAACCAAACCCTTAGGGATGCAATTATTCTTCAATTGAATAATCTCCTTTCCAGCTATAACATTTTGATAATCTGTTGAACTTGGAGTCAAATATGCACTTTCTTGTTCAACAAAAAGATTCTCTTCAAATATATGTGTACTAGAAAATTCATCTGAATTTTGAAGGAATCTAATTACTTGTTTATCATCTTCAAAGACCTGCCAATATTTGATGTTGTCAGGGATTGATGGCCTCTGTTTGACTTCAATCTCATACTTTTTATTTGGATGAATGGGAATTTTAAAAACACTAGCCGAGGTAGCTAAAGCATCAGCAATCATATTTTGTCCCCTTGGTATCAGTGATACATCATATTCTGAAAAAAATTCCAACAAATCTAATATTGAATTCATGTATGCCCTCATTCTAGGGTGTTTAGTTTGATAAATACCTTTGACTTAATTAATCACCAATTTAGAGTCACCATGCACATCTATTCTCTTAGATTTCAGTTCTTCCAAAGTATTTAACCCCAATATCAAAGCCTCATATTCGGCTACATTATTTGTACAATCAAAAGATAATTTGAAAGAACAAAGTTTTAAATGCACCATTTGGGAGAACAATCTATACTCCAGCCCCAACTCCTTCTTTACTAACAACTCCATCAAAATCCATATTCCACAAGCCATTATCATCATCATCTACCTAATCTGAAATAGGCTTTTCCTGCAACTATTCACCTGTCTTCTCTAGATTTGTTGGTTCATTCTTACACTCTTCTTCAAGACGGAAATAATTATGAAAAATAGAAGCCACGATACCAGTATCAATAGCACAGATAGGGTGATTATTTGGTCTATCTATGCTACTCACCATATAATCTAATTGTTTTTCTCTATATAATCTTCTTTGTTGCCCAAACACAAGAATTGTATCATAAGACATATCCATCTACAAAGTACCCTTTATTTTTGTTTCCCAGGACCTAGACAATAACATCCCAAATTTAGGTGGAATGTCAGCAACCACCACATCCATGTCAACACTTTTAGCTAGGATTTGAGTTAGGGTGACATCAAGATCTTAAATCAAGCCTAAGCATTTTACTTTCCTTGAATCAAATGAAAACAAATCTTCATATGGCCTGGTGATATCCAATCCAATATTTTTCATGACCACCTTTGGCATAAACTTGTGGGATGCCCCTAAATCTAACATGCCATTATGCAGGGTCATATCATTAAAATTTAAAATGACATAAAAAGGAGGTACTTCGTTGTCATTATCACAGTCTCCTTCAACCCTTGGGCCAAAAAGGAAGCTAGGATGGTCATCATGAAGGTTTAGAGTGTCATAGGTTTCTCATGTCTTCAACATTTTCATAATATGACCTCTATATTCAGTAATTTTTATAAGATCATTAAAAGGAATTGAAACTTTCAACTTAGATATTTCACTTTCAAGTCTAAAAGTAAACCGAGACTTATCTACCTATTTACTGTTAGCATCCTTTTTAGCATCTTGAGAATTCTTTGGACCATCATCCTTTGGATTTTTTTTCTTTAGTATGTCTTTTCTTGGAGGATCTTTCTTCCTTTGAGTGGTAGAGGGTTGATCAGCATGAGCTTTACTCGAATTAACAACTACATTTTTGTTCCTGAGATTATATTGTTTCTTAAATTCATAAATGGCATTTTGATATCCTTGTTTATATTCTTTTGAATCCATTAACACTTCATTTTCTTGTTCTTGTTGAATCATTTCATGTTCTTGTTTAGTCAAATAAATATCATACTCATCTTCATCAAACAGATGGATTTGATCTTCAGGTTCTTCAACAAAATCTTTAGCATAGTTTTCTTGAAATGGAGGTCTGATTTGCTGGTCTCCCTGGTTTCATTGGTCTCATTGTCTTATTTGAGGAACTTGAGGTCTCCTGAAATTTGGATTCCTTACTTGAGGATCTTGTCTTTCTCTGGGAGGAGATCTATTATCCAAGGTCAACCTCTCCACTAGTTTTTCCATTGTCTTCACCATCATATCAATCTTTAAATCTGCAAATTTAGAGGATGAAGGTTGACTTTCCTCTTTGACCTTCTTTTTCTCAGCTTCAACTTTAACCTTTGTTTTTATAGATGCCATTCAATTAGCTTCTAACTCTATAGCATCATTCATCATATCAGATAAAGTGGTAGATCTCCTTTCTCTTACAAACAAAGCAAAGCCACTACTGAAAGCATTAGCATAGTGCAAATGGGAAGCTCCAAGAGGAGATTTAACCTATTCAGGAATTGCATTATACACCTTCATGAACCTAGTGGAAAACTCTTACAATGTTTCAACAACATCTATTTTCAAATTGTTATATTGTTTTAGGAGTTGTAATGGGTTTTTATTATCCTCCCTTTCTTGAGGAAAACTATCTCGAAACTAGGAAAACTATGGATACTTCTTACTGCAAGTCCCTTGAACCATTTCTTGACTTCTCCAACAAAACTTTGTGCAAACAATCTCATTTTTGCATCTTCATAGTCAACTTCTTCTAAATCCACAAAATCATTAACTCTGTCCAAATGTTGTTGCGTTGTAATATCTCCTTCTGCGTTATAAGTTTTAATTCTTTCATAATAGTTTTGAGGTAGGTCATGTAGTTGAGCAAGGAGAACAAGAGGGGAAAACCTAACAACCATGACTCTGATAGGACTTTGTTTTGGGCTTGAAACTTGGCTTCAGACTAAATCTTTTGGAAATTAGAACCAGGCTTTGGGGAGCTAACACGGGGAGCAACAAGAAATAAAGATCTAAACTTATTAATGTCAAACAATGTCTTACTTAAATCATACTCTGACTTAATTCTAACTAGAAACATTTCAAACTTTACAATAAAGGGCACATCTTCAAGACTTTTAATTTCATATTTTGGCAAGGAAAAGGTTCTTTCTAAGGACATTATATGTATCTCAGATGATATTTTCTGACTTTTCCTAAAAAAATATTTAGGGTCAAATGTAGCTTCTTGAGGATTTGGGTCTGGGTTCTTCCTTGTATGGATCTTCTTGGGAGCAAGGATTTCCAGTGGGGTCACCTTCTTGTAACTAATCTTGTTAATGAAATTGCTAGGATAAAATCATATAGCCAACTTATGTACCTGATTCTTTGTTTACCCTCAGAAATAAGATCTTGAAACCTTGTCGTTCTTTCCCAAGGAACCTTTCACCTTCGTTCCCCGACAGCGGCGCCAAAATGTTATCAGTCTATAATTTTCTTGCCTGCAACATAAAATATCATAGGTAACATCAAACCTACTTTGAGACCAGAAGCTAGCCTTCTACCAGTCCAGAGAGGGCTCTCTCCTATAAATTTTTCAATTAGTACAATGGCTAGGTTTTATGAGAATAAAGAGTATGAAATGGTTAGTAGTGTTGAGAAGAATATCTATTGGGCATGGAGTCATAAAGAAGATCAAATTAAGGTTTTTAGAACTTGACAGGGAACTTTTAATCCTAGAGGCCAAACAACCAACTATTGCTAGACATCAAATCATAAAGATGCATAGATGAAAAAGAAAACATTCAAAGTAACATAGAGCATACAGCTTAGATGAATTTTGTATAAACTTATCAGTCTAAAAATGAATATCTGAAACAAGATAGACATAGAGCATATAAAAATGATTTTTGCATCAATATTTTCTCATTCAAACATAGAAGAAAACATTTAATGACAACAAATAAAGGAGAGCACATACACCAAGAGAACAGACTACAACAGCTGAACACGGGAATCTATGAGCAAAAACTTCAAGCACTTGTCTTCCAGCCTTTCATTAATATTCAAAAACTATTACAAGAAACCAATAGTCTTCTTACTCAACTATTGAACCCTTATATTGTCTTTTTCATTCTAATAAATAAAATTTACACTTCATCTTGATTCCATGAAGTCGAAATAGTTAGGGTTTCTCACCCAAAAAAAATTTGCAACTGATAAACTAATTTCTTAACAAATTTCCAACAAAATTGCCATGGGTTCCTACAAACTAGGGTTTCAGATTCTGATCAACTTATACTACATTTTTGTTACATACATTCGATGGAAAAAAGGTTTCATTATCCAAATCTGAAGCTGACATGTCGAACTTACTCCATATGGCAGCTAAAAATACTCGTTTACATGTTAACTGGTGATTTCGCAGCAAACAAAACATGTTGTTGTGAAATATTTGTTTTAGCAGTTTCGCAACGAGGGTGTTGCGAAATATTTGTTTTTCATTTACTGATGTTGAAAACCGCTTCTAACTATATCCAAAACCATATATAACTTCAAAAAACACATGATTATCCTGAGTGTTAAAAATTTATTCTATTGCAGCTTGGGCTAGCAAATCTAGGTTTATTTTTTCCATTTGCTCCTTTATCAGTCTTTCTTTTGTCTTCAACACCCTATTCTACTTGTATAGTTTCTTCACTTTCTTGTGTAGTAGTAGTGACCTCTTTACCATTCTTTTACCATTTTCCAAAGCTTCTTCACATAGGTCCAAGTGTTATGCTATCCTCCTTTTCATATGCATGTTCTCTTCCCTTAATTTTACAATTTTAGGCTAAGTCTCTTTCAACCGTTTCTTTAGCCTTTTGGTTGCCAAGTATTCTTTTTCTGGGGAAGACTAAACCTCAACTACCTCCTCAGCAACACAATGAAAAGGCATTTCAGATTTGATTTCCTCTGCTTGGATCTGTTTCCTTGTTGATGATCTAGTTACAGGCATGGCAAGCTCTTCTTTGCTAACTATTTATGGATTGAACCTCACTTTCTTTCCTGATGGAGGCTTATCTTCTACAACATATTTAATTTCAAGACATGAAAATGTTTCATCTGTAGGAATTGCATCTACAGGATCTTCATCAACTAGATATTCCTCTACATGATTTTCTCCTACACGATTTTGTTTCTTTGATGTAGATCTGGTGAATGGTCTCCTGGGTTTTGTCACTTTTACTTCTTCAAGAGGGAACAAGAGTTTTTTACCTTTTAGCTTGATTTTTCTGTTGTCAGGGGTATTTTCAATATCTACAACATCTTTAACACCCTTAAATGGTCTTTTCCCCCTTTTTATGGATTCTTTGTTAAGAGGAATCTTAGTTGCAGTCACAGGAGTTTCAATCACAATGGGTTTCTTTTTGTTATCTCCCTTTATCCTTTTCAAACTACCAGAGACTGTTTTAGAACTTTTAGAAGGAGTATTTCCTTGGGATAGTGGAGAATTAACAGTTTCAGCACAAAACCTCGATGCCACGAAAAAAAATTCCATTCTATTTTTGCCTTTTTAAGTTCTTTAAGGACCAATAGTTTAATGAGACTGAAGTGAGAAAGACTAGGCTCAACTTGTAATTTATCAGCCATTTTCCCCAGGATCCTGGAAAGATAATAAGGGAGGTTTAGGGTTTTCTTACTTGTAAAGTGCATGAGCAATCCGATATGGTACAAGTATACTTTTTTGAAACACCCTTCGCATGTGAAATATCTTTGTATTGCCCTCAACAACTTATCATGGTGTTCAAGCATGTAACTCCTAGGAAATCCCTTTGATAGGTTCTCATTTTGAATTTTTTCTTTAAAATTGTCATTGCAATAGGAAGCATCTAGTGGTGTTCCCTTGAACCACCTCTCACCTTGCATCGGTATCCTTGTTGTTGAGGCAATTGTTTGTTTAGAAACTTGAATATCCAACGATCCAACCTTTGTCTTGGTCCCTTCAAAATTTAGGGCAAATTGCTCTGCCACCTCCTTGTGTCCTCCCTGTAGCTTTTCAAAAAATGTAAGGAATCATGTTGCCTGAAAGGATTCTTTAAACATAAGATTTGAATCCAGCAACTACAAACCTTGAGGTTCAAATCTTACTGTGTCACCTCCCTTGGGTACCTTCTTCTTGTCTTTGTTTTTCTCCATGGCTATTTGTGAATATTTATGCGATGATGATGATGCAAAGGATATCAAAACTTAGAAAGTATATAGGTAAGAAACTTGGTGTATTGGGGTTTCTCCTGTCTTGAACATTTTCATAATATGACCTCTATATTCAATATTTTGATAAGCTCATTAAAAGGAATTGAAACTTTCAACTTAGAGATTTGACTTTCAAGACTAAAAGTAGACCGAGACTTATCTACCTCTTTATTGTTAGCGTCCTTTTTAGCATCTTGATCTTTCTTTGGACCATCATCCTTTGGATTGTTTTTCTCTTGTATGTATTTTATTGGATGATATTTCTTCCTTTGACTGGTAGAGGGTTGATCAGCTTGAGCTTTACTTTAATTAACAACCACATTTATCTTCCTGAGATTATATTGTTTCTGAAATTCATAAATGGCATTTTGATATCCTTGTTTATATTCTTCGGAATCCATTAACACTTCATTTTCTTGTTCTTGTTGAAACGTTTCATGTTCTTCTTTAGTCAAATAAATTTCACACTCATCTTCATCAAACAAATGGATTTGATCTTCAAGTTCTTCAACAAAATCTTCAACATAGTTTTCTTGAAATGGAGGTCTGATCTGTTGGTCTCCCTGGTTTCTTTGGTCTCATTGTCTTAATTGAGGAACTTGAGGTCTCCTAAAATTTGGATTCCTTACTAGAGTATATTTTCTTTCTCTAGGAGGAGGTCTATTATCCAAGGTCAACCTCTCCACTAGTTTTTCCATTATCTTCACCATCATATCAAGATTTAAATATGCATATTTAGAGGATGAAGGTTGACTTTCCTCTTTGACCTTATTTTTCTCAGCTTCAACTTTAACCTTTATTTTGCCAGATGCCATTAAATTAGCTTCTACCTCTATAACATCATTCATCGTATCATCTAAAGTGGTAGCTCTCCTTTCTCTTAGCAACAAAGAAAAACCACCACTGAAAGCACCGACATAGTGCAACTAGGAAGCTCCAAGAGGAGGTTTAACTTGATCAAGAATTGCATTATACACCTTCATGAACCTAGTGGAAAACTCTTGCAATGTTTCAGCAACATCTCTTTTCAAATTGTTATACTATGTTAGGAGTTGTAATGGGATTTTCTTATCCTCCCATTTCTTGAGAAAAGTTATCTCAAAACCAGGAAAATTAGGGATACTTCCTGCTACAAGTCCCTTGAACCATTTCTTGACTGCTCCAACAGAACTTTGTGCAAACAATCTCATTTTTGCATCTTCATAGTCAACTTCTTCTAAATCCACAAAATCGATAAATCTGTCCAAATGTTGTTGTGTTGTAATATCTCCTTCTACATTATAAGTTTTAATTCTTTCATAATAGTTTTGAGGTAGGTCATGCAGTTGAGCAGAGAGAACAAGAGGGGCAAACCTAGCAACCATGACTCTAATAAGACTCTGTTTTGGGCTTGAAACTGGCCTTGAGACTGAAGCTTTTGGGGAAATATCACCAGGATTTGGGGAGCTAACACCAGGAACAACAAGAAATAAATATCTAAACTTATTAAAGTCAAACATTGTCTTACTTAAATCGGACTCTCACTTAGTTCTGACCAGAAACTTTTCAAACTTTACAACAAATGGCACATCTTCAAGACTTTTAATTTTAGATTTTGGCAAGGAAAATGTTCTTTCTAAGGACATTATATGTATCTCAGATGATATTTTTTTACTTTTCCTAATAATTTTTTTAGGGTCAAACATAGCTTCTAGAGGATTTGGGTCTAGGTTCTTACTTGTATGGATCTTCTTGAGAGCCAGGATTTCCAATGGGGTCATCTTCTTGTAACTAATCTTGTCAATGAAATCGCCAAGGTAAAATTACACAACCGACTTTTGTACTTGATTCTCTGTTTACCCTCAGGAATCAGATCTTGAAACCTTGCATTCTTTCCCAAGGAACATTTCACCTTCATTCCCTGACAACGACACCAAAATGTTATCACTCTATAATTTTCTTGGTTGCAATAGAAAATATCAGAGGTAACCCCAAACCTACTTTAAGACTGGAAGCTAGCCTCCTACTAGTCCAGAGAGGGATCTCTCCTACAGTTTTTCAATCAGTACGGTGGCTAGGTTTTATGAGAATAAAGAGTATGAAATGGTTAGTAGTGCTAAGAAGAATATTTATTGGGCATGGAGTCATAAAGAAGATCAAATTAAGGTTTTCAGAACTTGATAGGAAACTTTTTATCCCAGAGGCCAGACAACCAACTATTGCTAGAGATCAAATCATAAAGATGGATAGATGAAAAAGAAAACATTCAAAGTAACATAGATCATCTAGCTTAGATGAATTCTGTATAAAATTATCAATCTGAAAATGAATATCTGAAACAAGATAGACACGGAGCATATGAAAATGATTTTTGAATCAATATTTCCTCATTCAAACATAGAAGAAAACATTTAATGGAAACAAAGAAAGGAGAGCACATACACCAAGAGAACAAACTACAACAGTTGAACACGGGAATCTCTGAGCAAAAACTTCAAGCACTTGTCTTCCAACCTTTCATTAATATTCAAAAACTATTACAAGAAACCAACAGTCTTCTTACTCAACTCTTGAACCCTTCTATTGTCTTTTTCATTCTAATAAATAGAATTTACAATTCATCTTGATTCCATGAAGTCGAAATAGTTAGGGATTCTCACCCAAAAAGAAGTTACAACTAATATACTAATTTCTTAACAAATTTCCAACAAAATTGCCACAGGTTCCTACAAACTAGGGTTTCATTTTTTGATCAACTTATACACTCTAATACATTTTTGTTACATACATTCGATGGAAAAAAAGGTTGCATTGTCCAAATATGAAGCTGACATGTCGAACTTACTCCATCTGGCAGCTAAAAATACTCGTTTACATGCTGACTAGTGATTTCGCATCAAAAAGAACATGTAGCTGTGAAATCTTTGTTTTAGTAGTTTCGCAGCGAGGGTGTTGGGAAATATCTATTTTTCATTTATTGATGTTGAAAACTGCTTCTGACTAGATCCAAAACCATAGATAACTTCAAAAAACACATGATTATCATGAGTGTTAAAAATTTATTCTATTGCAGCTTAGGCTAGCAAGTCCAGGTTTTTTTTTTTTCCATTTGCTCCTTTATCAATCTTTCTTTTGTCTTCAACACCCTATTATGCTTGTATAGATTCTTCATTTGCTTGTGTAGGGGTAGTGACCTCTTTACCATTCTTTTACCATTTTCTAAATATTCTTCACACAGGTCTAAGTGTTTTGCTATCCTCCTTTTCATATGCATGCTCTCTTCCCTTAATTTTACAATTTTAGGCTAAGTCTCTTTCAACCGTTTCTTTAATCTTTTGGTTGCCAAGTCTTTTTTTTCTGGGGCAGACTAAACCTCAACTACCTCATCAGTAGCACAATGATTAGATGTTTTGGATTTGGTTTCCTTAGCTTGGATCTGTTTTCTTGTTGATGATCTAGTTACATGCATGGCAAGATTTTCTTTGCTAACTATTTATGGAATGAACGTCACTTTCTTGCCTGATGGAGGTTTATATTCTACAACATATTTAATTTAAAGACATGAAAATATTTCATCTGCATGAATTTCATCTACTGGATCTTCATCAACTAGATCTTCCTCTACAGGATTTTCTTCTACAAGATTTTGTTTATGTGTTGCAGACCTAGTGAATGGTCTGTTGGGTTTTGTCACTTTTACTTCTTCAGGAGGGAACATGAGTTTTTTACCTTTTAGCTTGTTTTTTCTGCTATCAAGGGTCTTTTCAATATCTACAACATATTTAACACCCTTAAATGGCCTTTTGCCCCTTTTATGGATTCTTTTCTAAGAGGTATCTTAGTTGTAGTCACAAGAGTTTCAATCACAATGGGTTCCTTTTTGTTATCTCCCTTTTTCCTTTTCAAACTACCAGAGACTTTTTTAGAACTTGTAGAAGGAGTATTGCCTTTGGATGGTGGAGAATTAACAGTTTCAACACAAAACCCCGATGCCACCAAAAATGACTTCCATTCTATTTTTTCC
The DNA here is from genome assembly GCA_009831015.1 of Picea engelmannii. NCBI lineage: Eukaryota > Viridiplantae > Streptophyta > Pinopsida > Pinales > Pinaceae > Picea > Picea engelmannii. The sequence goes on along the minus strand of ML779745.1, from coordinate 76,628 downwards.
TTTTTAAGTTCTTCAAGGACCAATAGTTTAATGAGACTGAAGTGAAAAATACTAGGCACAACTTGTACTTTATCAGCCATTTTCCCCAGGCTCCTGGAAATATAATAACGGAGGTTTAGGGTTTTCTTACCTGTAAGTGCATGACAAATCTGATATGGTACATGTATACTTTCTTGAAACACCCTTCGCATGTGAAATATCTCTCTATTACCCTCAACAACTTATCATGGTGTTGAAGCATGTAACTCTTAGGCACTCCCTTTGATAGGTTCTCATTTTGAAATTTTGCTTTAAAATAGTCATTGCAATAGGAAGCATCCATAGTTGTTCCCTTGAACCACCTCTCACCTTGCATCGGTATCCCTGTTGTTGAGGCAATTGTTTGTTTAGAAACTTGAATCTCCAACGATCCAACCTTTTTCCTGGTCCCTTCAAAATTTAGGGAAAATTGCTTTGCCACCTCCATGTGTCCTCCTTGTAGCTTTTCAAAAAATGTAAGGCATCCTACTACCTAAAAGGATTCTCTAAACACGGGATTTGAGTCCAGCAACTGCAAACCTTGAGGTTCAAATCTTACTATGTCACCTCCCTTGTGTATGTTCTTCTTGTCTTTGTTTTGCTCCATGGCTATTTGTGAAGTTTTATGCGATGATGATAGTGAAAAGGATATCAAAACTTAGATAGTATATAGGTAAGAAACCTAGTGTATTGGGGTTTAATAGAAAGATAGGGTTATAATGTTTTGACAGCGGGGTTTTTTGCAGCGAATGAAAGAGCACAATTTGACAGAAAATTAGGGTATTAACACTTGAGGAAAATGCAATAGCAAATAGGAGTTTCAAAGGTGTCACATGATAGAGTAAGATTTCAAGATATTAACAACAGGTTGAACTGATCCAACAATTTCACAACATACAGACAATTTCCCAGCACGTGTGGTTTCGCTACATTTGTCACAGTTTCACAGCAAGATCAGAAATTCAATAATTCAAAAGGGGAAACTTCTCATGAGGTATAAAACTTAATTTACAACAGTTGTACCAACTTTCATGACCTCATCCCATGATTTTGTGATCGTTATAGAAATATTTAAAGCGATTTGACAAGATGGCTTGGTTACTGCGGAAAGCTAGGATATTTTGCAGCACACTTGAAAAATATTAGTTACACATTTGCAAAAGTACCAAAGTAGATTGGGAAAGCTATGACACTTTTGGTACACATGTAAACATGTTCATATGACCTTATTATGACCTTGTGTAATGATTTGAAACCCACCCTCTCTAATGATGATATGAAATCATGTAACCAACTGACTTGACCTTGGGACAAGATTGATCACTATGACTTGGAATGACACTCTAATCCTCTAGACATGACTCATAGGTGAATGACTTCAAAAATATTGTCATGGCACATCTATCCTAGGACCTTGACACAATTTTTTTGAGAATTTGATACATGACCATAATACTGACTCCACAAAACCGTTGTTTTGACTTTGAAAATTAACACTCCCTAACAGGTTCAACCTCTTGATGACCTCCGCTAAGAATAGGTTCTTCTGGCTATTGTTGTCAATGATGAAATGGAGGGGGATCCCCTTCACCCATATCTGTGAGTGGAAGAGGTGCTCCCCTTCTTCAGGCTCCTCTAGTTCCTCTGGCTCTAATTTTGTGGTAGTGATGGTGACACTGGGTTTTGCGTCAATGATCTATTTTCCCTTATCTAGTTCCTCTGCCAATCTTATTTTTACCTCTCATCAAATTTTGGCCTTTCATTATTTTTAGCCTAAATAAACCTTCAAATTAATGGATTAATTTAATACTCTTTTATTAATCTTTAAATGTATTTAATATTTTATCACAACGGTTACCTTTAATACTTTATTATTTAATAATATTTTAGCACCTAATCCCAACGACCATTTTTAATTTTTAATCATTTTTACCTCCTTACTCTCTTCAATGGACAATTACCAATCTTTCCCTTTAAATTCGAACCTCAACACTCGTTTTCAATATAATAGCTTCCTTTGTCCCTGATGATGGGTGGAGTGTCCACTTGAAACTTTGGACATTTCAAAACTTCATACACAATGTTTATCTAGAAAACTTTATAACATTATGGCTAACTGTGAAAACCTACATACTCAGATTATATAATATAGTATATAATTAGTTAGTTGTAAATAATAAATTATATTATATATTATATAGCATAGTATATATAACTCTTTAGTTGTTGTATATTATATAATATAACTAATTATATTATATAATATATAATAACTAGCTACTAACTAGTTATTAGTGATATATAATATCAAATAAGTAATAATTATATTATATACATAACTAAGCATGTATTATAAAATATTTATAAGAAATATGTATTATTATTTTTAATTTTTTTACTATTATTTAATTATAA
>ML779745.1:40169-74095 GCA_009831015.1 Picea engelmannii | reverse complement strand
GCTACTCACCATATAATCTAATTGTTTTTCTCTATATAATCTTCTTTGTTGCCCAAACACAAGAATTGTATCATAAGACATATCCATCTACAAAGTACCCTTTATTTTTGTTTCCCAGGACCTAGACAATAACATCCCAAATTTAGGTGGAATGTCAGCAACCACCACATCCATGTCAACACTTTTAGCTAGGATTTGAGTTAGGGTGACATCAAGATCTTAAATCAAGCCTAAGCATTTTACTTTCCTTGAATCAAATGAAAACAAATCTTCATATGGCCTGGTGATATCCAATCCAATATTTTTCATGACCACCTTTGGCATAAACTTGTGGGATGCCCCTAAATCTAACATGCCATTATGCAGGGTCATATCATTAAAATTTAAAATGACATAAAAAGGAGGTACTTCGTTGTCATTATCACAGTCTCCTTCAACCCTTGGGCCAAAAAGGAAGCTAGGATGGTCATCATGAAGGTTTAGAGTGTCATAGGTTTCTCATGTCTTCAACATTTTCATAATATGACCTCTATATTCAGTAATTTTTATAAGATCATTAAAAGGAATTGAAACTTTCAACTTAGATATTTCACTTTCAAGTCTAAAAGTAAACCGAGACTTATCTACCTATTTACTGTTAGCATCCTTTTTAGCATCTTGAGAATTCTTTGGACCATCATCCTTTGGATTTTTTTTCTTTAGTATGTCTTTTCTTGGAGGATCTTTCTTCCTTTGAGTGGTAGAGGGTTGATCAGCATGAGCTTTACTCGAATTAACAACTACATTTTTGTTCCTGAGATTATATTGTTTCTTAAATTCATAAATGGCATTTTGATATCCTTGTTTATATTCTTTTGAATCCATTAACACTTCATTTTCTTGTTCTTGTTGAATCATTTCATGTTCTTGTTTAGTCAAATAAATATCATACTCATCTTCATCAAACAGATGGATTTGATCTTCAGGTTCTTCAACAAAATCTTTAGCATAGTTTTCTTGAAATGGAGGTCTGATTTGCTGGTCTCCCTGGTTTCATTGGTCTCATTGTCTTATTTGAGGAACTTGAGGTCTCCTGAAATTTGGATTCCTTACTTGAGGATCTTGTCTTTCTCTGGGAGGAGATCTATTATCCAAGGTCAACCTCTCCACTAGTTTTTCCATTGTCTTCACCATCATATCAATCTTTAAATCTGCAAATTTAGAGGATGAAGGTTGACTTTCCTCTTTGACCTTCTTTTTCTCAGCTTCAACTTTAACCTTTGTTTTTATAGATGCCATTCAATTAGCTTCTAACTCTATAGCATCATTCATCATATCAGATAAAGTGGTAGATCTCCTTTCTCTTACAAACAAAGCAAAGCCACTACTGAAAGCATTAGCATAGTGCAAATGGGAAGCTCCAAGAGGAGATTTAACCTATTCAGGAATTGCATTATACACCTTCATGAACCTAGTGGAAAACTCTTACAATGTTTCAACAACATCTATTTTCAAATTGTTATATTGTTTTAGGAGTTGTAATGGGTTTTTATTATCCTCCCTTTCTTGAGGAAAACTATCTCGAAACTAGGAAAACTATGGATACTTCTTACTGCAAGTCCCTTGAACCATTTCTTGACTTCTCCAACAAAACTTTGTGCAAACAATCTCATTTTTGCATCTTCATAGTCAACTTCTTCTAAATCCACAAAATCATTAACTCTGTCCAAATGTTGTTGCGTTGTAATATCTCCTTCTGCGTTATAAGTTTTAATTCTTTCATAATAGTTTTGAGGTAGGTCATGTAGTTGAGCAAGGAGAACAAGAGGGGAAAACCTAACAACCATGACTCTGATAGGACTTTGTTTTGGGCTTGAAACTTGGCTTCAGACTAAATCTTTTGGAAATTAGAACCAGGCTTTGGGGAGCTAACACGGGGAGCAACAAGAAATAAAGATCTAAACTTATTAATGTCAAACAATGTCTTACTTAAATCATACTCTGACTTAATTCTAACTAGAAACATTTCAAACTTTACAATAAAGGGCACATCTTCAAGACTTTTAATTTCATATTTTGGCAAGGAAAAGGTTCTTTCTAAGGACATTATATGTATCTCAGATGATATTTTCTGACTTTTCCTAAAAAAATATTTAGGGTCAAATGTAGCTTCTTGAGGATTTGGGTCTGGGTTCTTCCTTGTATGGATCTTCTTGGGAGCAAGGATTTCCAGTGGGGTCACCTTCTTGTAACTAATCTTGTTAATGAAATTGCTAGGATAAAATCATATAGCCAACTTATGTACCTGATTCTTTGTTTACCCTCAGAAATAAGATCTTGAAACCTTGTCGTTCTTTCCCAAGGAACCTTTCACCTTCGTTCCCCGACAGCGGCGCCAAAATGTTATCAGTCTATAATTTTCTTGCCTGCAACATAAAATATCATAGGTAACATCAAACCTACTTTGAGACCAGAAGCTAGCCTTCTACCAGTCCAGAGAGGGCTCTCTCCTATAAATTTTTCAATTAGTACAATGGCTAGGTTTTATGAGAATAAAGAGTATGAAATGGTTAGTAGTGTTGAGAAGAATATCTATTGGGCATGGAGTCATAAAGAAGATCAAATTAAGGTTTTTAGAACTTGACAGGGAACTTTTAATCCTAGAGGCCAAACAACCAACTATTGCTAGACATCAAATCATAAAGATGCATAGATGAAAAAGAAAACATTCAAAGTAACATAGAGCATACAGCTTAGATGAATTTTGTATAAACTTATCAGTCTAAAAATGAATATCTGAAACAAGATAGACATAGAGCATATAAAAATGATTTTTGCATCAATATTTTCTCATTCAAACATAGAAGAAAACATTTAATGACAACAAATAAAGGAGAGCACATACACCAAGAGAACAGACTACAACAGCTGAACACGGGAATCTATGAGCAAAAACTTCAAGCACTTGTCTTCCAGCCTTTCATTAATATTCAAAAACTATTACAAGAAACCAATAGTCTTCTTACTCAACTATTGAACCCTTATATTGTCTTTTTCATTCTAATAAATAAAATTTACACTTCATCTTGATTCCATGAAGTCGAAATAGTTAGGGTTTCTCACCCAAAAAAAATTTGCAACTGATAAACTAATTTCTTAACAAATTTCCAACAAAATTGCCATGGGTTCCTACAAACTAGGGTTTCAGATTCTGATCAACTTATACTACATTTTTGTTACATACATTCGATGGAAAAAAGGTTTCATTATCCAAATCTGAAGCTGACATGTCGAACTTACTCCATATGGCAGCTAAAAATACTCGTTTACATGTTAACTGGTGATTTCGCAGCAAACAAAACATGTTGTTGTGAAATATTTGTTTTAGCAGTTTCGCAACGAGGGTGTTGCGAAATATTTGTTTTTCATTTACTGATGTTGAAAACCGCTTCTAACTATATCCAAAACCATATATAACTTCAAAAAACACATGATTATCCTGAGTGTTAAAAATTTATTCTATTGCAGCTTGGGCTAGCAAATCTAGGTTTATTTTTTCCATTTGCTCCTTTATCAGTCTTTCTTTTGTCTTCAACACCCTATTCTACTTGTATAGTTTCTTCACTTTCTTGTGTAGTAGTAGTGACCTCTTTACCATTCTTTTACCATTTTCCAAAGCTTCTTCACATAGGTCCAAGTGTTATGCTATCCTCCTTTTCATATGCATGTTCTCTTCCCTTAATTTTACAATTTTAGGCTAAGTCTCTTTCAACCGTTTCTTTAGCCTTTTGGTTGCCAAGTATTCTTTTTCTGGGGAAGACTAAACCTCAACTACCTCCTCAGCAACACAATGAAAAGGCATTTCAGATTTGATTTCCTCTGCTTGGATCTGTTTCCTTGTTGATGATCTAGTTACAGGCATGGCAAGCTCTTCTTTGCTAACTATTTATGGATTGAACCTCACTTTCTTTCCTGATGGAGGCTTATCTTCTACAACATATTTAATTTCAAGACATGAAAATGTTTCATCTGTAGGAATTGCATCTACAGGATCTTCATCAACTAGATATTCCTCTACATGATTTTCTCCTACACGATTTTGTTTCTTTGATGTAGATCTGGTGAATGGTCTCCTGGGTTTTGTCACTTTTACTTCTTCAAGAGGGAACAAGAGTTTTTTACCTTTTAGCTTGATTTTTCTGTTGTCAGGGGTATTTTCAATATCTACAACATCTTTAACACCCTTAAATGGTCTTTTCCCCCTTTTTATGGATTCTTTGTTAAGAGGAATCTTAGTTGCAGTCACAGGAGTTTCAATCACAATGGGTTTCTTTTTGTTATCTCCCTTTATCCTTTTCAAACTACCAGAGACTGTTTTAGAACTTTTAGAAGGAGTATTTCCTTGGGATAGTGGAGAATTAACAGTTTCAGCACAAAACCTCGATGCCACGAAAAAAAATTCCATTCTATTTTTGCCTTTTTAAGTTCTTTAAGGACCAATAGTTTAATGAGACTGAAGTGAGAAAGACTAGGCTCAACTTGTAATTTATCAGCCATTTTCCCCAGGATCCTGGAAAGATAATAAGGGAGGTTTAGGGTTTTCTTACTTGTAAAGTGCATGAGCAATCCGATATGGTACAAGTATACTTTTTTGAAACACCCTTCGCATGTGAAATATCTTTGTATTGCCCTCAACAACTTATCATGGTGTTCAAGCATGTAACTCCTAGGAAATCCCTTTGATAGGTTCTCATTTTGAATTTTTTCTTTAAAATTGTCATTGCAATAGGAAGCATCTAGTGGTGTTCCCTTGAACCACCTCTCACCTTGCATCGGTATCCTTGTTGTTGAGGCAATTGTTTGTTTAGAAACTTGAATATCCAACGATCCAACCTTTGTCTTGGTCCCTTCAAAATTTAGGGCAAATTGCTCTGCCACCTCCTTGTGTCCTCCCTGTAGCTTTTCAAAAAATGTAAGGAATCATGTTGCCTGAAAGGATTCTTTAAACATAAGATTTGAATCCAGCAACTACAAACCTTGAGGTTCAAATCTTACTGTGTCACCTCCCTTGGGTACCTTCTTCTTGTCTTTGTTTTTCTCCATGGCTATTTGTGAATATTTATGCGATGATGATGATGCAAAGGATATCAAAACTTAGAAAGTATATAGGTAAGAAACTTGGTGTATTGGGGTTTCTCCTGTCTTGAACATTTTCATAATATGACCTCTATATTCAATATTTTGATAAGCTCATTAAAAGGAATTGAAACTTTCAACTTAGAGATTTGACTTTCAAGACTAAAAGTAGACCGAGACTTATCTACCTCTTTATTGTTAGCGTCCTTTTTAGCATCTTGATCTTTCTTTGGACCATCATCCTTTGGATTGTTTTTCTCTTGTATGTATTTTATTGGATGATATTTCTTCCTTTGACTGGTAGAGGGTTGATCAGCTTGAGCTTTACTTTAATTAACAACCACATTTATCTTCCTGAGATTATATTGTTTCTGAAATTCATAAATGGCATTTTGATATCCTTGTTTATATTCTTCGGAATCCATTAACACTTCATTTTCTTGTTCTTGTTGAAACGTTTCATGTTCTTCTTTAGTCAAATAAATTTCACACTCATCTTCATCAAACAAATGGATTTGATCTTCAAGTTCTTCAACAAAATCTTCAACATAGTTTTCTTGAAATGGAGGTCTGATCTGTTGGTCTCCCTGGTTTCTTTGGTCTCATTGTCTTAATTGAGGAACTTGAGGTCTCCTAAAATTTGGATTCCTTACTAGAGTATATTTTCTTTCTCTAGGAGGAGGTCTATTATCCAAGGTCAACCTCTCCACTAGTTTTTCCATTATCTTCACCATCATATCAAGATTTAAATATGCATATTTAGAGGATGAAGGTTGACTTTCCTCTTTGACCTTATTTTTCTCAGCTTCAACTTTAACCTTTATTTTGCCAGATGCCATTAAATTAGCTTCTACCTCTATAACATCATTCATCGTATCATCTAAAGTGGTAGCTCTCCTTTCTCTTAGCAACAAAGAAAAACCACCACTGAAAGCACCGACATAGTGCAACTAGGAAGCTCCAAGAGGAGGTTTAACTTGATCAAGAATTGCATTATACACCTTCATGAACCTAGTGGAAAACTCTTGCAATGTTTCAGCAACATCTCTTTTCAAATTGTTATACTATGTTAGGAGTTGTAATGGGATTTTCTTATCCTCCCATTTCTTGAGAAAAGTTATCTCAAAACCAGGAAAATTAGGGATACTTCCTGCTACAAGTCCCTTGAACCATTTCTTGACTGCTCCAACAGAACTTTGTGCAAACAATCTCATTTTTGCATCTTCATAGTCAACTTCTTCTAAATCCACAAAATCGATAAATCTGTCCAAATGTTGTTGTGTTGTAATATCTCCTTCTACATTATAAGTTTTAATTCTTTCATAATAGTTTTGAGGTAGGTCATGCAGTTGAGCAGAGAGAACAAGAGGGGCAAACCTAGCAACCATGACTCTAATAAGACTCTGTTTTGGGCTTGAAACTGGCCTTGAGACTGAAGCTTTTGGGGAAATATCACCAGGATTTGGGGAGCTAACACCAGGAACAACAAGAAATAAATATCTAAACTTATTAAAGTCAAACATTGTCTTACTTAAATCGGACTCTCACTTAGTTCTGACCAGAAACTTTTCAAACTTTACAACAAATGGCACATCTTCAAGACTTTTAATTTTAGATTTTGGCAAGGAAAATGTTCTTTCTAAGGACATTATATGTATCTCAGATGATATTTTTTTACTTTTCCTAATAATTTTTTTAGGGTCAAACATAGCTTCTAGAGGATTTGGGTCTAGGTTCTTACTTGTATGGATCTTCTTGAGAGCCAGGATTTCCAATGGGGTCATCTTCTTGTAACTAATCTTGTCAATGAAATCGCCAAGGTAAAATTACACAACCGACTTTTGTACTTGATTCTCTGTTTACCCTCAGGAATCAGATCTTGAAACCTTGCATTCTTTCCCAAGGAACATTTCACCTTCATTCCCTGACAACGACACCAAAATGTTATCACTCTATAATTTTCTTGGTTGCAATAGAAAATATCAGAGGTAACCCCAAACCTACTTTAAGACTGGAAGCTAGCCTCCTACTAGTCCAGAGAGGGATCTCTCCTACAGTTTTTCAATCAGTACGGTGGCTAGGTTTTATGAGAATAAAGAGTATGAAATGGTTAGTAGTGCTAAGAAGAATATTTATTGGGCATGGAGTCATAAAGAAGATCAAATTAAGGTTTTCAGAACTTGATAGGAAACTTTTTATCCCAGAGGCCAGACAACCAACTATTGCTAGAGATCAAATCATAAAGATGGATAGATGAAAAAGAAAACATTCAAAGTAACATAGATCATCTAGCTTAGATGAATTCTGTATAAAATTATCAATCTGAAAATGAATATCTGAAACAAGATAGACACGGAGCATATGAAAATGATTTTTGAATCAATATTTCCTCATTCAAACATAGAAGAAAACATTTAATGGAAACAAAGAAAGGAGAGCACATACACCAAGAGAACAAACTACAACAGTTGAACACGGGAATCTCTGAGCAAAAACTTCAAGCACTTGTCTTCCAACCTTTCATTAATATTCAAAAACTATTACAAGAAACCAACAGTCTTCTTACTCAACTCTTGAACCCTTCTATTGTCTTTTTCATTCTAATAAATAGAATTTACAATTCATCTTGATTCCATGAAGTCGAAATAGTTAGGGATTCTCACCCAAAAAGAAGTTACAACTAATATACTAATTTCTTAACAAATTTCCAACAAAATTGCCACAGGTTCCTACAAACTAGGGTTTCATTTTTTGATCAACTTATACACTCTAATACATTTTTGTTACATACATTCGATGGAAAAAAAGGTTGCATTGTCCAAATATGAAGCTGACATGTCGAACTTACTCCATCTGGCAGCTAAAAATACTCGTTTACATGCTGACTAGTGATTTCGCATCAAAAAGAACATGTAGCTGTGAAATCTTTGTTTTAGTAGTTTCGCAGCGAGGGTGTTGGGAAATATCTATTTTTCATTTATTGATGTTGAAAACTGCTTCTGACTAGATCCAAAACCATAGATAACTTCAAAAAACACATGATTATCATGAGTGTTAAAAATTTATTCTATTGCAGCTTAGGCTAGCAAGTCCAGGTTTTTTTTTTTTCCATTTGCTCCTTTATCAATCTTTCTTTTGTCTTCAACACCCTATTATGCTTGTATAGATTCTTCATTTGCTTGTGTAGGGGTAGTGACCTCTTTACCATTCTTTTACCATTTTCTAAATATTCTTCACACAGGTCTAAGTGTTTTGCTATCCTCCTTTTCATATGCATGCTCTCTTCCCTTAATTTTACAATTTTAGGCTAAGTCTCTTTCAACCGTTTCTTTAATCTTTTGGTTGCCAAGTCTTTTTTTTCTGGGGCAGACTAAACCTCAACTACCTCATCAGTAGCACAATGATTAGATGTTTTGGATTTGGTTTCCTTAGCTTGGATCTGTTTTCTTGTTGATGATCTAGTTACATGCATGGCAAGATTTTCTTTGCTAACTATTTATGGAATGAACGTCACTTTCTTGCCTGATGGAGGTTTATATTCTACAACATATTTAATTTAAAGACATGAAAATATTTCATCTGCATGAATTTCATCTACTGGATCTTCATCAACTAGATCTTCCTCTACAGGATTTTCTTCTACAAGATTTTGTTTATGTGTTGCAGACCTAGTGAATGGTCTGTTGGGTTTTGTCACTTTTACTTCTTCAGGAGGGAACATGAGTTTTTTACCTTTTAGCTTGTTTTTTCTGCTATCAAGGGTCTTTTCAATATCTACAACATATTTAACACCCTTAAATGGCCTTTTGCCCCTTTTATGGATTCTTTTCTAAGAGGTATCTTAGTTGTAGTCACAAGAGTTTCAATCACAATGGGTTCCTTTTTGTTATCTCCCTTTTTCCTTTTCAAACTACCAGAGACTTTTTTAGAACTTGTAGAAGGAGTATTGCCTTTGGATGGTGGAGAATTAACAGTTTCAACACAAAACCCCGATGCCACCAAAAATGACTTCCATTCTATTTTTTCCTTTTTAAGTTCTTCAAGGACCAATAGTTTAATGAGACTGAAGTGAAAAATACTAGGCACAACTTGTACTTTATCAGCCATTTTCCCCAGGCTCCTGGAAATATAATAACGGAGGTTTAGGGTTTTCTTACCTGTAAGTGCATGACAAATCTGATATGGTACATGTATACTTTCTTGAAACACCCTTCGCATGTGAAATATCTCTCTATTACCCTCAACAACTTATCATGGTGTTGAAGCATGTAACTCTTAGGCACTCCCTTTGATAGGTTCTCATTTTGAAATTTTGCTTTAAAATAGTCATTGCAATAGGAAGCATCCATAGTTGTTCCCTTGAACCACCTCTCACCTTGCATCGGTATCCCTGTTGTTGAGGCAATTGTTTGTTTAGAAACTTGAATCTCCAACGATCCAACCTTTTTCCTGGTCCCTTCAAAATTTAGGGAAAATTGCTTTGCCACCTCCATGTGTCCTCCTTGTAGCTTTTCAAAAAATGTAAGGCATCCTACTACCTAAAAGGATTCTCTAAACACGGGATTTGAGTCCAGCAACTGCAAACCTTGAGGTTCAAATCTTACTATGTCACCTCCCTTGTGTATGTTCTTCTTGTCTTTGTTTTGCTCCATGGCTATTTGTGAAGTTTTATGCGATGATGATAGTGAAAAGGATATCAAAACTTAGATAGTATATAGGTAAGAAACCTAGTGTATTGGGGTTTAATAGAAAGATAGGGTTATAATGTTTTGACAGCGGGGTTTTTTGCAGCGAATGAAAGAGCACAATTTGACAGAAAATTAGGGTATTAACACTTGAGGAAAATGCAATAGCAAATAGGAGTTTCAAAGGTGTCACATGATAGAGTAAGATTTCAAGATATTAACAACAGGTTGAACTGATCCAACAATTTCACAACATACAGACAATTTCCCAGCACGTGTGGTTTCGCTACATTTGTCACAGTTTCACAGCAAGATCAGAAATTCAATAATTCAAAAGGGGAAACTTCTCATGAGGTATAAAACTTAATTTACAACAGTTGTACCAACTTTCATGACCTCATCCCATGATTTTGTGATCGTTATAGAAATATTTAAAGCGATTTGACAAGATGGCTTGGTTACTGCGGAAAGCTAGGATATTTTGCAGCACACTTGAAAAATATTAGTTACACATTTGCAAAAGTACCAAAGTAGATTGGGAAAGCTATGACACTTTTGGTACACATGTAAACATGTTCATATGACCTTATTATGACCTTGTGTAATGATTTGAAACCCACCCTCTCTAATGATGATATGAAATCATGTAACCAACTGACTTGACCTTGGGACAAGATTGATCACTATGACTTGGAATGACACTCTAATCCTCTAGACATGACTCATAGGTGAATGACTTCAAAAATATTGTCATGGCACATCTATCCTAGGACCTTGACACAATTTTTTTGAGAATTTGATACATGACCATAATACTGACTCCACAAAACCGTTGTTTTGACTTTGAAAATTAACACTCCCTAACAGGTTCAACCTCTTGATGACCTCCGCTAAGAATAGGTTCTTCTGGCTATTGTTGTCAATGATGAAATGGAGGGGGATCCCCTTCACCCATATCTGTGAGTGGAAGAGGTGCTCCCCTTCTTCAGGCTCCTCTAGTTCCTCTGGCTCTAATTTTGTGGTAGTGATGGTGACACTGGGTTTTGCGTCAATGATCTATTTTCCCTTATCTAGTTCCTCTGCCAATCTTATTTTTACCTCTCATCAAATTTTGGCCTTTCATTATTTTTAGCCTAAATAAACCTTCAAATTAATGGATTAATTTAATACTCTTTTATTAATCTTTAAATGTATTTAATATTTTATCACAACGGTTACCTTTAATACTTTATTATTTAATAATATTTTAGCACCTAATCCCAACGACCATTTTTAATTTTTAATCATTTTTACCTCCTTACTCTCTTCAATGGACAATTACCAATCTTTCCCTTTAAATTCGAACCTCAACACTCGTTTTCAATATAATAGCTTCCTTTGTCCCTGATGATGGGTGGAGTGTCCACTTGAAACTTTGGACATTTCAAAACTTCATACACAATGTTTATCTAGAAAACTTTATAACATTATGGCTAACTGTGAAAACCTACATACTCAGATTATATAATATAGTATATAATTAGTTAGTTGTAAATAATAAATTATATTATATATTATATAGCATAGTATATATAACTCTTTAGTTGTTGTATATTATATAATATAACTAATTATATTATATAATATATAATAACTAGCTACTAACTAGTTATTAGTGATATATAATATCAAATAAGTAATAATTATATTATATACATAACTAAGCATGTATTATAAAATATTTATAAGAAATATGTATTATTATTTTTAATTTTTTTACTATTATTTAATTATAAAAAAAAATTAGTTTTAAGTTTATTATTAATTATATAAAAAAGATAATAGTATATTTGATCAATTATGAATTATTTTAAATAAAATATAATATAGATCTATATATTTCGGCACTACATTTATTGTGTGCACACTATTTTCAAACTTGTATTATTGTGTTTTACTCTCACCTCTTAACTCTACATTAATCCAACTTACTTGGAAACTATCATTATTGAAAAAATATAGATTAACCTTCACTAAATAACACCTCTAACTTAGTGTGGTGTGGCATATCCTTAGAACAATGTGGCATATGCTTTTGTTATTTTAATATTTTCCTTAGGAGGCTCATTTTAGATCCAAATTTATTCTAATGATTTTTTAAGTTGAGCACGAACACAATTTGAACCTTTAAAATGTTCCACATGTGCAAAGAGTTTGAACACAGAATCAAAGTTCAAAAGTTGTGATGAAAACTTTTAAAAGGTTTCACATGTGCAAATAAAGCATTGTGGGAAAGAAGGTCGATTTCAAAATTGGTGCTAATTGAGAAATCAAGACCTCGTCTCATTATCATTCATAATGGGAAGGCTCGATTTTGAATTCAAGTCCGATCATTAAACAATTCTAAGGTTAAATCACTTTAGTGACTGGAGGGCATGACTTTATAGTTTTGGATTTATCAACGAAATGTGGCTTTTGAAGGCAATGTACAAAGTTCAAAAACAAGATCAACAAAGCAAAAGCACATTGAATAGGGTCAAAATTTCATACAGTATGAATGATTACAAGAGGGTCTAATTTGAAAATTGGGGTTGATTTCCAATGTGAGGCAAGACAACAGAGAACGAGTGAAAAGGAGGCTTGATTTGGATGTTAGGGCTGATTGAGAAATCAAGCTTTGGAAAACGTTTTGACTTTGTTGAATTTAAAAAGAGAAAGAAAAAACTCAAAAGGAATAAAAAGTTTGAAAGGGAGAAAGAGACATTCAAACTAAAGTTAAAGAAGAGCTCAAACAAGGAGAAAAAATGTACAGTTCTAAGAGTAAGGAGGGATCGATTTGGAGATTAGGGTTGATCCCAAAATTGGGATCCAACCACACCAAGGTTGGTGAGAGGGCCTGATTTAGCAATTGGGCTCGATTTTGAAATTGGGCCCATCTACACCAAGGTTGGTGAATGAAGGCCTTGATTTGGAAGTCAAGCCCAGTTTCAAATCAAGAAACCTACGATGTAATCCAAGCAAAAGAGGGGCTCGATCTGAGGATCAGGCCCAATATCGAAATCATGGACCAAAAGAATTCGAATGAAGAAGATGAATGAAAGAAAGAAATAAAAAATCAATGAGGATTAAAATTCAAGAAAATAAACTAAATCAAAACTAAAGAAGTGAAGCTTGAATGCCCATCTAACTTGACCATTTAAAAGAAAGAATTAATTATGTAAGGGCAATGGGGAGTGAAGGTTAATATGTTTTCCAAACAAAGGAAACATACCTTGACCAGTAAAAAGTAAGGTGGGTCACCAATTTTTCCCCAAAACCTGGGGGGTTGTTGAGGGCTTGACATGTTGAATATGAGGGTATCATCCAAATATGCAACCACAAAAGTATTTGTGAATAGTATCAATATATCATCCATCATCCTCATGAATGTTGTTGGAGCATTAGTCAAGCCAAATGGCATGACCAACCACTCGAAAAATCCTTCTTTATACTTGAATTCAAGCTTCCATACATCAATTTGTTCAATTGGTACCTAGTGGTAGCCTGACTTCATATAAATATTACTAAAAAAAATATCACCTTTGAGATAATCAAGAAGATAATCAATTCATGGAATTAAATATGGATTATTGGTTGTGGTTTTGTTCAGATATATGTAATCAATAGAGTGTCCCATCCTTCTCTTGAACCAACACAATTCATCTCCCATAAGGTGAGGAGTTTGGTTGAATGTGGCCCTTTTGGATGAGCCCTTGAATCTTGTGTTTGATCTCTCCATTCTCCACAATGGAGAATATTTACTTTGGGCCATTAGAAAATGAGTGCCAAGTATCAAATTAATTGAATGCTTGACTTGGTATTGTAGAGTCACCCCTACAGATGAAGCGAAGATGTATCAATATTCTTCCAATATCGTGTTCACCTACTTTTGATATGTAGGGAGGCCCCATGCAAAGTTCATGGTAGTCGTAGTGATATTCTATTCATCTTCTAACTAAATCACGATGAGGACAAATCTCCCAATATGAGAGATTACCTTCATGCATTGCGTCACCAAGATCAAGGAGACTGTGGTAATTGAAACTAACTTTGGTACCCTATATATATAACCCCCTAAGTAATGATGACACTATGGGGATTAAAATTATAAACAATATGAAACTTCCACATAGAGTTTTGTCCTAAAATAACATCACAAACATCAAGTGGGGTAGCATCACACATTACCTCGACCTTGAAGGGATTGATGGTGCAGGGAAAGCGACATTGTTGACCAACACAAATGTCTCATCTTGGATCAACCAACTAATGGTGTATGGTTTGGGGTTCAACATTGTCAGTAACTTCAACCTATTGATGATCTCTATTGAGATTAGGTTCTATTGGAAACCACTTTCAATAGTGAAATATAACATGGTCCCCTTCACCCACATATATGAGTGGAAAAGGCACTCACCTTATCCAAGCTCCTCTAGGTATTTTGGATGGATCTTTGTGGTAGCAATGGTAACACTAGATTTTGTGCCAATGATCCACTTTCCATTATATATCTCATAATCAATGTTTGAGCTAGAGTCCAACTCTAAGGCTTTCATCTCGACTAGCAATGATTGCTTCAAATGAAATTCATTTGCGTTGTGCTAGGGGATTTTGTGGGACTCGTTCCACTTTCCAATATCCTTCATCGAATTCCCAATGTACTTATTTTCATGTGGCTTGGATTGGTTGTCCTAAGGTTGGATATCCTTTCTTATTCCTTTGTTTTATGTGTTAGGGTCACCTTTACCATGCTTTTACTATGGCAAATTTGCAACTGCAAAGTCCCAAGTTATTCTTCTTCTCAAATTTTTGCTTGATTTTCATGGCTTACTAATAAGAATCTCATAGTGAGGGCATGTCCAAGAACTCCATCTATGTTTGGATGTACTTGTGTAGGCCATTGTGGTACTTCAGAACCAAGTTACACTAGGAGTCTCTTATACCTAGCTTTGAGTACAAAGCATGGAAGATATTAGTGTCCTCCAACACTATTTGGTCTCTCTTATGGTGCAAAGTTGCCCACCTCATGTACTTCTCATCATAGTTTCCAATAGGGTAGAATTCCACCATAAGGGCATCAATAAAATCCACCCAAGTGGGTTCTATCCTAAATATTGCAGACTATTTCCAACATGTCTATCCCAATAACTATCCCACCAATATTTGACAAAGGGAGCAAACTCAAGGACTACGAAGGTGATGTAATGTCCAACCCTTGCTAATTATACATGTAGGTTGGTGAGCCGTTGGAACCAAGTATAAATGTAATGTACATTTAGGTTGGTGAGTCGTTGGCACCTTATTTTGATGTTGCATGCCTCTGAGCAAGTGCGTGAAGAATTGTTATAAAGACAGGGTGCACACATTTTGTGTGTTGCAAGCACCTAGGTAAGTGCACACATTGCATTGTGTTGCACACACTTGGGTTAGTGCGTAGTAATAACATGGAAAGTGCACAATATTGAGTTATATATGTGTGTGTGTGTGTGTGTGTGTGTGTGTGTGATTGTTTTATTTTGATGTTGTGTGCATCTGAGCAAGTGCGTGAAGAATTGTTATAAAGATAGGGTGCGCACATTTTGTGTGTTGCAAGCACCTAGGTAAGTGCGCACATTGCATTGTGTTGCACACACTTGGGTTAGTGCACAGTAATAACCTGGAAAGTGCACAATATTGAGTTGTGTGTGTGTGTGTGTGTGTGTGTGTGTGTGTGATTGTTTATGTTTTGGGGTCGGAGAGCTTATATGATTATGAGGCTAGTGAGTTTGGACACAGATAGGCCAGTGCACCTATCCATGTAATTGTAATCATAATTATTAATATAATATTGCATCATTGTGCGTTGATTGATTCAAACAAAAAGAGATGGGTGATGACTCTAGCGGAAAAGGGAAAGGGAGGATGAGTCGTAAGTCTTAGGAAATATTTTATAATATTTCCAGGAAAAGTGTAATGTCAGATATATTATTTTATCCTAAGTTCCCGAGGGTAGGGAATTGATCACCAAGTGGCATAAAGCTACTTCTAAAAGATGACAAGTGTCAAGTGGAAGGCATGCAATGTATATTGTTGGCCATAGTGTAGTTTGGGCAGTATTCTGAATCGAATTATCGACTATTGGAGGGGAATTGATATTGCAGGCTCTCGTGAGCAGAAGGGGGTCAAACTGTATGGAAAATTTTATTATTACCTTATATGCAGCGAGAATCTTATAAGGAGTTGTGGGCTTGCATCCAGAATTTTACTGTCGAGGAATCGGGTTGACAGACCAGAAGCAATCTCTCCAGAAGAGATATTGGTTGTTAAGGAGTGGTTGTCAGACCCGTGAGCATACTCTCCAAGTGATAGTTTTGTTGAGATTTATTACTTGGTGCATTGAGCATTAGTCACAGGGCTCAAAGAATTCATGTCCGGCTTATTGTTTGTAACTCTGGGAAGGGAAGTGGGGCAGTCGAAGGACTGTTGAGAAGAGAAGGGGCACACTTCCTTTGGTGTGACAGGTGCATGGGGAATGAGGGACTTTGGGCTAGTTGCAGCAGCGGACACTTAGGACTAAGCAATTTTGTTGAGTTTCATAACGTAACTTGTCTTTAGGAACCCTTTTTTCCTTGGTGGAGTTGTGCCCCAGCTCAGGGGTGACATGTTGTTGAAAGCTTATGAGCAACAATGTCTATGGCTAGGAGGAACGTATGAGTCAAGGCCACAGTTGGTGACTTTTATAAAAGACAAGTGTTATTTATGTGTTTGTCTTGTTTACTGTGTACATATTTTTCTAAGTTTGACATGGTTAACTCTTGTATGTTGTTGCCTATAAGTATTTTTTGTTATTTGGTTTATTATTGCTTGCACATGTAACTATGGTGTTTATAGACAATACTTGTAGTTGTGCATGGATATGATAATTGTGGTTAGTCTTTCCAGTTGGGTTAACCTTGTGATTTCGGTTATGAGCCATCAAGAAGAGGATTAAGAGGTCAGGTGTGAATGATTGTAGTTTATGTGCATCAAGAGGCTAGAATCCATGTGTGCGTTCAAGGAGATAGACCTCACGCACAGTGAAATTAGAAGTGGTGCATGATGCCTAGTTGGATGTGCGTGTAGTTGTGTTGTGTGATAAATTTGTTGGTGTGTGCAATGTGACTCAAGCTTGGGGTGAGCACGTTATTTCATGTCATACTATGTGGACTTGTGGGTAAGAGTAGTAACTCTGCAATGAAGTTTTAGAGTAACATGGCTCAGTAGTATGATGTTACTTTTTGGCTGACTTAGAGCTACAAAAGTTTAGGTTGTGTGACATGGCCCAGCCTGGGTGGTTGGGGATGTTACAAAGTAGTATCAAAGCTAAGTAAAAGTGTTTTATCGAGTAGAATGGATCAACCTGGGTAGTTGGGGATGTTACAAAGTGGTTTCATAGTGATTGGTTCAACATTGGACTTGTATGGGCCAGAGATCAGCATGAACATATGTGTGCACTAAGAATTGGTGTCACGCAGTGCCGAGTTTAGTTTACACGGAAATCCATGCATGTGCAGTATAGAGTTGTGATGCGCACAAGGATAGTGACGCACAGTAGTGTGCACTAGAGATTGGGATGTTAAATCATCTAAGAAATCTAAGAGAAAGGATTATGACAAAATGGTGCAAATTTTTCATGTATTTATTGCATGAAATCATCTAACAAGTCTTAATTGTCTGCACATTTTGCATAATTATCGACATTTAGAGTAGAGCAAAGTCAATGCAGATGGTTAAAACCGTGGAAGATGTGCATGTGACTTATAGTCTTGATGATGAATTTAGGGATTTGTGTGTCGGTTTGGGTGTTGATGGTACATAATTCAAGGAGCACATGAAGTTGGTAGAAACTGTAAAAGGATTGCAGAAAGATGTCTAGAACTATAAGGCTGATCTAATGAAAGGCTTATGAGATCCAAGGCATAGTAAGATGACTTCAATGTCAAATTGATGCAAATTCTCGATCGAATAGAAAAGAAGTTGGATAAGGAGACAGAGTCAAATAGATCAAGAAGTCGCAGGTCTCATGATGAGAAAATAAGAGAAAGAAGAAGTGTTGGTAAGCATTATTTTAGGAAAGTGTGGAGTAGTTCGAGTCCATCTCTTGTCGGAAAGCATAAGAGAAGGGATGGAGTGGATGATCTATAATGGGAAATGAATGAGATAAAACATCCTACCTTTGACGGTGAGCACAAAAAGAATGAGGATGCAAATACATGGTTATTGGGTATAAGGAAGTACTTCCAGCTGCATAACTATTTTGTGCAGGCAGAAGGGAGAATTGTTATTTATGAGTTAAAAGGAAAAGCATCAATGTGGTGGGATCAATATGTGCAAGTGCAGCACATTGATGAGAAGAAAGTGACTTGGAGGGAGTTCAAAAGGTATTTCCAAAAGAAATACTTAACCAAGCACTATTATGACAAGAAAATGAAGGAGTTTTTTTAACTCAAGCTTGGGACTATGACGATAGATGAGTACGAAGAAAATTTTTAGAGTTGTTGAAATATGTTCCTTTCATCAAGGATGAAAAAGTGAATATTCATAGGTATTTGAGTGGGATACCCTCATTTATCAATGAGAAAATAGAGTATGATGACCCTAAAACATTGGAAGAAGCCATAAGGCATGCTAAGTGTCTTTATGATCAACAAAGGGGAAGATCGACTTTCCAAAAGGCTTGGGAAGACAAGATGAAAAGTAAGGTGAAATAGAGGAAGAATGGATTTAAGCCATCATTTTCCAAAAACACTATGCAAGGACATTCAAACCTTCAGGAGCCCAGAATGTAGGAAATAGTGGGACAAAAGTCATGGCAACAACCTATGCAATGTTGGGGTTGTGGTGAAGATCATATGCACAGAGATTGCCCTCAAATAGGTGATAAAGCGAGGACAATGCACATTGTACAACGAGCTGAGACAGTTGAGGACATGGGTAGAAATGTGTCGAGGATTTACACAGTGTTGGATAACAAAAAAGCTAAATTTAAGTAGCACATGATCGAGGTGGAAGGTAATATTAATGACCAACCCATTGTCATTTTGATTCACTCAGGAGCTAGTCATAGTTACCTGGATCCTAAGTTGGTGGAAAGATTCAAATTGATGAGAAGCAATCTTGGGAAATATTGGTTGGTGCAATTAGCTACAGGAGCAAAAAGGAAAATTAGTGAAATGGTTAAGGCATGTCCAATGGAGATGAATTGACTGCGCACAAAGACTGATTTGAATATCATACCTTTGGGTTCGTATGATTACCTCATTGGTATGGATTGGTTGGATAAACATCATGTTGTCCTGGATTGTTGCAATAAGGCATTCACTTGTTTGGATGAGCAAGGAAATTTGAGATCATTTCAAGGAATTCCAAGAGTTGTGACTATTAGAGAAGTTTCACCGTTGTAGTTGAAGAAAAATTACATGAAATGATGTCAAGTATTCACAACACACATGGAAGAGGCACCCAAGGATAAAGTGCCAAGTGTGGAAGACTGTGCAGTACTAAAAGAGTATGTGGATGTATTTAAAGAAATACTTGGATGGCCTCTGAAAAGAGATATTGACTTCTCTATAAATCTGATGCCGAGAGAAACACATGTATCCAAGACTCATTTTGGATGAAGACACCATAACTGAAGGAGTTACAGATGCAACTTGAGGAAATTTTGAAGAAGGGATATATACGCCCAAGTGTGTCACCTTGGGGTGCACCAATTTTACTCATGAAGAAGAAGGATGGTACGATGAGACTTTGTATCAACTTCATACATTTGAACAAGGTAACAATGAAGAACAAGTATCATTTTCCAAGGATAGATGACATGTTTGATCAGTTGAGAGTTGTGTGGATATTTTCCAAGATAGATCTCAGCCATGGATATCACCAAGTGAGAATAAAAGAGGAAGACACCAGTAAGACTACCTTCAGAACAAGCTATGGTCACTATGAGTTCATAGTGGTGCCATTTGGGTTGTCAAATGCACCAGCAGTCTTCGTGTGTTTGATGAACGGAGTTTTCAGAGAGTATTTAGATAAGTTTATCATTGCATTTTTGGATGCCATTCTTATTTACGCAAAGCCTGAGGAAGAGCACGAGAAACAATTGAGGATGGTGTTACAAGTATTAAGGGAGCATCAACTTGATGTGAAACTGAGCAAGTGTTCATTTTATCAGTGACATATTCATTACTTGGGTCATATCATTTCATAATAAGGAATAGTTGTGGACCCAATGACGATAAAATCCATTGAGGAAGGACCAACACTGAGAAATGTCGTAGAAGTGAGATCCTTTATGGGACTAGCAGGGTAATACATAAGGTTTATTGAAGGATTTTCATAGAATACACATCGATTACATCCATGTAAAATAAAGGTGTGCAATTTTAATGGACTCTAGATTGCGCAAGGAGTTTTCAGCACTTGAAGAGTTTGTTGACAAGTGGGTCGATTTTGAGGATTGTTTATACAGTTGTAGACTTAGTTGTGTGCACGGATGCATGCAAGGCGGGAATCAATGGAGTTTTGAGTTAGAATGGACATTTGGTATGCTACGAATCAAAGAAGTTGAAAGAGCATGAAAGGATCTATGCTACGCATAACTTGGAATTGGTAGCTATAGTGCATGATTTGAAGATGTGGCGACATTATCTCATGGGTAAGAGATTTGAGCTGAGAACATACCATTGTGGTCTAAAATATTTGTTTGGACAACCAAGTTTAAATGCCAGATAAAGCAGGTGGTTAGAGTTCCTTAGTGAGTATGACTTCGACATAAAGTATATCAAAGGAAAAGAGAACAAGGTGGTTGATGCACTCAATAGAAGGGTGCATGATATGCATGCTATGATCATTAGCATGTACTAGAAAAATTGATGTGACGAAATTTTGGAATTTTCCAAATCAGATTTGCGCTATATGGATATAAGTGCGACTTTACAACAAGGTATATCTCAACAAAAGTTTGAAGGCTATGAACTAAAAGAGGATGGAATCCTCATGTATAGACGTCGAGTCTATGTATCGAATGATCAAGAGTTGAAGAGCTTGATATTGTAAAATATGCATAAGGTTCCTTATGTTGGAAATCTAGGTTATCAAAAGATGATTATCGTGGTCAAGAAGTAATACTTTTGGCCAGGCATGAAAAAGGAAGTTGCATATTTTATTGCTCGATGTCTCGAATGTCAGAAGGTCAAGGTTGAGCACAAACATCCAGTTGGTTTGTTGCAGCCTTTGCCCATTCTTGACTCAAAGTGGGAAGTTGTGACTATGGACTTCATAACTAAGTTGCCTAGGATTGCTAAGCAACATGATTTTATTATGGTGGTATTGGACAAGCTTACTAAATATGCCCATTTTGTTCCGGTGAAGTCAGTGCATAAGGCAACTGACATTGCTAAGCTATACATGCACAAAATTGCCAAGTTGCATGGTGTTCCTAAGACAATTGTGTCTGATAGAGATTCCAAGTTCACTTCAAACTTTTGGAAATGACTATTTAAAGGATTCAGAACAAGTTTGAATTTCAGCACAACATATCACCATGATTTAGATGGTCAGATAGAGAGGGTAAACCGGGTGGTTGAAGACATGTTGAGGATGTATGTGATGGATAAGACGTCAAAGTGGTAAGACTACTTGCATTTGGTTGAGTTTACTTACAACAATTGATATCAATCATCTTTAAAGATGAGCCCACTTGAGGCACTTTATGGTAGAAAGTGAAACATGCCTATGAGTTGGGATAACCCAACAGACTACGAAGTAGTTGGGCCAGATTTGATCCAGAAAATGGAGGAGAAGATGGTAAAGATAAGGTAGAACCTAAAGTCTTCCCAAGACAGGCAGAAGAGCTGTGTAGATAAAGGAAGAAACCATAGGGAATTTGGAGTGGGTGATCACGTGTTTCTGAAAGTGAAGGCTAGGCATGTTGATGTTTTTGGTAGCATTAGTGTTGGCCCTTGACCAAGTTTTGGAGAACATTGGTTAGGTTGACCATTTTTGGGACTTCGACAGGATGGTCAAAGGTGGAGCACAAGGTGAAGTGGAGATCGCGGGATCTCGGCCCCTTTTTAGGGTATTTTAGGGTTTATGTAACGGGTATGGAATGTCGGCCCCTAGGTTTACCCATGTTCAGGCCCCTTTTGTAAAGTATAAATAGAAATCTAGGCGATGTAAGTAGAGGGTAATGAGGCCAATGCGCTAAGTGCAAGCAATGTAAGTAATTGGTCTATGTGATTGTAAAGGCTTTGTGCATACTGTGTGTTGAGAACTTGCAAAGCTGATTGCAAGTGATTATAAATAGGCTTTGTGTTGTGCCAAGCTTGGGGAAGGAGGATCCAGTGATGTGCGTGCAGATCTCTTGTCCTATGTGGAGTTGGGTTGTGGCTCTATGCATGTAAGAAGATTAACAGAAGACAATAAAGAGAAGAAGAGTTGGTGGACATAGCCCCACACCGGGGGTGAACCATGTATATCATGTGTTGTGGTTGCTTTGTGCGTTATGGTTGTTATGTGATTTATGCTTAGTGTAGCAATATATGTTAGATGTATTTGATATAGTAGCTTAGTGCTTAGTGGTGTGAATGAATGCTAGATCTGATCTATCTCTATATGTTAAGTGCTTGTATGTGTTAGATCCTGTTGAATACTGTGTTGTTCTGTAATTAAGGTTTCCTCCTGCAAGGTGGATAAGAGTTAAATATTAATGAATGTTCATTGTTGAGTGCTCTGTTAAGTACTATGATCACAGATCTGTGTCCCAGCTAGCTTGTGGATACCTGAGTCCTGCAACCACCCCTGCCTCTACCTCGGGTGAGACTTCATCTGCTTCACAGGTGTTGCCGAAAGGGCCGGTAGTTAGGGTTTTGTTGGTGCTTTGTTGAAGCGTTGAACCCTGGGTCTGCCACTGTGCCAACAAATGGTTCCATTACCGGGACCTGAAACTGTGATTGTTGGGAACTGAAGAAAAGAGAATTTTTTGTGCGTAGATTTGTTGTTGTGGTGCGCAGTACTCTACTTGACCTGCGAAGCTCTATGCTAAGAAGAAAAGTCTGATCTGAAGAAAAGAGGTAAGTTCTTAAAATCTTTGTGATCTGATAAAGGTAAGATAAGTGAAAATTTTTGTTTCAGAAAAATGGATCTAGGTATGTTTGATAGAATTTGTCCTAGTCTGAAAACTAGGGCACAACTAGAAGAAAGAAGACTTGATATGAATAGATCTGATAGAACTATTGAAAGATATGTTATTCCTATGCATAGAAAGAACTATTGGACTAACAAGTGGATGCAGGACCCTAGAAAGAATTTTTTGCAGATCCACCACTATGATCCCAGTGCGTAGTACAGGAAAAGTTGGGGATCACTCAAGAGAAAGAGAGGATTGACTCTTTGTTATAATTGTAGAAGACAGGGACATGTTGCTAAGGAATGCCCTGGTCGAGGTCCCATTTTCCTTTGTTGTAAGGCTACTGGACATGAATTTTTAGATTTCCCTAGAATGATTGCTAAAGTTGAAAAGATGAACATGAGGAAGGTCGAGAAACTAAGAATATCCTCAAGAACCAGAAAGAATCAGAGACTATATTTTTATAGATGAAAGAAACCATGAATGATCACAGAGACATCAGTTTACCAGAGATCTTAAAAGAGAAGGACTGCATAGAAACAAGAATAGGAGACTTCGACATAAACTGTGTCCTGGATGAGGAAACATGGGTGAATATCATGACAGAAAGAACTTGGGAAATTTTGGGAAAGCCTGCTATGGTTCCTTCACTGGGAGGAATCAGATTGTTTAAAGGGAAGATAATAACCCTATGTGGAATACTTACCCATATACCTATGAGTGTTCATGGAACTTCGACAGAAGAAGAGTTTGAGGTTGTTAAGTTTGTTGAGAACAATGCCCCATTTGCTATTTTGCTAGGAAAAACTTGGGATGAGAAAGATCAGATACAAAGGAAACAAGAAGAGGAATATCTAGAACAGAAAAAGCAAGAACTAAGAGATTTCATGGCTAGGAGAATAACGCACTTACTGGAAGAACAGGAGGACAAGTCGAAGCTACTAAGGATCAGAGACCTGGCTGTCGAAGTTGAAAGAACACAGGAAGACTTGAAACTCTTGTCCATACATGAGAATAGAACACCCACCCCAGAAAGAAAAGAAGTATTACCCTTGAACCCTATGAAAGACCCTCCACCATGCGAAGTTACTATGCCAAGGGGAGATAAGAACAATAATGGGAAGAGGAAACCAGTGACTCAAATCACAGGAAAGAAAGCCAGAAAGCTCAGCAAGAAGAAAGCAAAGTTAGAAAAATTGCAGGAAGTTCCAGAGAGGACTTCGCAGAAGGAAGGTTTGCAGAACTGGAACTTCATCAGAATAGCAGAATAACATAGATTGGCACTTCGCCATGACAAAGCAATATGACCATTGGAAGCATCCCGATCATTAGAATGGCGCTCCAGAACAACTAGAAACGCAATTATGATCGGAAATATCGTCATTGGACCATTGTGACCGTGTCATAACGGATGGAATTGCATTGATTGAGGCATTCCTGCCCATTGGAAGAGTTTGTTATGAGATTGTCTATTTATCCCGTCGAGCAGTGCACCGAGAACACTTTTTCCAATTGTGATTATCCGAGCCCATAGAGAACTAGTTGCTTTCGCGTAGTGCTTATTGAGACCTCACCACATGTTCTATTACATTTAGTGTTTGCTCACCGACCTGAGATATATGATCTCGAGCGTGCATGTTGGACGACATTAGCGCAATAGAAAAGTCTATCAAAGAGATCCTAATAGATATCATGGCTGAAAAGGTGATGTCTGCAGGCATACAAGCTTCATCGACGTGAGGATTGGAAGCATCCCCGTCGACTGTGCAGCGTCGGTCTAGCTGACCTGATGCTGAGAAACGTAGCAAGCATCGTGGTGACTTGGCGAATGTGAAGATCATCCCATCTATCCTGCCCAAATATATCCCACCTATGGCTAGCGCGGTTAGTCGTGACAATGTCCCGAGGGACTTTGACTACACCTTGATCACTACGTACCTCTCGAAGGGGATACACGTAGTTGGACTTCATTTGGGATAGATTATGACGTTGAATATCAGTGACTTCAACTTGGGAGATCGCAAGAACTATGGCATGATCACCCCACATAAGTATTTGACCAAGACAAAGGGGACGAATTCGAAGATCATCCCCCAACTGTGGACCATGGACATCGCGAGGTCCACCACCCTGCACGTAATGAAGATACCCCTCTTTGGAAGGCATCAGGAAGTTAACACATGCATTAAACTCATGTTGTCTTGCTTCCATGGGGGTTATTTGTGGCTGGACAGATGCATTACCGTAGATCTGGTGTTGATCCATCGGATCACCGGATTAAGCATGCAAGGACCAGACCCACAAGACTTTTATCCAGGGAAGGCTGCAGATCGCGCCCTGGCACAGAGAATCAAAGACACCTATGGCGATGTGGAGAAGGGGAAGCGAGGCTACAAGGTAGCTTCCATCCAGAATAGCACAATGTGCCTAGCCTGTCAGTTGATCATTGGTAAGATAGTAAGGAAGAACAGACCCACGCAGGTCACGGGGTTCGTTGTTGACCTTGCGAGAAAATGCATTGAAGGACTACAAATGAACTGGGCAAGCTGCCTCGTCAACCAGTTAGAGCAAGACTGTCACGAAGCTCAGGATCAGGGCTATGAGTTCCATTTCAGTTGGTTGTTGATCCTCATCACCTTCATTGCTTGGGAGATGCCGGAAGGAGTGACATTCCCTAAGATTGATTTGTCTGAACCCCTCGCTGAAAAGTTCACTACGCTCTGGTACTCGAGTGACATGGCTAAGCAATGGCAGTCAAATGCGGTGTTCCACACCTATTACCTGTAGTTGAAAAGGGCTATTGAGTCTTTCCCTCGTATGACGTTGAACACCCTGCATAGGTTCAGGCCATTTGTGAAGTTTCGTGCAGATAAACATTTTATTTATATCACTACGCGTGGAGACGAACATAAAGAAGAGATTCAATCCTATTATAAGATCGTTGAGGAGGACATGGAAGAAATAACTAAGGAATGGCCCATAGAGTTCCTTATACCAGTCGACCAAGTCGAACTGTCCGACCCCAACCTCATCGATAGTCCTGTGGTCACTCATGAAGAATATGATGCACCTAACAGTAGAAGAAGGAAAAAGAAGGAAGAGGTACATGAGCTTAACAACGCATCAGAAGAGACTGCTTCAGATTCACCTAGAGGAGGAGGAGGTGACGAAGTAGACAAGGAAGAGAACGATAGGAAAGAAGACAAACCGGAGCAGGGTGAAGTAACACCACCTAGCGATCCCCTTGATGAAGCTAAAACATCTAAGAAAATAAAGGTTTCCCCAAAGAAACCTACATCACGGAAGAACTCAAAAGCCAATAAATCACCATTTCAGACTGTGCTAACAGTGGATGACATTGACCTTATCATTTTTGCTATGTTAGACACCTGGGAGGATATCTTGCAGTGAAGCGAAACAAAACAGGAGACCATGTATAATAGGATTGCAATAGAGTTGAAAGGGGTACACCAAGCCCTCTGCTCCAGCCGCGCAGTATCTACTACGCCACCGTCATCTGAAGGGATTGAGTTGGGAGATGATCTTGCCCAGATACATAGATTAGCATACTCAATAGAAGCTCACCTTCGTCATGTCCAGGAGGAAAAAGAACAGGCCACGGAGGCCCTGAAGCAAGAAAAAGAGGAAGCCATAGAGCAACGTCGGGTTGCGCAGCAAGAAAAAGAAGACCTCCAAGCAAAGTTTGCAGAAGATAGAGAGCATATCCAGAAGGAGAAAGAACAACTGCTCACAAAGCAGATTGGAATCAAAGAAGTAGTCACTAGATCACTTCGCTTTGTGATGGGCTTAGAACAGATGGAAGAACACCCAGTGGAGATTCAAGTGGGAAAGCTTGTTGACGGTATTCAGCAGCTCCAACAAAGAGTAGCAGAACTAGAATTACAAGCAGTGCCAAGCACTTCGTAGGAAGTGCAAGACCAAAGGGAAGAAACTACCTAGAGTGTAGTCCAGAGAATCAAGGCATTGGCCTTAGAATGAAAATAGCTCAACAGTCGAAGTGCACAAACTTACAAACGCCTTACAGAGGACCCTGAACTAAGGACACTAGAGTCATAGCTCCAGGAGGCAAAGCAACAAGCAGCAACAATGCAAGAGCAGTTGAAGCCACTGTCAGCGGTCGAGAGGATGAAAAGAGACCAAGAACAGTGCATGGTTCAGAAGCAGGTCCATGCCATCCAGAGTAAAGTCATGGAAGTGACTCAGAAGCTCAAGCCAGTGTAGGATGAAGCTTGCACACTTTTTGAGGAGATTGAAGGACGAGGTGCAGAACTAGAACAAGTGGTCACTACAGTAGAACAACGCTTGGAACGACCTATGACAGAGAAGGTTCTTCAAGAGTTCACCGAGAAGGAGGCTCTGGTGAAGCAACAGGTTAAGGCAGCTCGAGCCAAGCTCTAGGCCTTCGAGGCAAAGTTACCCAGATCAAAGTGAATCAGGACGAGTCACAGGTAAGTGTTGGGGGCATGTTGGCCCTTGACCAAGTTTTTGAGAACCTTGGTCAAGTTGACCATTTTGGGGACTTCGACAGGCTAGTCGAAGGTGGAGCGCAAGGCGAAGCAGAGATCGCGGGATCTCGGCCCCTTTTTAGGGCATTTTTTGGTTTAGGGTTTATGTGACGAGTATGGAATGTCAGCCCATGGGTTTACCCATGTTTAGGCCCCTTTTATAAAGTATAAATAGAAAGCTAGGCGATGTAAGTAGGGGGTAATGAGGCCAATGCGCTAAGTGCAAGCAATGTAAGTAGTTGGTCTATGTCATTGTAAAGGTTTTGTGCATACTGCGTGTTGAGAACTTGCAGAGCTAAGTGCAAGTGATTATAAAGAGGCTTTGTGTTGTGCCAAGCTCGGGGAAGGAGGATCTGGCGAGGTGCGCGCAGATCTCCTGTCCTATGCAGAGTTGGGTTGTGGCTTTGTGCATGTAAGAAGATTGACAGGAGACGATAAAGAGAATAAGAGTTGGTGGACGTAGCCCCGCGTTGGGGGTGAACCACACATATCATGTGTTGTGGTTGCTTTGTACGTTATGATTGTTATGTGATTTGTGCTTAGTGTAGCAATATATGTTACATGTATCTGATATAGTAGCTTAATTCTTAGTGGTGTGAATGAATGCTAGATCTGGTCTATCTCTATATGCTAAGTGCTTGGATGTGTTAGATCCTGTTGAATACTGAGTTGTTCTGTAATTAGGGTTTCCTCCTGCGAGGTGGATAAGAGTTAAATATTAATGAATGTTAATTGTTGAGTTCTCTGTTAAGTATTGTGATCACAGATCCGTGTCCCAGCTAGGTTGTAGACACCTGATTCCTGCAACCACCCATGCCTCTACCTCGGGTGAGACTTCATCTGCTTCGCAGGTGTTGCTGAAAGGGTCGGTAGTTAGGGTTTTATTGCTGCGTTGTTGAAGCGATGAACCCTGGGTCTGCCCCTATGCCAACAATCAGACAGGTATTTCCACATAGACATGTGTTTTGCATGTGGAAGTTGTCGAAAATATTATAATCTTGAGTTTACTTTAGTTAGAAGGAATTAATTAAAGTAAAATTGTATTTATTAGTGAATTGAGTTATTTAAGGAACATGTTGTTGGGCCCCAACAACTCCCCCTAAATTTTTACAAAATTTAAAGGGCCCCTATTAGAATCTTGATAATTATGATGAGCTACAGAATCAACATTTTCAAATAGTTTCATACCTTGGATTGCTTTGAGACAAACTTAAGACATTCACTATAGTACGAGACATTCATTACAAGAGTATATGCCAAATTTTACAAACGAGCATAGAAATATCAATTCAAACAAAAACGTTAATTTTTATCAATTGTTTACTTTCGTTTAAATTATGATTATGTGTTCTTTCTTTTGCTCATTAGCAAGTTTGAGTATTTTAAATAATGGGTTCAATACTTCATCAAATAATATCTTGGTTGGTTTCTCATTTTCATAAAATCATTTGGTGATATTAATTAATTAAATTATTTTTACATTTTGCATCTCATTTCAAAATAAAAATAATAATAATAATAAACAATTATCTATCATTTGTTTGATTTTGTAAAAAAACAAAATTAATATTTCTCTCTTCTCCATTAACTTGAAACTTCTAGAATTTTTAGATCATATTTGAAAGAAAAATATAAACAATGTTTGTTTAGAATTTATAGTTAGTTTAAATTCATTTTTTGATTTTATTGTTCTAGATTTTGTTTTATTCACAATTTTTAGGTTGTTAATTTAGGTTTCTTTTTGTTTCACAGGTTTCTATTATCAAATATTTGATACGGATCTGATCATGGCTTGATATTATTATCCAAATACGTTCAAGATGATTGATCAAAAAATAATATTGGATTGCTACAAATAATTTTATGACCAACAACAGATAAAATTTGGAAAGGCGTCAAGATCAGACAGGTGATTTTGCAAGACTGATTGCAGTCAAACCATGAGGAATTTGAAGAAACGGTTGAAAATCTAGAACCCAAATGGACCCATTTACCTTCTGCATAGAATTTTTCCCAAAAAAATGCACGATTTGAGAGATATTGATGTCTCTTTACGAGGAAAATTTCAGGTGGCGAAAATTAATAGTGACGCCCAGACTGTTCATTCATTGTCTAAATATATGAGAAAGATCAGAGCCAAAGAGATCCAAGAATTGGAGATGAGGATTTTAATCCTTTCTCTTTTGTATATTATTTATTTTGTAAACTTTTCTTCTTTTCAAATGGAGTAACAGATGGCTGGAATCTTTGGGAGAATGGACGAGTATTTTCAAAGAAGAATATGGAATTCCAGGTTGCTTAATGGCTTTTGTCCTATGCGTAAAATGGTTTTATTTTCATTATAATATCTTCATATTCTTTTAATAATTGATTATGCATTGATTTAAATTAGCTTTAGTCTTTTTATCAATACATAATTAATTGCTATCATTTATGTATTAATTATTTTTTTTTATCTTTAAGAGTCTATTATCCCAAAAATTCTTCTAGGACTACAGTATGGGCATGTGATTTTGAGAAAGAATATGGGAAAACAATTCATCTTTGGCTTTAGACCTGTGTGATGTTTATTCCATTTCATTCTTTCAGTACTGTTGTATTATGATAATATTATTATGGTTTATTTTAGCTTTAGCTTGTCATCATATGGTGTTTTCATACTGTTAAATGTTATATGCTATCCATAATTTCTTATTCCATTTTTTATGTGTGATCAATTGATCATTTGATTATTGTGGAATTTATTTTTAATGTTAAATGATGGATAATATCAATACTCAGAATTGAGTTTTCTTTCGTTCTTAAATATTGATTATCTTAAGATC
This sequence comes from Picea engelmannii, assembly GCA_009831015.1. Taxonomy (NCBI): domain Eukaryota; kingdom Viridiplantae; phylum Streptophyta; class Pinopsida; order Pinales; family Pinaceae; genus Picea; species Picea engelmannii. Next base: position 43,779 of record ML779745.1, on the reverse strand, counting down.
ACATGATTTTTAATTAGTTATCTTCCTATTGTTATTAATTTACTCCAATATCAAATACTTCTTTGAATGTATTCTGGAAGTGCTAGTATTGTTCTGTTATAGGTTCCCCTTAACAACAGTACAAGTAGGAACTCATACAACACAGAAACATAATACCAGTTTCGTTGATCATCTACAAGTTATTCTGTGTGTTATTTAGTAAATTGTTTATGAATGAAACAATGATTACATTAATTAGCTTTGACTATTTTTGTGTCACTGTTTCAATCGTATTCATTTAGTATTTATTTGTTTAATATCTTTTTTTTTTTTTAAAGTGTTGTTCATATTTGATTCAAAAACCTTATCAAACAATCATTTTCGTAAGATTTCATGCAAACCTTGTAGCCTGTATATATATTGTTTATATTCACATTTCTTTTTAATAAACATAAGCCAGTAATATATCATTTGTTAGAATCATAGATTTTAGATTAGTTTCATTTCTTTTATTATTTTTAGGACTTTAGTTGGCCAATGGAGCCATTAAACTTGTCAGAATAGGTTACACCAAACTGCTTAGGTTATTTAGACAACCCCGGACCGGATCTATTCTTCCAGTTGACGGCAAGTCAAATTTGTCCGTCAACAAATGGCGCTAGAAGGAGGGCTGAGTAAATTTAATGAATAAATGTTTCACCCCTTAGCCTTTCATAATTTCATATTTATAAATCCTTCTTTTGTGTCATCTTAAAATGAACTAGAAGGCAGTCCAGACTGACAAGCTGGCCTTGTAAGAGTCTTTGTTTCGAATTTATTTAATTTCTCATTGCTCCCCAAATCACTGTGTTTGAACATGTTTTCCACTTCTCATTACCTGATATTCCCAATGAGACAGTCTCTCACTTGTCCAAACTCACCTTTGATGGTGGGGGGGATGTATCTGCAAAAGACCATCTTAACAAGTTTTGGTGTAAATGCATCAAGCATGACATTTCTGATTTAAAGGTTTTATGCAGATTGTTTGCTTTCACTTTCGGGGGTCGGATTAAACATTGGTTTGAGTCTTTTCCAGCATATCACATTATTGATTGGTTTCAGTTTGTAAATGAATTTTTAGATGATTTTGAAAAATATAATTACAATCAATTATGTGAAGAATTTCAGACTTTACTAATCAATGGCAATTCATCTCCAGAAATCTTTTCAACAAGAATCTATCATGTTCTCTGTAAATTTAATCTTCATGACATGTCATTTGTACTAAATGTCCTCTATGATGCTTGCGTCCCTTTCATCCAATCACATTCAATCGCGAATGATGAATAGGTTGCAAATCCTATCACTCAATTGCGAGAAGAATTTTGTTCGCAGGATGAGAGGAATCTATCCGAAAATTTTGAACAAGCAAGGGAGGTAGAATCTATTGAAAATGTTCTTACTGAAAATCAAATTGGTTTTTCCTTTGAATCATTGTATACTCAGTCCTCAAACATCGTGGAAGAATATTTGATGTTGGGTCAAGGTGAATGTCCTTATTCTTCTAACTCTATATCTAATCAGTACTTAAATTCAGTTATTGAAGAACAGTTAGGTGTTGAAAATGATCTTAAGCATTCTAACATTCCTATGAAACTGATTAGAGATGTAGATTTGCAAGGAAGAAGAAACTGTAAACCCTCATCTACAAATCATACCTTATCCACAAGAAAGATCAGATGGTTGTCGTAAAAGTTTTGAATTATCTATCATACATGAGACAAATTTAGATGATCATATTATGTTGAAGAATTTATCACCAAAACATAGTGAAAGTTTTAAGGAAAGTAAAGAGGAATGTCTTGAGAATACCATTGTTAAATATCATAGCTCGAGATATTATTTTCATGTGCTCATTTCTGATTCCTTTTACTCTTTATATCCCGATCTCTTATTAGATTCTGGTGGACTTTATACTTTACCCATAGTATCTTACTCTTTTCCATCACAATCAAATATTTTTGATATGCCAAAATTTGGTGAAATTAATTCCAAACATAACATTTATGAAGTTGGATTTGATGCTCTTTCACTTTCATCACTCGCATGGAAAAATGACATGTTGCAAGATGAGTGTACATGATTTATTGTTGAAAAAGACAATTCACTCATCCTTATGGAGATCGAATATTTTACATTGCATATTCGTTCTTTGATTAGTTCGAATTTTAATGTTTATGCTTCACATTTTGAAACCATCAATATTATCAAAGGAAGCGTTCAAACCAATAATCTAACTGATGTCATGAATCCTCTTATGATGTGTTCCCCATTGATATATCAATTTCATCAAATTCATAGTTTGCATCCTAATTTTTATGACAGGATCTTAGATTGGCTTGAATATTCGTATACGAAAAATCTTCATAATAAAGATAAAGTTGTGCTTGCTTTGTTTTTACCTAAATATCTAGGAAGTAAGCATAACATGATTCTCTTAGATCCTTCATGTGAAGAAATTGACAAACACTTGGAGAATTGTTAGGAGGATGGGGCACTTCGGCCTTGGTTAATGGTTATGTCAGGTCCCTATAATAATGACAAGTTTTCCAAACTTACTTACACTCTTCCATGCCATTATGACCCATATCACGACAAGATTGCAAAATGGTTGGAGGATTCGTACATCAAGAAGTTTCAAAAGAATGGTAAGGTTGTGCTTGTTTTGTTTTTAAATGAATATATAGGAGGTAAGCATGACATATTTCTTTTTCATCTACAAATACTACATTCTTTTATTCTGATTTTCAATTTTCTATGTCGTGCAGGATTGAAGATGCTCTTGTGGCTGCACTGGAAATATGATTTTACTTAGAGTTTTGATTTATTTAGCAGTTTAGAGTAAGTTTAGGAGTAGGTTTCCTTTAGTTTTATTTATCAATATTTCTTTGTGTAATATTGCAGTTATGAACACAAGTGGGTACACCAAGAGAACCATAATATGAATGTTGTCAGGGAAGTCCACTTTAAATCTTTTTCTCTCTGCTTTTCATTGAATATTTCTTTTTGAAAACATAGTATCATCATGAAAATTTTAAATGGAAAGTAAAGAGATAAGTAAATTTGAACTATTAATTCAACCCTAACCCAAGGTGCCAAGAGTAGGACTGCACTCATCTTAATAAGGATCTTTTTATTTTCTTTTAGTCTCTTTTATTTTGAATAATAATGCTTGGTCAAAGTAGCATCTCATGCATCACTATATTAAGAAAAGAACTTACTCACACATGATATTTTATATGATTTGGTTATTCATTTATTTTACAGTGAGATGCTAGTGGATCCAAAAGCTCAAGTTTATCTTTGGCCAAAATCGTTTCTTGAAAAGTTTTATTTTGTTGTTTTGATTTTGTGTACTTCTGATTTTGAATCCCATTATTAAAATTTGATTTGGTTTGTTGTGTGTTTTTTGTTTTCTTTGATTGCCTTGAATGAGTTTCCTTCTTATATGTCTTTTTGAATCAATATATTTCTGATCAAAGAGCTATTGTCGAAGGAAGCATTTATTTTAAGACTTGTGTTTTTAAAGCAAATTGAAATAAGTTCAAAGAGGTCCTGATATTAAGATATAGCTCAGACAATTGATTTTTAA
>ML779744.1:451613-481842 GCA_009831015.1 Picea engelmannii | reverse complement strand
CCTAAAATATTATCGACCAAGAGGGAGGTGGAGTATGAGATATAGTTCTTTCCATACTCCCCATTGCCAAACATAGCACTATACAAACAATCCATACTGGAGGTGGATGAAGTCAAGAAATAGTTGTGGAAACTATTGTTGAAGCATGGAGTAATTAGACCAAGAAACTCACCTTATCGATCACCTATCATCATAGTGTCCAAGAAGGACGGGGCTTCAAGAATGTCTATTAACTAAAAAGTTTTGAATAAGATAAACTTAAAGAATCAATACCCTCTACTCGAGATCTATGACTTTCTAGATTAATTATAACATGAAAAGTACTTCACCAAGTTGGATCTCAAATCAATATACCAGTAGGTACAAGTAAAATAATAAGACACCTAGAAACCACCTTCAAGATGAGGTAAGGATTATATGAATCATTGGTAATGTCTTTTGGTTTATGTAATGCACCAACTACTTTCATGTGTTTGATTAATGATGTATTTGTTGGAAATTTGGTTGTCATTGATGTCAACCTTGATAAATAGGTGAAGTATCATTGATTGATTGGTTTGAGAAGCATTGTCAATATTGGACATATTTTTATGAAGGTGACTTGAATGTCAAACATTGTCAATATTGGACATAATGTTATGAAGGTTGGACATAATGTTATGAAGGTGACTTGAATGTCAATCATTGTCAATATTGGACATAATGTTATGAAGGTGACTTGAATGTCAAGCATTGTCAATATTGGACATAATGTTATGAAGATGACTTGAATATCAATAGAAAGATAGTATTGACTAATATATTGTATGAAGGTGACTTGAATGTCAAGCATTGTCAATATTGGAAATAATGTTATGAACATGACTTGAATATCAGTAGAAAGATAGTATTGACTAATATATGGTATGAACTTGATAAAATCATCCTATATTGTATAAGGTTGAGATTGTGTCATTAACATCCATGCACAAAATAAGAAACTGTCCAGATATAAAAGGTAATTGGATAATTCAATATGGATCCATACAAATCACAAATAAAAAAGTTAATAAGACATGGTTCATTAAAAGTGATTCATAAAATCTCAATTGAAGAAGAGTCCATAGATGAGACAGAATGTCAATGGTGGATGTTTGGTGAGGAAGCATTGACACCATCGAGTCACAAGTTGAGTCAATTCAAACAACAATAAGGTCGACTATCTAGAACTCGATCGACTGCAAGATTATTCGAAGACAAGTCAACCGGCTACAAGACTGCATATTGAGGGAAGTTGGATAATTCAAGTCGATCGATTTCAAGACGAGTCAAATACAAGTCAACCAGCTGAAGGTCGAAGTCAAAGGACAATTGAGTCGGGAAATATAAGTCGACCAAAGCAAGTCGAGACGACCAAAGTCGAATTTCTCAAGTTGGTTTTCTTCCAAGTTGAGTTGATCTAAGAAAGAAGTAACCTAAAGGTCGAAGTCAAAGAAAAATTAAATACAAATCAGGTCGAGGATGAAGCAAGATGGGTCGACTAGAATTGAAATACTCAAGTCGAAATTTCTCCTAGTTGAGTTGACCAAAATATGTTTGTCGGTTGAATGAGGAAGCAAATGCAGAAAAGGGTGAGACCAAGTCAAATATTTAGTGACTAGCAGTTGAGAGGGAATTGATTTTACTATAACCATCAAGTAAATTTTTTATAAGTTGAGTTTAAATAATCACCAACAAAGGAGATATGTGGAGGTCAATTTAGACATTCACGAAAAGGTACTATGTACTGAAGTCAATCTAGCATCTGGCGATGAAAGGAAAATATAGGCAAGTTGATTTCAAAGAACCGCATGTATCGGCCACCTCGCACACTTTATGGGGAAATTCACACTTGTTGCCTAATTGGGCATGCTCTACAAAAAACCCATGTCGTAGAATTTTAAAATTTGTTTCCATCACTCTAGAATTTGTTTTAACAATCAGTTATTGACATTTTGATTATCATGGACCTTTATGTTGTCCCTTCTATATGAACAAAGTTCCCTTATTCATATATTATAAAATGGGTTTCTAATTCTATCGAAAATTCTTTGTTGTAAAATGTTACATTGCCAATTAAATATATGGATTATTTACATTACTACACTGAATAGAGGTGTAATTGACTAGTATATTTGTTTAAATAGTATAATACAATAACACAATCATTATATCCAAACACATTAATTAAAATATAAAAATCATTATTATTATAAAAAATATTTGATTATGTGATGATTAATTATTTTTTTATTTAAAAAACCAAGAAGTTGCATTTGCATACCCTAAATGTGGAAAAAAATAGCACTAAAACCTATCAATTTATTCTTTTGAACTAAATGGTGTCTTTCATACATATGTATGTGCCAATGTGTTTAAATGAATATTATGCACTCATGCCATATACATGTAAAAGCAACCAATGTTAATAATTGTGATAAGAGCACCATTGCTCCTAACTACAACAACAACACAATTATACGTGTTTCTAATAACTATCATAAGAACATCGATGCTCCTAAGTACAACACCAACACCATTTCCTTCAACAATATCATTATAGTCTATGTTGTTGTTGTCGTTACCATTTCCAAGACTTTACAATGCGCAAGCATAGACATTGGTGTTTTCAAAATAGATTACATGCATCAATGCTTTCAAAATATATAATGTGTACACATTGATGTGTTTTAAATGTGACTGGACTAATGCACCTTACTATTTTAAGTGCACTAAAAACAAATACGTTAGAACCTACATCTTCCCACAATTTTTAGTTATAGTGGACATCTACTAAAACCTTTACTATCAATTGCAGAGGTTTTCTTCATAATTTTACCCAATCTTGTAACACAAAAACCTCATCTAAAACCTCAGCTAAGTAGTGTTTTCATTTTATTGTCTAGAGATAAATAACTAGAAAAGGATTCAAAAAAAGAGAGAACAAGTTCCAACAACACCTCTTCACAATCTCTATTCGAAGTGGAAGTGAAAGTGGACTTTAAACCCTATTAAGATGAGATTTATGTTGTTAAGTTTAATCAATGATTGTAACAATTAGAAGTTTATTCTAGTGTCCATAACATAGGATAAGAGGAAAATACATCAGTTTCTTGATTGAAGTTAGAGATCCATGCCTAAACTTGGCGGGAAATCCACACATAGACAGTTGGGCTAGAGGGTGATCCCCAAGTAACTAAGTGGGGGGGTGTTTAAAACCCTCGTTAAGTCCTAGTTTTACCCTATTGGGTATGAAGAGGACTATTGGATCTTTTGGCATTACTTTTGATATAAGCAAGGGGAGAGTGTCACAAGAGTACACCACTAAGTTCAAAAAACAAGCCATTGTGTTGGGTATATCGCCCAAGAACCCAAATGTACTCCTCAAGTATCTGGGTGCTCTCCACAGTCATTTAATGTGTAAATATATTCTATTTAAACCTACAACTATTTATAAGGCCTTTGTGGAAGCATGATATCCAGTGATTGACAAGATCAAAGGATAACCAAATGGTTCCAAGAAGAAAGACAAGCAAGGCATTTCCAAGGATGGAAAGAAGAAGTGGAGAGGAAACAATAAGAAGACAATAGCCATTGCACATCAATGCAAGGATCTAATAAACTAATGTAACTATTGTAATATCAATGGTCATACCAAAGATAAGTGTTGGAAGTTACATCCAAATATTAATCCAAAAAATCACAAGAAGGAGGCCAAGAAGAAGAACATGCTAGCCATGGATTTAAGCAAGCATGTAGAGAGCAACTCAAATGTGGAAAAAAAAATTGTTGGCACTACAATGGAAGATGTGAACCTAAGTAACCTACATACCAAGAAATAGAAGGAGACGACTAAACTCTTCCATATCAAGATCCAAGTTAATAATAAAAAGGTAGATTCTCTATTTGATATTGGTTCATGGGCCAACCTCATAGTAGAGGATCTGGTATGTAAGCTTAGATTGACAATTCATGACCATCCTCTCCCATATCCATTGGGATGGGTAAATAAGGATGCAGAGCTCAAGGTGATCAAGCAATGTAAGATAAAATTTGTTATAAGTGTAAATTAGATTGATGAAATGGAGGTAGATGTAGTACTACTTAATATGGTTGGTGTAGTGTTTAGCATCCCTTACATGTACATGAGGGATGAGATATTCATGAGAAAACCAAACCAATACCACTTAATCAAGGATAGGAAGTCCTTCATCATTAATAATGATGGCGTCACTCCAGGCACCTACCTCAACAGGTCCCATGCCTGACCTCCCGGTCTTAAGGATCGTTCTAAATTACCCTCAAGCCGGAGTGGCTCCTTTGATTCTCCCCTGGAATCCTTATTAAGATTTGACCCACAGGTTTGTCTTGCTCGTTACAGCCCTTAGGCCTGAGCGCTTCTAGGTTCTCAACAGAAAATAACAATCGGGTTTCGGGGTTTTCCAATCCCTGATGTCACCAACACTTACTTCCTCGAATCCCCGATCTCCGATATCCCGATGCGCTTCCTTTTTGCTTCAGCCCCTCTTGGCTATGCTCCCAGTCCACATGACCCTGCCTTATATGACCACAATCCTATCTCTTATCAGGATTCGGGGTTTCAAGTGTCAATATGTATTGGGCCTCTTGTCCATGGGATCCCCGATTTCCCGACTCTCGATTTCTCGACAATTGACTTTTCCTTTTGAGGAATTTCTCGAAGGATTCAATCTCGGCCACACGTCCTCAAGGATGGACGATCCTCGCTGCTCCTCGCTATTTCGTGATTTGCGATTTCAAATACTCTGGTTGCCTTGTCTTCAGGATTCGCGAAACGCAGAATCCCGATATGTCGATTTGGCTTCCCTGTCGGGATTTCCCCCGATAGCCTCGATTTTTGCCATGCGTCCTCTAGAGATGAACGACCTTGATTTGCTCTCGGGGTATCTGCAACTTCAAATTCCCGATGCCTCGTTCTCTTGATTCCCGATTTCACGAATGCCGAAATCCCGATGACCACGCCTCTCGTCGGAACTTTCCTCCTCCCGTCCACGAAGCTTAACCTTCGTGCAACTCCCAATCAATCCAACAACCGAGGGGAATCTATGGGAAGATCCGATGGTCTACAATCCCCTGAGCTTGAAATTCGTATGCAATTGTAACCTCCTCGCTTCTCTGGCATATCTGACGGCTGGCGGGGTTTCGCTAATCCTCCCCACAGATTTCTGACCGTCGATTTCTTCCCTTCGATGATTTCTACGAAGGAAAACCAAGAACTCCTCCCTGGACTTATCCGCTTGCACTACAAACTTCTAATGTACCTCAATGTTTTCAAAGGCCTTACTCCTCCAAAGCTTCTCACAACTTCGAGGCTCCAAGAGGGTCCTTGCACGCACTCCTTGTGGCAACCTTCAGATACTTTCAAATATCTATGAACCCTTCGACTCTGCGCACACCTGCAGGAGCAGTCTTTCGATATTTTCCTTAGGTTCGCAACCCTGAGACCTCACTCGACCTGTGCACTCCTTGCACGGCTCATGTGCCCAAATGCACTCTGGGTGAATGAGGACAAGAGTTAAACTACCTGATCCCTTCGTCAATGCACTCCTTGTAGGAATCTCGTGCTCAGATAGAGAAACAATTGAAACTCATTCCTCTTACTCTTCCTCTCTCAGATTTCAAGCACTCAACAAGAAATCATTCATACATAGCATAAAATAAATTGCATGACAGAAAGAATAAACCATTCATAAATGTAACATTCAAAGATGCATACACTGAGAATAAGTAAACACCATGAGTCTGAATCACAACTTTCTTTTTATAAATTCAGAACTTCTGTACATGGAGTCTACTACACAACTCTCTGCTTCTCTTCTTCCTCTGCAATCATGCTAATGTTACAATACACACTGAGGGTGTCTATATCCCGTTTCCCCCTTTCTTTCTAAAACTGTCTAATCTAATATTCAATTTTACCTACCTATTTCATCTCAAAATAAATGCCTCTATCTACTTCAGACGAGAGCGGGACGCTCAAGGTCTGATTACAATATAAAAGTACGCCTCTCTTTACTATCACATTTAAGGTTGGCGCATTATCTTCGAGACAATTTTAAAATTTGTGCTGGGCTTGTCCAGTTGTCCTTCACTTCCGCACTGGCTCGCTTGATGTGGGCGATGCTCCTGCATCATACTCCCTCTCTTGAAAATCTTCATGGGCTCCTGTCCATGAGCTCACGTGTGGTTCATCCATGCCTCTGTATCTCTGCTTCATTCTCCCAGCTGGCATCTTCGACTGGATGGCCCTTCCACTTGACTAAATATTCGAAGTATTCTTTCCTTCTGGTCTTCTTGCCAATTCTTTTGTCTAGTATGCTTTCCATTTGTGGCATCTCTGCAACTGGCATCTGCTTTTTCCACTGAACCTATGACCATTCATCACTTGTTCCTGCTTCCTCAGCTTTGTATGGGTACAAATCTAAGACATTGAATATCGGAGAGATTTCGATCCCATCGGGTAATTCAATCTCATAAGCATTTTCTCCAATCTTCTTCAAGACCCTACATGGTCTGATCTTCTTCATCTTCAATTTATTATACATTCCTCTCGGGAACCTTTCCTTTCTTAGATGTGCCAAAATCAAGTCACCAACTTCGAATTGAAGTTGTCTTCTGTGTTGATCTGCTCTCCGCTTATACTCTTGACTTGAATTTTGCAACCGTTCCTTCACTTGGCTGTGAAGTTCCTTCATCGCTTCTGCGAAATCTTCTGCACTAGCGCTCCTAGTTGCATTCTGTTCTGAATCCCTCAATTCAGAAATTCCCCTCGGCTGTATGCCATAAACAATCTGAAATGGACTCTGTCCTGTACTTCTGTTCACTGAGTCGTTATACGCAAACTCTGCTTGCGGCAATATATTGTCCCAACTGTTGTGGTGCTCTGTCACCAAGCTTCTCAGCAAATCTCCCAGACTTCTGTTTACCACTTTTGTCTGTCCATCCATTTGAGGATGATAAGCCAAACTAAATAACAAGTTAGTTCTCAGCTTCTTCCATAAGGTCCTCCAAAAATGCCCTATGAACTTTGTGTCTCGATCCGAAACAATACTCCTTGGCAAGCCGTGAAGTCGAATGACTTCTTTGAAAAACAGGTTCGCGATGTGAGTCGCGTCACTGGTTTTTAGACATGGGATAAAGTGTGCCATCTTGGAAAATATATCCACCACCACAAAGATCAAATCAAATCCTTTTTGCGTCCTTGGCAACCCCAATATGAAATCCATGCTAATTTCATCCCACAGCTTCTCAAGTATGTGTAATGGTTGATAAAAACCTTCATTTTTCTTCGTTCCCTTCGAATGCTGGCAAATTATGCATCTATCTACAAATCTCTTGACCTCTGATCGCATCCCTAGCCAAAAGTATGATTCTCTCAGCTTTGCGAATGTTTTGTCATGACCGAAGTGTCTGGCCAATCCTCCACTGTGTTTCTCCTTCAGCATATTCTCCCTCATGGAGCAATTCGGAATACATAGTTGATTGCCCTTAAACAACAATCCTTCCTGGATCATGTATTCGGCCCATTTGCTGCTATCTTTGAGAACCGGATTCCCAACTGCTTCATACGCTTCCTTAAAGTCTGGGTCATCTGCGTACATGTCCCTGAGATCATCAAAACCCAATGTTTTGACTTTGAACTCCTGCAACAACAAACACTTCCTGCTCAAAGCGTCAATAACTTTGTTAGCAGTACCAGAAATGTGTTTAATTACAAAAGTGAAATTCTGCATATATTCTACCCATTTGACGTGTCTCTGATTCAACTTCTATTGTTGATTCACAAACTGCAGTGCATGGTTGTCACTGTATAAGACAAACTCTTTGGGAATTAAGTAATGTCTCCATTTCTTTAATGCCTGTACAATAGCATAAAATTCTTTATCATAAGCGGAGTATTTCACTTTCACTTCATTGAGCTTCTTGCTGAAGTATGCTATTGGTCTGTCTTCTTGACTCAAGACTGCCCCTATTGCAAACCTACTTGCATCGCATTTCACTTGAAATGTTTTTCAAAAATCCGGTAACACCAGAACAAGTTGTTCTGCGATCTTCCTCTTCAATAAATTGAAACTCTTTTCGGCTTCTTCTTTCCAGTGAAAATACTTGGGTCTTTTCTTCACTGTATCCATCATTGCTGCGCTAATTCCACTGAAATTCCTAATGAATTTTCGGTAGAAACTAGCCAATCCAAAACTTCTCACCTCAAAGATATTTTTTGGTGATGGCCAATTCTTGATCACTTCCACCTTATCTGGATCCATCCTCAACTCATTTGCCGAAATAACAAATCCCAAATAAATGAGCTCTGTCTTCATGAATGAGGAATTCTTCATGTTTATCAACAGCTTCTCCTACTGCAATTTCTGCATCACTGTAGCCAAATGCTTCAGATGCTCCGCTGTTGTTTTACTGAAAACCAGTATGTCATCCAAATACACAATGACAAATTTCCCGATGAACTCCTTCAGGACTTCGTTCATCAACCTCATGAAGGTACTTGGTGCATTTGTTAAGACAAATGGCATAACAAGCCATTCATACAACCCTTCGTTGGTTTTTAAGGTTGTCTTCCATTCATCACCCTCTCTCATGCAAATCTGATGATAGGCGCTTTTCAAATCAATCTTTGAAAAGAATTTTGCTCCACTTAAGCAATCCATCAAATCATCCATTCTTGGCAATGGAAATCTGTACCTGATGGTTATCTTGTTAATGGCTCTCGATTCAGTACACATCCTCCAGCCTCCATCTTTATTCGGACTGAGTATTGTTGGAACAACACATGGACTCAATCTTTCTCTGACCAAACCTTTGTCTAACAACTCCTGGACTTGTATTTTGACCTCTTCATTCTCTTGCGGCGTCAATCTGTACGCAGTTTTGTTTGGAAAACTAGCTCCTGGTATGAGATCAATATGATGACTCACACTTCTGATCGGTGGCAACAAATGAGGTAATTCGTCCACTACAATGTCAGTGAACTCTTCCAACAGTTCCTGAACCTCCTCTGGTAAATCATCCACTCTTGTGCTAGTCATAACAATCCTCAGCTTCCTGACCACAATGAATTGTGGATCCTCCTTCTTCTTAACCTCGGTAAGGAGTTCCTTCCCACTAATGAGAAGTACTGTGTTTCTTACTTCCGGTTTCACCTCCTTATCCTTGATTGGAAGAAACATGTGTGTCCTCTCATTCTTCTCTAGGGTGTATGTGTTCATTCGCCCATCATGAATCACATTTCTGTCATATTTCCATGGTCTACCCAGTAATAGATGAAAAACATCCATAGGAATGACATCACATAATATCTTATCATTATATCCTCCTATCTTAAATTCAACTAAACACTGTTTGGTGACATTTACCTGATGTCCTTTTTGTAGCCATGAAACTTTATATGGACTTGGATGATCAGTCGTTTCTAGCTCCATATTTTTTACCATCTCGGTTGAAACGAGATTGTCTGTGCTACCACTGTCCACAATGACCTTGCATACCCTATCCTTGGTCTTGCAAGCAGTCCTGAAAAGTCTGGTCCTTTGGACTGAACTTTCCACCTCTTTCTCTGGTGTCAAAAGGACTTTTCGCATCATTAGCGATCTTCCACCTTCAACGTCTTCTGCCTCAACATCTCACCTTTGTGCCTCGGTGATGTGAGTTTCTCCAGTTTATTTCTTTTTCTCTGGACACTCGTAAGACTTGTGCCTATTCTTTCCACATGTGAAGCATGTTATTACTCCACCTCTTCCCCTTCCTCTACCTCTAGTACGAGGAAAAGTGTTGTTGTCAACATAATCTCCTCTCTGCTCAGTATGTTGTCCTCTCTATTCAGCATATCACCCTCGCTGTGAGGTTCCACCTCTCTATGTCCATGTCTGAGGTTTCTTCCAGTCGTCCCTGGGCTTCTGGGTTCTTTCCTAGGCAACTGATTTGCCTCTGGGATGACTTCTGCCTCTGCCCCTCTGAATCTTCTTTCGGCTCATCTTATCTTTAGCTTTCAGAGCCATCTGATAAGCATCTTCCACCATTCGGATGGTCACCATACTCATTTCATCCTAAATCTCATATCTCAGGCCATTCATATACCTGGCCACTTTTTCGTCATTGATTTCATGATGACCTGCCCTGATATTCAACATGTAAAACTCTTCAGTATATTCCTTCACTGACATCATCTTCTGTCTCAGGTTTTGCATCCTCATGAACATAAAAATTTGATAGTCCCTAGGAATGAATTTTGCCTTCATCTTTGCAATCATCCTGTCCCAGCTCTTAATTTTTTGCTTGCCATGGAAACGCCTATCCGCTTGTAGTTCATCCCACCACAATGTTGCATGTCCTTTTAATCTCGTGACGACATGCTTGACCTTCTTGTCCTCTTCGATATCTTCATAGTCAAAGTAGGTGTCCAGAGCTCTAATCCAATCTAGAAGCTCTTCTACATCCAGATTTCCCTCATAAACTGGAATGTCCATCTTTGCCTTTGCACCTATTCTTGCAACAGCTTTAAGTAAGCGCTCATTTGCTGCATCTTCTGCCGTGACTTCCTCTTCTCCATGTCTAGCATCATCTTCATTTTCGGACTCACTGATATCTCCTACATCAGCTGTGCGTTTTTTTCTTATCTCCATGTCCACAAGTCTGGCACGTATGTTATGCATATCTCTTTCTACTTCTGGATTCTGCACTTGCCTACCCCTTCCTCTGGACATCTCCCTTTCCTCTTTCGGATCTGGTGATTGTCTATCTCTTCTCCTCGGCGGCATGGTGAATTCTCCTTTTCCCTGCTACAGAAAGAAAATAAACTTTTATGTGCTCTGATACCACTTGATGGCGTCACTCCAGGCACCTACCTTAGCAGGTCCCGCGCCTGACCTCCCGGTCTTAAGGATCGTTCTAAATTACCCTCGAGTCAGAGTGGCTCCTTTGATTCTCCCCTAGAATCCTTATTAATATTTGACCCACAGGTATATCCTGCTCGTTACAACCCTTAGGCCTGAGAGCTTCTCCGTTCTCAACAGAAAATAACAATCGGGTTTCGGGGTTTTCCAATCCCCGATGTCACTAACACTTACTTCCTCGAATCCCCGATCTCTGATATCTCGATGCGCTTCCTTTTTTCTTCAGCCCCTCCTGGCTATGCTCCCAGTCCACACGACCCTGCCTTATATGACCACAATCCTATCTCTTATCGGGATTCGGGGTTTCGAGTGTCAATATGTATTGGGCCTCTTGTCCACGGGATCCCCGATTTCCCGACTCTCGATTTCCCGACAATTGACTTTTCCTTTCGGGGAATTTCCCGAAGGCTTCGATCTTGACCACACGTCCTCAAGGATGGACGGTCCTCGCTGCTCCTCGCTATTTCATGATTCGCGATTTCAAATGCTCTGGTTGCCTTGTCTTCAGGATTCGCGAAACGCAGAATCCCGATATGTCGATTTGGCTTCCCTGTCGGGATTTACCCCGATAGCCTCGATTGTCGCCACACGTCCTCTAGAGATGAACAACCCTGATTTTCTCTTGGGGTCTCTTCAACTTCAAATTCTCGATGCCTCGTTCTCGTGATTCCCGATTTCGTGAATGTCAAAATCCCGATGACCACGCCTCTCGTCGGAACTTTCCTCCTCCCGTCCACGAAGCTTAACCTTTGTGCAACTCCCAGTCAATCCAACGACTGAAGGGTATCTATGGGTAGATCCAACGGTCCACAATCCCCTGAGCTTGAACTCCGGATGCAACTGTAACCTCCTCACTTCTCTGGCATATCTGACGGATGGCGGGGTTTCGCTAATCCTCCCCACAGATTCCTGACTGTCAATTTCTTCCCTTCGATGACTTCTACGAAGGAAAACCAAGAACTCCTCCCTGGACTTATCCGCTTGCACTACAAACTTCTAATGTCCCTCAATGTTTTCAAAGGCCTTAATCCTCCAGAGCTTCTCACAACTTCGAGCCTCAAAGAGGGTCCTTGCATGCACTTCTTGCGGCAACCTTCAGATACTTTCAAATATCTGAGAACCCTTCGACTCTGCGCACACCTGCAACAATAGTCTTTCGATATTTTGCTCAGGTTCGCAACCCTGATACCTCACTCGACCTGTGCACTCCTTGCATGGCTCCTGTGCCCAAATGCACTCTAGGTGCACGAGGACAAGATTCAAACTACCTGAGCCCTTCGTCAACGCACTCCTTGCGGACGACTTCAACTGCACTCCTTGCAGGAATCTCGTGCGCAGATAGAGAAACAATTGAAACTCATTCCTCTTACTCTTCCTCTCTCATATTTCAAACACTCAACAAGAAATCATTCATACATAGCATAAAAGCAATTGCATGACAGAAAGAATAAACCATTCATAAACGTAACATTCAAAGATGCATACACTGAGAATAAGTAAACACCATGAGTCTGAATCACAACTTTCTTTTTATAAATTCAGAACTTCTATACATGGAGTCTACTACACAACTCTCTGCTTCTCTTCTTCCTCTGCAGTCATGCTAATGTTACAATACACAATGAGGGTATCTATATCCCGTTTCCCCCTTTCTTCTAAAATTGTCTAATCTAATATTCAATTTTACCTACCTATTTCATCTCAACATAAATGCCTCTATCTACTTCAGATGAGAGCGGGACGCTCAAGGTCTGATTACAATATAAAAGTATGCCTCTCTTTACTATCACATTTAAGGTTGGCACATTATCTTCGATACAATTTTAAAATTTGTGTTGGGTTTTTCCAACTGTCCTTCACTTCCGCGCTGACTCGCTTGGTGTGGGCGATGCTCCTGCATCAAATAAGCACACAGGTAAATCCAAAATCTCTCTAGTAAGTGTTAACCGAGCCAAGAAATCGATTAGCTCAAGTAGGAAATTTTCATTACTCTTCTTAAGGTATAATCAACAAGGAGATCAATAGGCAAAAGTAAAGGCATCACTAGAGGTATGTAGAAAAGAGAAAAAACACTAGTTGCAATAGCTTTTATTGGTGTGTAAAGAAGTTTTCTAGGAGCCTAAAATATTATCGACCAAGAGGGAGGTGGAGTATGAGATATAGTTCTTTCCATACTCCCCATTGCCAAACATAGCACTATACAAACAATCCATACTGGAGGTGGATGAAGTCAAGAAATAGTTGTGGAAACTATTGTTGAATCATGGAGTAATTAGACCAAGCAACTCACCTTATCGATCACCTATCATTATAGTGTCCAAGAAGGATGGGGCTTCAAAAATGTCTATTAACTAAAAAGTTTTGAATAAGATAAACCTAAAGAATCAATACCCTCTACTCGGGATCTATGACTTTCTAGATCAATTATAACATGAAAAGTACTTCACCAAGTTGGATCTCAAATCAATATACCAGTAGGTACAAGTAAAATAATAAGACACCTAGAAACCACCTTCAAGACGAGGTAAGGATTATATGAATCATTGGTAATGTGTTTTGGTTTATGTAATGCACCAACTACTTTCATGTGTTTGATTAATGATGTATTTGTTGTAAATTTGGTTGTCATTGATGTCAACCTTGATAAATAGGTGAAGTATCATTGATGGATTGGTTTGAGAAGCATTGTCAATATTGGACATATTTTTATGAAGGTGACTTGAATGTCAAACATTGTCAATATTGGACATAATGTTATGAAGGTTGGACATAATGTTATGAAGGTGACTTGAATGTCAAGCATTGTCAATATTGGACATAATGTTATGAAGATGACTTGAATATCAGTAGAAAGATAGTATTGACTAGTATATTGTATGAAGGTGACTTGAGTGTCAAGCATTGTCAATATTGGACATAATGTTATGAACATGACTTGAATATCAATAGAAATATAGTATTGACTAATATATGGTATGAGCTTCATAAACTCATCCTATATTGTATAAGGTTGAGATTGTGTCATTAACATCCATGCACAAAAGAAGAAATTGTGAAGAAACTGTCCAGATATAAAGGGTAATTGGATAATTCAATATGGATCCATACAAATCACAAATAAAGAAGTTAATAAGACATGGTTCATTAAAAGTGATTCATAAAATATCAATTGAAGAAGAGTCCATAGATGAGACAGAATGCCAATGGTGGATGTTTGGTGAGGAAGCATTGACACCATCGAGTCACAAGTTGAGTCAATTCAAACAACAATAAGGTCGACTATCTAGAACTCGATTGACTGCAAGATTATTCAAAGACAATTCAACCAACTACAAGACTGCATATTGACGGAAGTTGGATAATTCAAGTCGATCAATTTCAAGACGAGTCGAAGAAAAGTCAACCAGCTGAAGGTCAAAGTCAAAGGACAATTGAGTTGGGAAATATAAGTCAACCAAAGCAAGTCAAGATGACCAAAGTCGAATTTCTCAAGTTAGTTTTCTTCCGAGTCGAGTTGATCCAAGAAAGAAGTAACCTAAAGGTAGAAGTCAAAGAAAAATTAAATACAAATCAGGTGAAGAATGAAGAAAGATGGGTCGACTAGAATTGAAATACTCAAGTTGAAATTTCTCCTAGTTGAGTCGACCAAAATATGTTTGTCGGTCGAATGAGGAAGCAAATGCAGAAAAGGGTGAGACCAAGTCAAATATTTAGTGACTAGCAGTTGAGAGGGAATTGATTTTAATATAACCATCAAGTAAAATTTTTATAAGTTGAGTTTAAATAATCACCAACAAAGGAGATATATGGAGGTCAATTTAGACATTCACGAAAAGGTAATATGTACTGAAGTCAATCTACCATCTGGCGATGAAAGGAAAATATGGGCAAGTTGATTTCAAAGAACCGCCTGTATCGGCCACCTCGCACACTTTCCGGGGAAATTCACACTTGTTGCCTAATTGGGCATGCTCTACAAAAAACCCATGTCGTAGAATTTTAAAATTTGTTTCCATCAATCTAGAATATTCATACGAAAATCATTGCCTAAATTGGTGTATGAAAATTAATTAATAAAAGTAACCATTTGTGTTAATTAAATGAAGGGGTGCAATTTTTCATTTCAAAAGGACACATTGTTTCAAAGTGGCACCTTTTGGAGGACTATATAAGTAAATGAATATGAAGGGAAGTGTGTGTGTGTNTATATATATATATATATATATATATATATATATATATATATATATATATATATATATATATATATATATATATATATATATATAATGGATTGAATGAAAGCTCATTCTATTAGCTTAGTGCTTATTTAGAAGTTGAGTCTTGTCATGAGGATTGGATTCCTCACATCTCAGTTGGATATGAGATCAATAAGATGGGTCTTGTATCAGAGAGTTGGATCTCTCATATTCAGTTAAAGTTGAATATATTAAAGGATTGATTTTATATGTATTCATTCAAGTTCAATAAATAAAAGAATGTTATTTTATCTACTTCACACAGTTTGTGTTATACATGTTTATGAATTTAATTGAATTTGTTAGCAACATTTCTTGTCTTGGGCGCAAGAGTACCCAGGTCTGCGGGTTGAATGAGAGGCGCCCAAGCACATCACGTAAAGCCCCATTTCAGGCTAAAAATCAAGTGAGCGAGTGAAATTATGTTGTCAACGGCCCAAGGAGTAGATCGACGGCCGGCGGGAAATCGCGGTTAGCGGAGTTGCGTCGGGATTAGCGTGATGGGTATCGTCTATATTACATGCAAGAAAGGATATAAGTCATCCATCTGAAGGATGCATGGCGCGAGATCTATTCATGTCGGCATTTCGGCATTCGGGAGTTCGAAGGGTGAGGGTTTCACGTCGTTCTACATCGTGAAACCCCAAACCCCGAAACGTCGATAAGAGCCTTTGAAACTAAGCCTATGGTCCTAGCACCTGGTCACGTCCACCATCAGCATCCTTGCCAAGAATGCCACATCTTCCACCTCTCATCCTGTGAACCGTTCGGCTGGTCCAAATGGCCCCTCGAGAAGACCTCCACGATCCTAAGAAGGCAGTTATTGAAGTTGTTGGAGGTGGTTAGACATCGTCTCCGCCATAAATGGAAAGTCTGGTGAAGGACTAAAAGCTTGTCGATTCACCTGCAGGACAGTCAAGAGTCCGATTGTGTCTGTCAATACGCACGATCGCCAGAAGACATGCAGACACAATGTTTTAATTGCAGTGTCTCGTTTTCGCTGCTGTGGTTTGTTTTGAGTATATGTAGGCGTTGTCGCCATTTTTGTAAATGATCGATGGTAGAGCGAAGCTCCCGATTGTAATGTTTTAAAAGACACTCTAGTTCTCTGGTTATGCATCTGTATGTAAGATTTCTTGTTTAATGAAAGAAAGTTTCCTTATTCCATCTAGTTTTCATCTCATACTGAGGGAGTTCATGATTGACAGATTCACATGAATTATTGCAGTTGTGTCACGATAAAGGATTTATTGTGGCGTTATTGTATTCCCTGGTTTTCTGCGTTTGAATGTAAGAAGATCACGCATTCAAATGCATTCTCCTACAGTCTGCTAGAAACTCGATGTTGACAACAGACCTTTGCATTTCTCCGATACAAGTCTTCCCCCTTCTCACCCTTACTACAACTCACTGTCTGGAGTATGTCTAAGACCTCACTCGCCCATGCATGTCTGGCCTAGTTTCGGAGTTGAAACATTATCATCTGAGTTTACTTCCATTCGATCACCCCTTTCATACAAAAATCGTGACATAAAAACTAATGGGCGTCGGGCTCTGCTCCTGCAAGAAATCCGGGAGTGACTTCCGACGCTAACAGAATTGCATATATATTATTCAATTAATTTAGTTAATCTATGAAAGTGTGAAAAGTAGCCAAAAGTTCCAGACACTGATTCACCCCCCCCCCTCACAGTGTCAGTGTGTGTTTTCAACAGTATTGCATCCCTTTCTAGATTCATTTGTAGTACGATGCTGGGATGATATATTGATTTTTAGCTCTACCTAGGAAGAGCATATATCACATCTCATGTAGGTGTTAGAGACCTTGAAAAAGAATCAACTACTGGAAAACCTTAAGAAATGTGAATTTCTTCAGCAATCCTTTGTGTACTTAGGGCATGTGATTGATGGAGGGGAAGTCAAAATTGATCCTACAAAGATAGAGGCCATCATCAAGTGGCTAACTCCCACCAATTTCATTGAATTTAGGATATTTTGTGAGTAGGCAATACCTTCATAAGTTTATAGGATCATTTTTAGTTGTGATTGCACCATTGCATGCCATAATAGTTAGCGATAAGAGTTTCTAGTGGGGATATAATATATAGAAGGATTTTGAAGAGATGAAATGAAAGATTAGGTAAGCACAAGTTCTCACATTCCCTAATTTGTGAAATCCCTTCGAAGTGGAGATTAGTGCAAGTGACTATGTTGTGGGAATGGTCTTGAGACAAGGAAGTAAGCCAATATGATATCATTTTCAAATGTTCCATATCAAATTCATGCATTTCCCTACATATGACAAGGAACTATATGCTTTGGTTCAAGATATTAAGAAATGGAAGCATTGTCTAATGGGAAAGGAAACCATCACCCACATTGATCACCAACCACTACAATATTTGCAAGCCCATTGTAAGATTCAACAAACAAGACACTACAAATGAATGAGGTTTTACAAAAATTCTATCTTATCATCAAATATAAGAAGGGTGGTACTATTAATTTGGTAGACATGCTTTCAAGGCCACCCACACTCAAGATCACAACTTTGGATACTCTTATTCTAGATCCTTTCACCCATAATGCATACAAAGAGGAATACACAAAATACGAGGAATTCAAGGAGGTGTTTTAGTAGCTACAAGTTTGTGAAGAAGAAGCTAATAGCAAGGATAAGTACCATCTCCAAGATGGGTTTCTCTACAATCTAGATAAGCTATGATTTCCTAAAGAAGAAATATTACAACTTATCAAAGAGGCTCACACCTCCAAAGCTACAAGGCATTTTGTTGTTAGGAGATTAAATGGTCAACTTACATAGGTACGTGCATTAGCCTAGACCATAAGAAGATGTAGCACAATTTATCATAGGATGCATACTTTATTGTACCAAGAAACCTAATAATAGGAAGCAAGGTTTATACCATATGTTACTTGTACCTACTAGACCATGGGAGAGCATCTCCCTATATTTTTTAGGTGGTTTTCCAAGAACCAACTAGGGACATGACTATATATTTGTGGTAATGGATAAGTTTACTAAAATTTTCATTCTCAAGCCTTGTAAAAATAACATCAAGGGAAAATATGCAACAATCATGTTCTTTGAAAAGCCCTAGGTACAATTTTGGATTCTAAGGAGCATCATCTTAGACAAAGATACCAAATTTCTCAGTGCCTTTTGGACTACACTTCGCAAGAAAATGGACACCAAGTTGAAGAGAACTACAACTTTCCATCCACAAATGGATGGGTACGAAAAAGTAGTGAACATGACATTAGTATAGCTTTTGAGGGGTACAATCAGAAGCATCCAAGGTCCTGGGACAAAAAATTGATTTATGTTTAACACTCTTATAACAGAGTAGTCCATGCTTCCACTACTAAGTCCCCTTTTCATACTTGTTTTTGATATTTTCCAACCTTCACCTATATATTTTTCATATGACCATCAAGGAGTATCCAAGAAATATGCCACATGAGAAGCATTAAAGATTGAAAAATTCATTGACAAGATTAGGTAGATCCATTTTCAAGTACATGAGACATTGAAGAAGACACAAGAAAATTACAAGGCCCAACATGATCATCACAAAATTGAGAATACATTCAAGGTTAGAGACTTAGTCTAGTTGCATATGAACAAGGAAAGGCTATAGGGTTCTAGTAAGAAGATTAAGGCTTTGTGGTATGGTCATTTTGAACTATTAGAGAAGGTTGGAAATAATTCCTATAGACTTAGTCTACCTCCATATATACACATTTACTCAACATTGAATGTGTAAAATCGGAAATTTAATGAGACTTCCGTGTTAGAACAAGAAAGTGATGGGAAAATCTCACCTACCATAGAGGACTTAGAACCAAAATCCTAGACAAAGTAAGTAGAGGATACAACTTTATAGAAGAAGTTCAAAACAACTAGAAGAGGGAAACATGAACTCTTGCAGGTTAGGTTGAATGAATAGATTCCAAGAAAAGTCAAATGGTACTCCAAGGAGAAGGTAGAGGAAAAAATGTCCTCACCTCCTTCAATAAAATATTTTGGGGACCAAAATCCTCCCAAAACAAGGAGGTATGATCTGAAATGAATCACTATATATTTTGTCATTTAATAAGGTACTTTCTAAGTGGAAAAATTAGGGCTATTGAGTTTTAGGGCCCATTTGAGTGGCTAGTCCTATTTTGGTGATTTGTGATCCTAAACATTTTAGAGCTCATTTGGGGCATCAAACAACCTTTTTATCTTATTAACATTCAATTATGCAGTTAAAAATTTAATGAAAAAATAAAAAGATGTTATGGTATTAATATTTAATCATGAAGTTAAAAAATTTAAGGAAGAAATAGAAATGAACTTTCTCTACTAAAAATAAAAATTGAAAGATTATTAATATAATAGTAAAAATATTTTAATAATTATCAATTAAAAAAATTGAAATACATGGATGTAATTTTTCATTAAATGAATAAAATAAATATTTTTTAATAGTATAATTAAATAAATATTAAAAATATTATATATATATATATATATATATATATATAAGTTATGGTATTAATATTAACAAGATTACATATTGACATACAAAGAAGTTCAACAATTTCACTTCCCCATAGATCATGACAATCTGTGGGGGTAAGTCTCAAAAAGCCAAAACTATTGTCTGTTCCTAAGGGGAAACTAGACCTTAACCAGACTATAAATGGCATACTTATCACTGGAAATGCCATACTTATAAAGGTTATGAAAGTAGTTACATAAAGTTGGCTTTGGGAACCCAAAAAACATAAAAACAGAGCAAGAAATCATAAAACAGAGATATAAAATAGTCACTTGATATGGTGTGGGTCGGTGAGGTCCATTATCACATTACCTTTAGCAAGCTGAGAAGTCCTTGCTTTAGCATATTTATTGGCAAGAGGGGTGAATATGCCTCCTTGACGATTATCTAACCATGTTACAACCTATGACACATAAGCACACTAAATCTCCAGCGCCTCCTTTCTATTTTTGAGATGGAAAAATTCTTGCTCCTTGGGGAGCATTCCTATGGCCACCATAGTATTGGTGTGTCAGTATAACTCCAAGGTTCAAAAAAACTTTGAGTTGTGGGTCTTGGTGCATCCCAAATCTGGGATGAAGCCTCACAGTTGTGCGTCTACATCCTCACCCTCCTGAAACTGCCTAATTTGTTTAACTTCCTCCCCGAGCTTGGCCATTTTGTCTTTTTCCTCCTCAGGGACATACTCCTCATAAAATTTTGGTGCATCGATAGTTAATTTAGAAGCTCAAGAGGGCCAAACAGAAGGGGGGAGAGATGGCTTGCAACCTCTGGGAGCCATATTTACCCTGCAAACCTGCAAAGCAAGAGAGAAATACTAAGAGCAAGGGCTTGAGAACCAAAATGAAAGCAAAGAAGACTCTAAACAAAGTTGGGAGGGAGCCAATTGGGGTCTTTGCCTCTGAGCCAAGCCTTTGAATTTATAGCCAGGGACCAACAATAATTCCACTCAGCCTCCAAAGTCCACATATTCATTGTTGAGTGTGAGAGTATCACTATCATAATGTGACTCTGGAAACCTCCCTTCATGGCTACTATCATTCCCCGACCTATAAATAACGTAACCTTCCTCAAGTTCATGCTCGAGTGAGGGAGAAATGAAGCCAAGATCAAGCCTTGTCTACTTATCTTTCCCTTCCCTGCCATCAAATGGTGAAGTGATGTCGACATGACCCAAGTTAGTGTATTGATTGCAACCGTTGCCTAAAGCTAATCTCCCCTACTTTCATAATAGTTGTCAAACACCCTGTCCAAAAAATATACATCTAATTATTAATAGAAATAACCTTTAAAATTTATTTTCTAAAAATAATATTATAATTTAATTCTTAATTTCTAATAAAAACAATTGTTGCTCAGTATTATTAGAATTCGGCAAATCAATTATTGTAGAAATCATAAATTTGTGTTCTTTAAATCACGTTTTTGAATGTATAAATGGATTCACTACCTTCAAAAATACCAAAACACTAGGAATATATAATATCAACCACTGAAATATGCAATTTCATCTATATTTCTGACATAATTTTTAACAAAACTCATTCGAAAAAAATACAGTCATCTCTTTAAAAATGCAGCTAGTTAAAATTTTCAAAATAAAAGTTTATTAAAAAAAATTCATTAAAGATGAAGAGGGGTTCACTTCAAAACATGAATATCAATGATATTAATTTATTAATAAGGTTTCAATGAGGTATTAATTGAAGTGATTATTTTAAGAAGTGTTGGCACACAGGGGCACACAGGGGTTCAATGCTTCAACAATGCACCAACAAAACCCTAACTATCGACCCTTTCGGCAACACCTGCGAAGCAGATGAAGTCTCACCCAAGGTAGAGGCAGGGGGGTTGCAGGACTCGGGTGTCTACAATCGAGCTGGGACACAGATATGTGATTATAATACCTTAACAAAGCACTTAGCCTATAACATTCATTAATCTTTAACCCTTATTCACATCGCAAGTTAACCCTATTTGTAGATCAGCGCAGTAGAAATCAAGATCTAATAAATCTAAGCACTTAGCATTAGTTTAGATCTAACATTCATTCACATCATAAAGCACTAAGCATTCATAGATCTATATATCATACATCAAGAACAGTGCACTAAGAAAATAGATACATAAACACCATGAATAACATTGCACAAAGCACATCAACATAGGATATACATGGTTTACCCCAGTGTTGGGCTACGTCCACCGACTCTTCTTCTTCTTTATTATTCTTCTTCAATCTTCTTATAGACACTGAGCCACAGAGATTACTCCGCACTAGACATATGATCTGCGCATAGCACACTAGATCCACCTTCCTCAAAATCAGGTCACAGCACAAAGCCTTACACAGTCTGCGCACAAAGCACTTACAAAACGCTCGCACTTACCTCTACAAGCTTCAACACATTCTTGCACAGAGCCAACTAGCCAAGCACTAAGTCGATTAATGACTAGTAATCAACCAACTCAACTCAACTCAACTCTCTTACTTACATCACCTAGCTACTTATTTATACATTACAAAAATGGGCCTAAGCATGGGTAAACCCATGGGCCGACATCCCATACACGTTACATAAACCCTAAAAGCCCCAAAAATCCCGCAAAATGGGTGGAATACTGCAATCTCCACTTTGCATGGGTGCTCCATATTCGACCAGCCTATCAAAGTCCCAAAAATGGTCAAACATGACCAGTGTTTCCTCAAAACCTGGTCAAGGGTCAACAAGAACAAAAGCGTATGGAAAATTCTAGAAGAGAAAACCCTAACTACTTCAAGAAGTTAGAGGAGCATATTTTAAAAAGCAAGAGAAGACTCCATCAAACGGTTAGAAGCATGAAATTAGAATATTGAAATAGAAGGGTCCAACAATCAACATGCAACCAATTTTTTGATCAACAAATGGATATCTTCATCTTCTCCATTCTTTTTTTTCTTCTACACTACTTTATCAAGGCTTTATGTTTGTATTTATGAACTAAACATAAGGCTCAGTTCTTGAGTGTGTTTCTTGTATTATTCCAAGACTTGATCTATATAAGATCATGGAGTATTTACATCCATATATGTGACTATCATATGTAAGCCAAGATTGTCTCTTGGATTCATTGAGATTTAGTCTTTGTATTTGACAAGCTTCATTTCTGAACACTTAGTAAATTGGTTATTTGAGATGTTTTGTATTGTTGAATAACTTTTATGAATAAAACTCCACAGAGAACTACTTTGGGGTTTTACTTTAATTAATTCTCAAATATTTGGGTCTCTAAGCATGAAATTTTTTAAGTATTCTCATCAAATTCTTTCAATTATGAATGCATAACTCATTTAAAGTTCTCTGAAATGATCCAAACTATTTCATCATTTTTCTTGTGAGAAGATATTGATGTATCCACTACTTTCATGTGATTTAGAGGGTTGCATAAATGATGTTGAGTATACATATATTATGATATTGGAGCCTTTCTTCATTATTTTTATTGTTAAGAAGTTACTTATTGCATATAAAGAGAAAATTTGGTTATCAAGAACCATTCTATGTATAAATCAAAGAAATAAAGATCTGGGGTTTGATGTCTAGCATTCTCCCTAATCTAAGATATTCAAGATATATATTTGAGCCAAAGAGGAGTACCACCTCTATAAAAACACAGGGGGATTCATATCTTCATGAGGTTGTTGTTTGGACCTTAACAAATCTAGACATCAACATTTTGGCGACCATACTAGGGATCAATTTATTTTCAAGATATATGAGGTTTTGTTTCAGATTTGATTAAAGAACCAGAATCTCCATGGTTCAAAGTTTCAAGAAGAAAATTCAAAAATATTATTTCTTGTTCTAGATGCAAGGGATTTATAAAAAGATTATTCGAAAATATTTGGATGACCTCAAAAAGAGCTAAGAACAATCAAATATTCAGGAGGATGAACTCCTTGGTGATTCCATTGAAAGAACACTCAAATTCCCTGGAAACTCCATTGAAAGGATTCAAGAATCTCAAGAAGAACTATATTATGACTCCTTTGAGGAGCTTCTTTCATGTCATGATGTTGCTTTACCTTCTTCAACTATCCCACCAATGGATTTACAAGATTCAACAAAGGGAAGAGTTATCCAAATAGGGAGGCAATTGCATAGAATCCCTTTAAATCTACATAAGTATATTTTTAGATGCTTGATATTCTTATTGAAAAATTTTCCACGTTCTTTGAAAATACTTCAGAAGATGCAGAGCAACACTTGTTTAGATACAAAAGTACATGTGATGTTTTCAACCTCATTGAAGACAATGTTACATGTCGATTATTTTTACAAACTCTGCATGGGGATGCTATTGAATGGTACAATTCTTTGTTTCCTAGGACCATTACCAGTTGGGATTCATTGGAAACTTCATTTGCTGAAAAAATTTCCCACCCACCTTCTCCCATATGGACACAAGACAAGAATATTTCAGCCAACATACTTATGTGGAAAATCTTGCAACAGGTGATGAAAATCCACTAGAACATTGGAAGGAAGAAGAATTGGTGAAGGAAATTAATCTTGAGAACAATGATGGGAAACACTGTCATTCCATAAAGAAGAATGATTTCAAGAGATTGCCAGTGTATCAAGAATATTGAATGTGGTTAGTAATTGGGAGAAAGATGAAAGAATTTTCAGATTGGAAACTCCTTATCCAATCAAAGACAACAACATTCTTGAGCAACCAAGAATTTATTTCATTGAAACATGGTTCCAAAGCATTGTTTGCCAAGAAATGCAATTATATTTTGTTTACATCTAGTTCAATTTTTCCTCGACACACTTTGGACATGCCCCTGATCCTTTGGTACTAGCCTTGATATGTTTCCTAGTTCTTTAGTTCATTCCACAGATCATTTGGATGCTTGAATGGATTTATTGGAACTCTACCTACACCTAAAATTGTCAATTTCCTCCAAGTAGGATAGGGTAGGTAGATCTTCTTTGTACATAGTTTGCTTATTCGGTCAAAGTTTTGCGCAATAAATTAGTTGCTAAGCGGAGGTGATATTTGAAGATAACTTCATAGAGGAATAATTACAATAATTGAAGATGACTCCATATCCCAATGGAGAAGGAAACTAGTCTTCAAATTCTGGTGTTCTCAACAACCCACAGGGGGTCAATGTCTCGCAATGGAGCCAGTTGTTGATAATAAAAAATGTGTTCACTTTGATTTCCCACTCTTGGAATATATATATCAAAAGAGAAAATTTCAAACGATTATAATTTCATGGAATATCCCTCAGTCTCAGCTTCATCACACATTTTTTGGATTCAAAATCTGAGTTTGTATGCTCAAGATATCTAGGTTTTCATCTAACCACCCAAAGAGAATTTATTTCATGTGCCACAAAGCCAAGATTTTCTTGGAAACATGATTATTGTCTTTGAACCACATTTTTCAATTCTTGGAACCATTCATAATTTCTTGGAACCATGTCCATTTTTTTACTCTACCACTCTTCCAGCACTTAGTTTTATTTATTTCCTCTCCTCGCTTATAATTTCCCCCACACTTAGTTTTATTTTCATTTTCCCCACTCTCCTACACTACTTATCCCTCCGCTTAACCCCACTTCACTTCACCATATTTCACTCTCCCCCACCACCGTGGGATTTCCTCGCTCCCTTATTTCTCCCCTCCTTTTTCCATTTGTCTGCTTCTCCTCACATAGAATTTTTCTTAATCCCCCTTATTCCTCCATTCCTCCTTCTCTGCCACCCTCATCCCCCCCCCACCACCCCACATCACCTTATCTCACTCCCTTAATCTGCAACCCTCATCTCCCCCCCCGTCGCCCCCAACGTCACTCTCACTTCACCCCTCTCTCATTCTCCCGATTCCCTTAACTTAGCCATTTTACTATGTTTTATGCCTCCAACCATTTGATGACATGTGACATTCAACCATTTATGAAACATGGAAGATAATAACCTCATTAAATGTGGCAGTCTTGATATCCAATCACAATGTGACATGTGGTGATGATGTGGATGTTGACTCATTGTTGACTGGGTGCTTGGTGGATGATCACTGGGCAATCAAAATTTTAATTATTTCATTAATTTTCTAAGGGGTTGAATCTACAAGTTTCCATAGTCTACATTTGCTTCACATGAAATGAATTGAGTCTTTTTCTTTATAAAGACTAAAAATCAAGCACCACAAATGCATGTGGGATATCTATTGAAAAGGAAAAGTCTAATTTTTAAATGGAAAAGTCGAATTTGAAATAAGGGCTAAGATTAACCCATGAGTTGAATGGATGGGTGTTGAGCAACGACTTTCCAAGAGTCATAACTTGAGATATGAGAGTCATATTTGGACGTAGTTCGACGAGGAACATGATGGAATAGGTTTCAAGAGCTGGAATTGGTCTGGATGCTCTCAGAAATTAAAATAATAGTCAAATATATTTCCATGCTTTGCTGATAAATATGTTTGATACCTCGACTTCACGAGCTTATATCTTGAGATCGAGAACTCAAAATATCGCTCATAAAAACTCATTGGAAATATTAGGTGATGGATATTGCATCTAAAATGGTTTCCATGGCTGAAAATTTAAATATCTTACCCATAAAATTAAAATGCAGTCATCTCTTTAAAAAGCTAGCCAATTAAAATTTTCAAAATAAAAGTTTATTAAAATGTTTTTATTAAAGATGAAAAGGGGTCCACTTCAAGACATGAATATCAATGATATAAATTCATTAATGAGGCTTCAATGAGGTATTAATTGGAGTAATTATTTCAAGAAGAAAAAATTATGGAAAATTCTAGAAAAGAAAACACTAACTACTTCAAGAAGTTAGAGGAGCAGGTTTTAAAAAGAAAGAGAAGACTTCATCAAAGGATTATAAGAAGATAGGCAAAATATCAGAATAGAAGGGTCCAACCATCAACATGTAGTCAAGCTTCTGATTAGCAAACAAAGATCTCCATCTTCTTCGTTCTTTTTTTTCTTCTACACTACTTTTTCAAGGATTTATGTTTGTATTTCTGAACTGAACATAAGGTTGAGTTATTGAGTGTCTTTCTAGTATTCCTCAAAGGCTTGTTCTATATAATATCATGGAGTATTTACAACCATATATGTGGCTGTCAGATGTAATCCAGGATTGTCTATTGGATTCATTGAGATTTAGTCTTTGTATTTGACAAGCTTCATTTCTTAACACTTAGTCAATTGGTTTGTTGAGATGTTTTTTTTATTTTTGAATAACTTTTATGAATAAAACTCCACAGAAAACTACTTTGGGGATTTACTTTAATGATTTCTCAGATCTTGGGGTCTCTAAGCATGAGATGTTTGAAGTATTCTCATCAAATTCTTTTAGTTATGAATGCATAACTCATTTAAAGTTCTCTGAAATGATCCAAACCATTTCATCATTTTTCTTGTGAGAAGATATGAATGTATCCACTCCTTGTATGTGATTTAGAGGGTTGCATAAATTATGCTAAGTATACATATTTTTTGATAGTAGAGCCTTTATTCATTTTTTTTATTGTTAAGAAGTTACTTGTTTCATATAAAGAGAAAATATAGTTATCAAGAACCATTCCATGTATAAATCAAAGCAATAAAGTTATGGGGTTTGTTGTCTAGCATTCTCCCTAATCCAAGATATTCAATATATATATATTTTATCCAAATAGGAGTACCACATCCATAAAAATCCAGGGGGATTCATATCCTCGTGAGGTTTTTGTTTGGACTTTAATGGATCTAGACATGAATAGTAGGTGAATTAGAAGATGGACTTGCAAGTCCACAAAACTCATAGGAATTTCCTTCTCAAACATATAAACAAATCAACTATCTTTCGATGCCATCATGGAATGCTAGCCATATGAATCTCCCTTGATGTGATCCAACATACAAATGCATATAATTTCAATATGGCATGTCGTGGGTCCTGGGAAAGTCATGGCTCACAAAACCATGAATGAGCAAAGGATAATGCCACTACAAAATAGACACACGCATCATTAATTTCCATAAAATTGTGAGTACATAGCATATTTTTACCGACTCTTGTATAGAAGAAGAATCATGCATTCAACATACATAGCCTTAGAAGGTTTAGATGGTCATGTGATTTCAACCTCAACAAATTCTCTTCTATAGTGAAGCAACGTCGTAGATCTGACCAATATAAAGAAGGTTCCTTCACACCCAATATAACATATTTCACCATAGAAAGATCATATTTCTTCAAAATCCATGGGATATCACCTTCTTTAAAAGACCAAGAGGGACTAGCCTCTCCTCTAGTTTCTTTTCTTGGCCAATGTCTCTTTTTAGTATTTAAAGCAATAGGATCTCTCCTAACATTCAATGTGTCACTTTTATTCTATGATATGTGCCTCTATAAGGAAGATGAAACATTTTTTAATATATGCATGGGATCTAGTAAGTGACCAATCTTAAGATGCTCCCAATATGGAATCTCATAAAATACATATTTTATTTTCATCCCAATGGGAATTTTCTCAACATAGCTGTCAAATAATTTAGGATCATCCAACATAGGTTCTCCATTTGGATCCAACAATTTTGCCATTTAATTCTCCTTCTTTGTGTCATATTCCCTAATCCAATCTATCAGTGTCATTATTTCAGGTCTCTGGATTCTCTCTGGTTTACCGTTGAAAGCAGATGAAACTCTTCTATAATGGTGGTCTTCTAGGAGGAATACCCTCGAACAATCGTACACCAGATTTCATAGTTGGTTGGACCACCTATATTTTATAAAAGGTCCACAACATTTACATCCATGATACTCTTTTGTTACAAGACCTACGATGTTATTATCTAACGAGAATGTTAGTGTCAAAAATATAGTTGCACCAAATGAAGTATGCCAAATAACATTACATACATAAAAAATCAATCAACATGCTTACCAGAGTAAACTCATAGTCCTGGATAATTGTGCATGGTCTATGCACATATTCCATACAACGTAAAAGATCTCTCCATTGGGATGGGTCTTGATACATCAAATACATGTGTCCCTTCCCATAATTTCTTAAATTCATTGATCAATGGTTGGAGGTAGACATCCATTATCTTCACTTGTCTTCTACCCGGGACTATAAGAGCCAACATAAGAAGTTCATTCTGCATGGAAAACCATGGGGGAATATTGTTATTGATCACTACCATTGTCCAAACAGAATAGTTAGTACTTTGGATGGAATACGGGTTAACTCCACCCCTAGCTATGCTCAATCATAGGCTCCTTACTTCATCATTGAATTTATCGGACCATTTATCCTCTATATTCTTCAAGGATATTGAATCTGTTGGGATTTGCATAACTCCTAGATCACTTCTATGTGAGACATATTACCCTTGCAAGATGGCTAATTGTTTGCAACGAAAGAGCCTTTGAATCCTTGGAATTATAGGAATGTGTCTTAATATCTTATGATGAGGACCATGTGCCTTACCCTTTTATTTATTTATTTATGGTACATGTCATGCACACATTCTAGACATACCTCTTTGTTTGCATATTAATTTCTATATAAAATACAATCATTTAGACATGCATGTTATGATATGTACTCAACACCCAACATTTTCAGCATTTTTTTTCTTCTGCACATCTATCGGAAAATACATTATCACTAGGAAGTACCTTATCATTGAGTAACCTACAATTAGTGGGCAATAGAAATGTACATTGTCATTAAGCATGAATAAAGTCAACCTTTTTCTTCCTTCATTGTGTGACAAGATTCCTTAAAAAATTAGGAGACTTGATGGTTAGTTGCCTCAAAAGTGTTAAGAAACACGTGTCTGGCAAACCATACATTGCTTTCAAGTCATATAGTAACATTGGTGTCCCCAGCTGGGTAGACCTTGCAGAACCATGTACG
The DNA here is from genome assembly GCA_009831015.1 of Picea engelmannii. Classification (NCBI taxonomy): domain Eukaryota; kingdom Viridiplantae; phylum Streptophyta; class Pinopsida; order Pinales; family Pinaceae; genus Picea; species Picea engelmannii. The sequence goes on along the minus strand of ML779744.1, from coordinate 452,121 downwards.
TAACCAAATAGGGGAGTGGTGGAATCAGATTTCAAGATTTCGAGGAAGGTATGCATGACGTCAACACCATCCTCTAGTTCATTTTGCTAGAATGCATCTAACAACATTCCCTCCATGACTTGGGTATCCCATAAGAAATCATCCATACCAACATATATATCATTTCCTTCATCCCCAAAATGTGAAGAACTAGTGTTACTGTAGAGGCTTTGAATTGGTGGCTCGGGACATAGTGGGAATTCAATAGGTGGTTGTTTCAACCTTTCTCAGTATGCTTCCTCTATGTGTTGTTTTCTTTTAGCAGGAATCTCACGACTTGACATCGTAGTGGAACGTAACAATAGATGGTGGACAGGGCATTCATCATCAGAATCTTGATTGTAAAAATATTGAACATTACATCAATAATATTTGAAACACAATTCATTTGATATGTTCAAACATTATACCAAACACTTATTAGAAGCATGGACATTTTTTTCCCAACAATAAACATGAAACCAACCAC